>CM046387.1:8392051-8434137 GCA_025413485.1 Ficus microcarpa
TAAAAAGGGCAAAAAGGTCTCCGAAAAATTGGAGAAAGAAAGTTTTCGGTCCAATTTTTACAAGGATGAATTTTGGATCAAAATTATGGAGCACAATATTTTAATATTTGTGTGACACAAAGGAAAGGAAATGAATTAATTTTGAAGAGGAAAAATGGCAAACAAGACCCTTATTTTAAGGGAATAAGTGTGAACTAAGTTGGTGAGGTGTGGAGCCCTCTCCACCACCCAAAGGATGCCACTTGGCTCTCCTAATTTTCAGCCATCAACAGCCCCCATCCTCCCCCTTAATGGCCGGCTAGCAACTACAAGAAAAAGAAAGGAAAATGGCTTGGTTTTGGTAACTAAATGGTAGTCCAATTCCAACTAAACCAAAGTAGCATGTGAGCTTGTTCCTCTCCCCCAAAATCCGGAACACCAACCACCTATTCCCCCTTCGTTGCTTCTTCAAAAGTTCGGCAATCACATGGAGGAAAAGAAAGAAAAGAAAACAAGGAAAAGAAAGGCATGTGAGGAAGCCTTGAATCAAGGAAAAAGTGTGAGCTATGCAAGACCAAGGAAGGGCTTAGAAAGCTCCACATCACCCTTGTCCAACCACTCCCTTTTCCTCCCAAAAGAATTCGGCAGCCCATTCCCCCTTGATGGCCGGCTGCACAAGGAAAGAAAAAGCATGAGAAAAGACAAGGAAAAGAAAGCACAAAAGCATGAGAAAAGATGGAAAAGAAAGACAAGGCATAAAGCCATAAATCAAGGAAAAGTAACCAACCACCACATCTCCTTTTCCTTTAGCCAACTACTCCCTCTTTCCTTCAACAAAAATCCGGACACAAGGCCCCCATTCTCCTTCATATTCGGCTGCACTCTAAGGGAAGAGAAAGCATGTGATAAAGCCCTTTTTTAAGGGAAAAAGGTGAGTCAACCAAAACCACAAATGCAAGCAAAGCTTTTCCCTCTTTTCCTCCACAAAATCTGCTGCATGTCCCCCTCCTTTCCCCTTCAATTTTCGGCAGCAAGCAGTCGATTCTCCCTTGGATTCGGCCAGCTAAGAGATGGATGGAAAAGACATGACATAAAGCCATCTTTTGAGGAGAAAAGCAAGACATCAACCCTTCCCTTTCCCCATCACTTTCGGCAACACTCCAAGCAACAAGGTGCTGCCAGTTTTCAAGAGAAAACCGAGGGAGAGAGAGAGAGAAAGAGGAGGAGAAATCAAGAAAAATCTAAGGGCTTGTGCATGTGTGAAGTTCGGCTGTTCTAAGGGAGAATCAAGAGAGTTTTTGTGAGCCATGGAAGACCTATTTTAGGGCACAAATCCGTGAGCTTGAGGAGTGAAAGAAAGAGAGAAAAATCTGGAAAATTTTATGGGGTAAACCAAGCATGAAGTTCGGCTTGGTGTGATGGAACCAAGAGGAAAGATTTTTGATGCTTCTTGGAGCAAAAATCCGTGAGCATGGAGGAAGGAAAAAGGTAAGAGAAAAACTTGGATTTCTCATCTTGTAAAGCTTGGTTTTGATGAGCTAGAAGGAACTAACAAAAAGTGTTTGGATCCCATTTTGCATGATGAATCCGTGAGCCCCCAAAACCAATGAGGAACCAAAAGAAGTTTTGAGGATTTTCAAACCCTAACTTGGGTTAAGGTAACCCCTTAAACTAATCTTGGATTTAAGCTCAAGATAAGCATTTTTATGATGGTTTAAGATGGGTTAGTAAGGACATAAGTCCATCTCCTTTTTCAGCCAAGATTTTCGGTGTATGTGCTTGATAGGGATTAGGGTTTGGTTGGCTTATTTCATGATGTTGCTTGCATGATTTTTATGCTTGAAAAATTGATAGGATGCATGCTAGATGTGTTATTTAAGTCCCCTAAATTTTGGTCACAAATCAGCCCTAAGGCAGTGGCTGATTTGCTTGAAGAAAAATGCTGCATGTGATGAAGGATCCAAGAGCTAGAACCATGCAACTCATAGACTAGGATTTTCGGTTTTAAGGGCTGCATGGGTATGATGTATGGACAAGAATGTATCCATGGGACGTTAGACACGTTGCTTGATTTATGTTTAAGCTCCCGATGTGATCGGTCGAGTTAGAATCCTCAAACTAAGACGTAAAACCGGATTAGCAACCGAAACTGCCATTTTGGAGTCGAAACTGGCCAGTTTCGGGAAAGTGAAATTATCAGGTCCTTAGAGGCCGAACGGGCTAAAAGTTAAAACACGAAAGTTGTTCGGAACAACTTTTACTAGAGACAACATGGACAGAATCTTAAAATAAGGCTCCAAAGGCCTTCATTTTTATGAAAACCCGTGGCTAACTCCTGGAGCCAGTGTCACTCCGTTTTTCAGGATCAGCCACATTCAAACGAAAACTGGTACTGATCTAGCCAGAACTGGGTTTTGTGTAAAACACGAAAGTCTTAGCATTTTTCGATAGCTACAACTTTCATGAAGACAAGTTTTTCAGAAAATGAACGGATTTTTAATCTGGGTTGTTTTTATGAAGAGTGCTCAGGGAATCCGCGAATTTCCAGCACTTGGTTTACAAAAACGTTTTCTAGAAAAATGCAAAGTGTCTCTAAAATGTTATTTTGACTACGAAAACCGTTCCAATGGCGATTTTCAGTCCATAATGATTTTATGAAATCCCGTTTTAAGAAAATGAATTTTTAGAGTTTTGGGATTATTCACCCAAAGCTCTCAAGTTAAAGAGAAAAATGAAATTTTCCAAGTAAAAAGGGAAAATAAGATTTTTGTCAAGAGAAGTGGAATTTTTAAGAGTTTAGAATTGAAATTCCACATTTTTCCAAGAAGTAAAGAAAGTGATAATTTTAGACAAGTGTTTTCAAGAGTAATTAAGAGCTTTTTACAAGCAAATTAATGAGATTTTTGGAAGATAATTATATAATGTTTTCCAAAAATAATGAAATGGAGTTTTAAGGTAAAAATGGGTAATCAAGCCGATTACGAACGGTAACCAGAATTATGTCCGAGTTACTAGGCTAAGCCCATAGCCCAACGTTTAACCCAAAGGGGTTGACCTTAGTTGACCACATGTTGACTGGGTTGACCAAGAGTTGACTTTAGGGTTACCCAATATAACCCTAAAGGATACCAAGATTGATGAAATGGGCTAAGACCAAGGGTTATTGAAGAGATAATAACCCAATGGATTATGAATCAAGAAAAAGTAAAGTATAAGCCCAAGATGAAGAAAGTGACCAATTAGGCTTACAAGAGATATTAGAGGGGACATATAACACACACATCTAGGATTGCTCATAGATGTTGGTTAGGATACCAACATCATATGTCGCGATTATGGTAAGATAAGTTAATCTTATCTTACACCTCCTTTGAAACAGGATTATGAACCTGTTGGGATATCGCGAGGAAGGTTACGTCAAGAGCATAGGACCTAAGGTAAGTACAAACCTCACCTGCAGTATGAAAAATAATAATGTATGTTCAAGTATGAAATGCTATGTTTAAATGCCATGTTTAAATGTTATGCTTTTAACGATGTTATGTTTTAAAGCTATTATGTTTTAATAAGGCCATGATTTTAAGTTTTAAAGAATGCCATATTTTAACGATGCCATATTTTAAAAGCGGCCATGTTATGTTAAAATATGTCATGTGCATTATAAGTAATGATTTTGTGACATCATGAGGTATGTTCAATAATGATAAGAAACTTGGTAAAAATACACAAGTAAGGTGTCGTACCAACCTTCCCCAAGGTAGAGGATTTTTAAGTTAAGGGTACGTACACTATGGGGCCCATAATAAAGGTAAGGAAGTTAAAAGAAATGCATAAATGGAACATAAATGGTTCATGCATATGTTTTATGATGAAGTATGTTTCAAGATGTTTAAATGAAAATGTTTTGTGAGATCGCGTTTGTACTTGCTGAGCGTCAGCTCATCAGATATTCCATACTGCAGGTTGAGATAAAAAGCTTGTAGCTTTACTTGGTGGGCTTGGAGATGATGCAGCGAGTGAAGGGCGGTGTGGGATACCACTACGCAATAATTTCCGCAATATGTTTAAAGTTATGAAGTTTTCATGTATGTTAAAAGTCAAGTTATGTTATGTATGTATGAAATATTTCAAGGTATAATGCACAATTTTAGTGCATGGGTTTCAAGTCAAGATTTTAAAATGAAATCCAAATTATGAAGTTCAAAGAAAGTTTTAAAACGATGTTCAAAAGAAGTTTCAAAAAAAAAAAAAAAGTAAGTAGAAAAAAAAAAAAAAAAAAAAACAAATTTATTCTGCATTTTAAAGTAAAGTAAGTATGAAGTATGAATGTGACGGTTCCAGCGCCCCGCATCCGCGCGGTCGGCCCCGCGTGGGTGTCAAGTGGGTGGTTCGGGGCGTCACACAACTAATGTTGTTCTAGAGTTTTCCACACTTGTCACCCAAGGATTGGTCCAACACACTTGTGTGATGTCAAAAATTATTTCTTTATGATGTCATAAAATGAAGGGCTTGTTTGGCTTAGTTTTAAATGAAAACTTTGAAATTTTGAGTTTAATAAATTAAATCCCAATACTGTAGCTATTATTATACAGTTTTGGATTTTTATACTTACAGTCTAAAAAAATCGGATCGAAAATATTTTTCTTATTTTCTCAAATCCTTTCTGCCCCATGTCCTAATTTAGCGTGCTTGATTTTTCTACGGTGGTTTTAGTTTTCATTTTTGTTATCTGTCATAGAAAACGAGTTCCCGTAGTATTTTTCTCGAACTGCAGATCTTAAAATTCCTCCGTCACAATTTTGACCTTTTTAGTCAAACTTTGACTTTTCAGGTCAACGGTTGACTTTTTGGTCAAAATTTTGACTTTTCTAAAATCATATAGATTTCATTCCTTTTTGTCCGAAAAGGCTATTTGCTTCTCCGAACAATCATTTTTGAGTCTTATTAAGCTATAAGAACTCATAACACACATTAAAGCTCTAAACTGAACTTTTTTATGTAATTGCATGAACTACATACATTCAATCCTTAAAGAAAACTAGTAACATGAAAAGCTAGATATCACAATCTACCCTCCTTAAAAATTTTCGTCCTCGAAAATCAAAACAACTCAGGGTAGTTTTTCCTCATCGCATCTTCTAGCTCCCATGTTGCCTCTTCGACCTTGTGGTTTCGCCACAATACTTTGACCATGGGAATAACTCTATTTCTTAAGACCTTATTCTCTCTATCGAGAATTCTAGCAGGCCTTTCTTCGTAGGTTAGATCCCTCTGAACCTCCACTGGTTCTTGACTGAGTACATGGGAAGGATCTGGGACATACTTCTTGAGCATCGAAACGTGAAAGACGTCGTGCATTGAGGCTAATTCCGGCGGTAAAGCGAGCTTATACGCAACTCCTCCAACCCTCTTAAGGATCTCAAACGGTCCCGTGTACCGTGGACTGAGCTTTCCTTTCTTGCCGAACCGCATTACTCCTTTCATATGAGCAATTTTGATGAAGACAGCATCCCCAACTTGAAATTCTAGTGGTCGTCGACGTTTGTCCGCATAGCTTTTCTGCCGACTAAAAGCTACGTCGAGTCTCTTTTTGATCTTCTTAATATCCTCGGAGGTCTTTTCAATGAAGTCCGTAGTTTGTAACTGTTTCTGTCCGACTTCTTGCCAATGAATAGGCGATCGACACTTTCGTCTATACAAAGCTTCAAATGGAGCCATTCCAATTGAGGCGTGATAGCTGTTGTTGTAGGAGAATTCGATCAGTGACAGCTTTTGGTCCCAATTTCCCTTGAAATCTAAGACACACGACCTCAACATATCTTCTAATGTCTGGATAGTCCTCTCGACTGTCCATCGGTTTGGGGGTGAAATGCTGTACTAAACTTCAATCTCGACCCCATGGCAGCGTGAACGCTCATCCAAAATCGCGAGGTGAAGCGCCCATCACGATCTGAAATGATCGATTTTGGAATTCCGTGTAGTTTGACGATTGAGCTACATAGATTTCTGCCAACTTCTCTACTGAGTAGGTAGCTTTAATCGCAACAAAGTGAGCCGATTTAGTCAAACGATCGACAATGACCCAAATCGTGTCATTTCCACCCGTAGTTCTGGGCAATCCGACTACAAAATCCATAGTAATCTGCTCCCATTTCCATTCAGGAAGTTCTATCTTCTGCAATTCTCCTCCCGGGTGCCGGTGTTCAGCCTTAACTTTTTGACAAGTTAGGCATTTCGACACATATTCTGCCACCTGATTCTTCATGTTCGGCCACCAATATGTCTCCCTGAGATCCTTGTACATCTTAGAAGCTCCTGGATGTACAGAGTATGGCGTTTGGTGTGCCTCTGACATTATTCGTTTCTTTAAACCTTCCACGTCCGGAACACAGATTCTCCCTTTAAAGTGGATTATGCCATCATCGGAAGTCTTAAATTCTGTACCCTTTTCACTAAACAGTCGGGCCTTCAACAATGAAGAGTCTTCTCTTGATGTGCTTTGATGAAGTCCAGCAGATCAGACTTAAGAGTAAGCGAAGATAACCTTCCCGTTATCAATTCTATATTAAAATCAGCGATCTCCTTCTGTAGTGGCTTAGAAAATGCTTCAATAGACATCAGCATGCCTACTGATTTCCTACTTAATGCGTCTGCTACCCTGTTTGCCTTTCCAGGGTGGTAGAGGATTTCACAATCATAATCCTTTACGAGTTCTAACCACCTCATTTGCCTCATATTTAACTCCTTCTGAGTAAAAATATACTTGAGGCTCTGATGGTCGGTGTAGATTTCGCATCTGTTCCCATACAAATAGTGTCTCCATATCTTAAGTGCGAAGACCACTGCTGCTAACTCCAGATCATGTGTAGGGTAGTTCCTCTCGTGATTCTTTAATTGTCGTGACGCATATGCTACTACCTTCCCATTCTGCACAGGACAGCTCCTAATCCATTCTTAGAAGCGTCACTATAAATCACAAAGTTTCCTGCTTCTACATCAGGGATTATCAGCACTGGTGCGCTTGTTAATTTCCTCTTGAGCTCTTGAAAATTCTCCTCACATTTCGGAGTCCACTCGTATTTCTTCTCTTTTCGAGTGAGGGCGGTGAGGGGTGCTGCGATCTTCGAGAATCCTTCCATGAATCTTCTGTAGTACCCGGCCAATCCAAGAAAACTCCTTATCTCCGTGACGTTTCTGGGTGCTGGCCATAAACTAACTACGTCCACCTTGGTTAGATCTACAGAAATTCCTTCTTTTGTCACCACATGCCCCAAAAAGTGAACTTTTTCAAGCCAAAATTCACATTTCGTGAATTTAGCATACAGCTGGTGTTGCCTCAACATTTCCATTACCAACCTCAAGTGATGCTCATGCTCCTCTTTGGACCTCGAGTATATCAAAATATCATCAATAAAGACGATTACGAACTTATCCAAGTAATCCTTAAATACTCGGTTCATTAAATCCATGAAAGCAGCTGGGGCATTGGTTAGTCCGAAGGGCATGACTAGAAATTCGTAGTGCCCATATCGTGTTCTAAAAGCTGTCTTGGAGACGTCTGACTCCTTAATCCGAAGTTGATGATAGCCGGAACGTAAGTCGATCTTCGAAAATACTGTCGCTCCCCTAAGTTGATCGAAAAGATCATCTATCCTAGGGAGAGGATACTTGTTCTTAATCGTGATCTTATTCAATTCCCGGTAGTCGATGCACATACGTAGCGATCCATCCTTCTTCTTTACGAATAAGACAGGTGCTCCCCACGGAGAGTGGCTCTGCTTGATGAATCCCTTATCCAGTAACTCTTGTAGCTGTACTTGAAATTCCCTGAGTTCTGCCGGTGCCATTCTGTATGGTGCCTTCGATACCGGTGCAACTCCTGGTAGCAACTCAATTCTGAACGAAATTTCACGTTCTGGTGGTAGTCCTGGTAGATCCTGTGGGAATACGTCCACATATTCCCTGATAATGGAAACATCTTCTAGCGTTAACTCCTTCTCTTGTTTCTTATCCACCATGTTAGCTAAATACCCTTGACATCCATTAACTAACATTTTCCAGGCCCTTACAGCCGATACGAACTTAAGGGCGGAACTTCAAGGTTGCCCGTGGAAGTTAAACTCATCCTTCTCACCTAGGCTAAACGTTATACGGCGTATTCGGCAGTCAATCCTAGCGTCGTATTTTCCTAAGAAATCCATCCCTAAGATCACATCGAAATCATGGAGTTTGATTGCGATGAGATCTGCAAAAATTTCTCTGCCACAGATAATAACGGGAACATTTTGGATCCAGAAATTGGACCACAAAATTTCACCAGATGGTAAAGAAGCATTGAAGGGTTGTTCTATCCTATTTACACTGTCTCCTGACTTTTGTGCAAACTCCATGGATATGAACGAATGAGTAGCGCCAGAATCGAATAATGCAATCACATCATAAGTGGTGATAGAAATCTGACCTGTCACCACATGCGATGTTCCTGCCTCTGCATCTCCTTTGGTATATGCATAGATCCTGGCTTGGGGTTCCGGTGCTTCCAGTCTGCCTTGTGCTATCGCAGGTCCCTCAAGCCTAGCTTGTACTGCATGTAGTTGCCGTTGATTAGGGTTACGGTTCTGATACTGTGGTTGCTAATTCTGGTTATACTGGGGGCAATTTTTCGCATAATGTCCCTCATTGCCACAAAGGTAGCAAGCATTTGTTTCTTTTCTGCAGACACCTAGGTGTTTCTTTCCACAAGTCTCGCACGTAGGATAGGTGACATTATTGCCATCGTTTCCCCGGTTGTTCTTTTTCGGCTGGAAGTTTTTCTGTTGTCCCTGGCCGTTAAAATTCGCCTTTCGCTTGTTCTTTCCGAACTGTTTAGGACTTTGACTGGAGTTGCTTGCTTGTCCCTTTGCATTTGCTTCCGTACCCTGACGAGGTTGTGTTGACTTGGCAGCAGCCTTTTCTTCCTTCCTGGATTTAAAAATCTGGGCTCTAGCCTCCTTGTCCCGATTAATCCAGTATTCCGCTCTGATGGCCCGGCTAATACAATCTGATACTGTCTCTGGCGGACTACTACCGGCACTAACTTGCTTAGCGATGTCCGTACGGAACATTTTCATCATCAGTCGAACCTTCTCCGCCTCGTTAGGTACCAAATTTGGACACAGGCGAGCGAGTTGCTCGAATCTCTTGATTGCGTCCATAACTGTCATGGATCCCTGTCTGAAACCCGTAAATTCGTCCTGTTGCACAGCAAGGACTTCTCGGTTGTAGTACATAGTGTGAAATTCGTACACGAAGTCTTGCCAGGACATAGCCATCACATCTCGTCGCATTTGGACTGTCATCCACCAATGTCTGGCATCCTTCTTGAGAGCGAAGGAAGAGCACAGTACTTTTTCCTGCTCCGTAAGTCTCATGAAATCCAAGATAACCTGGATATCTATGAGCCAATTGTCCGCTGCTATTGGATCTGTAGGCCCTTCAAACTCGGGTGCTTTCATACGTCTAAAACGCTCGTATAGCAAGTCTTCGCGTACCAATGGCATATCCACTTGTACGGCTGCTGGTGCCACCGGAATTTCAGCATTCCGAGGGACTTCCGGTTGGACTTCCGGGTGAACATGGGGTACCTGAGGTACTACTGGTGGAATTGGCGGTGCTGGTTGTGGAGCTTCGCGGGCTTGGGGCGCTTGGTCCCGTCAATTGTTCCTGGAGCCTAGTCATCTCCTGTTGTTGCTCCAGCAACTGTTGTTGCAAATTGGTTATCAATGTTACTAGATCCAGCTGAGTCGGATCTGCGGGTGCATTTCTTCGTGCACGTACCATCTTCTAATATTCCTAATGTAGGAAAAGATATCATCATATATCAATATCTTTCCTCTCATGCAAATCTTAATATATCCAACTATTATCATACATTCCGTTCATAAAATCATATCAACATACATGTCATACCACAACTTAGCAACATTATCATATCACATAGATACTTAATGTAATATCTGGTTTTCATGACTACTAATTCTTGTAAAGAATTAAAACATGTGCAGTCGATGCAATTATATGAAAAAGTTCAGTCCAGAACTTTCAGATGTGTTTTGTGGGTTTTTATAGCCTAAACAGACTCAATACTGATATTTCGGATGATAAGGAGTGAAAACTGATCATTTTATGAAAAGTCAAAATTTTGACCAAAAAGTCAACCGTTGACCCGAAAAGTCAACGTTCGACCAAAATAGTCAAAATTGAGTATCATGAATTTTAAGATCAGTTTTTCACGAAAAAGACTACCGAAACTCATTTTTTATTAACAGATAATGAAAATGAGACTTCGGATATCCTATTTTAAAATCAGGCGATTTTTCTAAGCTCATGGGGCAAAAAGGGTTTGAGAAAACAAGAAAAAGATTTTTCGACCCGATTTTCCGACGACACGTCAAAAATCCAAAAACTGTAAAATAATATTTACAGTGTTGGAATATAAATTTTTGAACTCGACGTTTCAAGATTTTCAGTCAAGAAACCAAGCTTTGTTCAAAGAATTCTCTAGAACACTTTTTGTTCTTATCCAATTGGTGTGGTGGCCCAATCCTAGAGTGACACATGTCCAAGACAACTCATCCTTAGTTGTCTTGCACCCTCCAATGGCCGGCCACTTTACCCCTTCCACAAGGCCAAACTTTTGAAAATTTAGGGGTCAAAGTTTAAATTCTCAAAGTTGTTTAAGAGCTCTATAAATAGCCCTCCATCTCCCTATTCATTTTAATTGTAAAACACAACTAAACTCTTGCAATTTTTCTTCAAGAAATCTGAGAGAGAGAGGGAAAGCTAAGTTCAGAAAATTTTCTTGTTCCAATCTTCTCCACTTGCTTCGGGTAGGTCTAGGAAACCGAGAGGAAGAAAAAAAAAATTTCTGCAGCCAAGGGCAGCCTCTTGCCGTGGTTTGGTGCAGGGGAAAGCCGTGGGTGAGAGCCAAAAATTTTGGGGAAAAAGTGAACCAAGGGTTCGGTGGTGTGGCTAGCCGAGAGAGTGAGCTTGGGTGAGTGTTTTGAGGCTTGATTCTAGCCTCTAGCAAGCTTCGGGTGGCTTGAAAGGAAAGGAGAAAAATTTTTCTCAACCTTGGTTCAAGTGGCCTAGTGGCCGAGCAAGCCAAGGAAATCAGCCTAGGAGACCATCGGCTTGGTGTTGGTGCACCACAAGCAGCCAGCCGTGAGCTAGGGACCAAGGGGCAGCCTAGGGACCAATTTCGGTTTGACCAAACCCTTGGCCGAACACCACACACCAACTGAGGTAAAACCCTAAATGATTTCTCAAGTTTTAAATTGATTTTAAAGCTTTGATTTATGTGTATTTGAGTGCCAAAAAGTTGTAAGGGCATAAGCCCATGTGTGATTTTATTTGCTGCCCTATGTGCTTATGGTTGCCGTGTGTGAGTGTTGGTGTGGCCGAGTGCCTTGGCTAGCCCAGCCATGGGCTGTTTGTGCGTGTGTGTGTGGCCGAGTGGGCTGGTGAGGCTAGCCGGGTGCTTGGCTAGTGCAGCCGAGTGTGTGGCTGTGTGCGTGTATGCTTGTGGCCGTGTGTGCTTGTGGCCGAGTGGCCTAAGGAGGCTAGCCGAGTGGTTAGGTGGACCACTAGGCTGTGTGGTCGGTTTGCTTGCAAATTTTTAATTCAGTTTTGTAACGCCCCACCTAGCGTAGGCCGTTACCCTTACTTACATTCATACATACATGCTTAAAACTTGCTTGCATACTTAGCTTGAAAATACAGCGGGGTTTTTTTTTTTTTTTTTTATACACAAAACTATGTACACAAATTTAAAACATTGTCTTTAATCAAAAGCATATAAAATATTACTTAGAAAACTGTTCTTGTCTTTTGTACGTGTTTACCACACAAAAAGCGTAGCAGCTCCATATACCACGATTTTACATTTGCTTGACCGCTACTCCCCATCGCATCAAGATCAGCTAGCAGGCGACTTACCTACAGCACAAACTTAAAACAGTGAGCTTAAGGCCCAGTAAGTACAACTCCTAGGCCGTGAAACAAAAAGCAACAATATAATTCTAATAAACAATAACTTAGCGCAACATATCATAAACATAGCATACATACAACATACATAACATACTTAGCATACTTAACATACATAGCATACATATACTTATCATAAATCACTTAGCATGCATAGGTCATCTTATGCTTCATTATCTTTCATTATATCTTATGGGCCCTTTGTCTACGTGTTCGTATCCGGCGCGCGACTAATGAATTGTCTGGGGCGGCCAAACCAATTCCAGTTCAATTCATAGTCCGACCCGACCTGGTGCGGGTGGTACGACACGGTATTTATCCTGTTACTTGAACTTGCTTACGTGTGAACATACATTTCTTATGTCTGGGTTCTTTCTTATCTTATCTTAACTTAGCATATAACCATATACTTAGCATATAACATATAGCACATCATCGAGTCTAATCCTATTAGCTTGTGCTGTAGACGGTGTTGTACTTACCGTCTATTCTCCTAGTTGTTACGCAGATCCTCGTCCAGGCTCTGCTGCAGAGTCCCTCCTGCTTGATGGAAAGTTGTACATCAGTCTCCAACTTCATTTTATCGTGTGTTGGTACTAACCAACATTTCTACGGATTTTTGGCTATATGTCCCCCTTACGTAAAACTTCTTGTAACCCAAAGAGGGTTATATGAAAAATCGTGTTGTATACTTAGCCCATTTTGAAAAACATGGGGTTAGGTCGATCACCTACCCTTGGGCTTGTATAAGAACTCGTTATCTTGTTGGTCAACCGAAGTCAACCTTTATGTGAGCTAAAGTCAACCCTGTCGGGTCAATTCTGGGCCTTGGGGCGAGGCCTGGTAACTCGAGGTCTGAATCCCGGCTACCATGCGTTCTATATTTTCTTTTCAAAACTTAACTTAAAATTCCTTTGACTTGAAAATCTTAACTTAAAAACTTTTTCATAAAAACTTAACTTAAAACTTAACTTTCTTGACTTGTCCTTTTTAAAAATTTGCGTGAATCTTGGCCTAATTTTTCATAAAGTGGTAAGGGGTCGGAAACTGCTTTTGGGACAGTTTCCGTGCTTAAAACAACGTGTTATGTCCGAAAATGATTTTTCCTAAGTTGGTTCTACAAAATTCGGGTACAGGATTATGTTGAACCCTGCACCGTTTTCAGATTTTAGGTTGTAGTTAAAAATCTGTTTTGATTCGGAAAAAAGTTTTCTTCACGAAAGTTCTAGCCCTTGAGGAGGTCTAAAACTTTCGTGTTTTACACATTTTCAAATTCCTTACCATTTGAAGTCAGTTTTAAATCAAAACCGAACTTAACTTGAAAACTGGGTCTTCTGACCCACCTACGGTTTTTCGCATAAAACTAGGCCTTTGGAGCCTTATTTTGGCAAAGTGCCCGCGTTACCCCCTAGTAAACACCCTAATCTACAACTTTCGTGTTTTACGTTTTGGCCAATTCGGCCTCTATCTCCAAACTGGGATGTTTTCCCGAGACTGTCCCCAGTGAACCCGAGAGGCAGTTTCGGTTTTTAGTCAAGTTGTTACGGCCTAAGACGTTGGTTCTAGCTCGACCGCCCACTGCGGGAGTTAGGTTCAAACATGCAGCGTATCTAACGTTCTCTCATGGCTTGCCAAGCCAATCTCACGAGCTCATGCAATCCACAAACCCGAGCCTAAATTGCCTAGGGATTGCATGGTTCCACTAACATTCATACACCTAGTCAATCTAACATACTTGGTTCATAAAAATTAAACCATACAAGCATACATAAAATTAATCTATGGGGACATAAGGCCTAAAATCCTAACATGCATTCTATCATCAAACAAACATAAAATTAAATGCAACCAATTGCAAACAACCGGCCAAGGCAGCCTTGTGGTTCACCTAACCACTCGGCTAGCCTCCCTTGGCCTCACGGCCACCTGCACACACGGCCACCAGCCCACACACGCACGGCCACGCACGCACACACGGCTGCACCAGCCAAGCACCCGGCTGGTCTCACCAGCCCACTCGGCCACCTGCACTCGGCACACACACGCACACACACAGCCACACACCCGGCTGTACTAGCCAAACACCCGGCTGGTCTCACCAGCCCACTCGGCCGCCTGCACACACGCACACACAGCCCACGGCTGGCCAGCCAAGGCACTCGGCCTCCCTATCTCACACCCGGTAACCCACACACAAGCACATAAGGCACAAAATTAAAACATACACATGGGCTTATGCCCTTACATCCCTTTGGCACAAAATACACATAAATCAAGCTTTAAAAATAAATTTAAAAACTTGAAGAAAACGTTTCGGGTTTTACCTCTCTTGGTGTGGATTTTCGGCCCCCTAAGGGTTTGGTGTTGCCGAGACTCTCCTAGGCTCCCCTTGGTTCCTTTTGGTTCGGCTGCTCCCTTAGGTGCACCAAACGCCAAACCGATGGTCCCTAGGGTTGGTTCCTTGTTCCTCTCGGCCACTAAAGGTCCTTGGACCAAAGTTGGAAAAATTTTCTTTCTTCCTTTCTAACCACCCGAAGCTCCTCTAGAGACACCCACAAGTCTCCAAACTTCACTCAAACTTACCCAAGCTCTTTCCTAAGGCTCGGCTAGCCACCCGAACCTTTTTCCCCAAATTTTCCTTTGAAAATTTTGGCTTTCACTCGGTTCCCCTGCACTCAAGACTCACGGCAGTGGCTACACCAAAGCTAGCCAGAAATTTTTTTTTCTTCTTTCTCTCGGTTTCTATTCTACCCGAAGGTTGGTGGAGGTGATTTGGTCCTCAAAATTCCGAACCCTCTTGTTCTCTTTCTCTCTCGGCCTTGAGCAGAAAAAAAAATGGCAAGAGTTTAGTTTAGTTTCTTGAATTAATGAACAAAGGGGATGGCTATTTATAGAGCTCCAAAAAGACTTTGGGAAATCATGTTTTGACCCCTAAAATTTTGAAACTTTGGGCTTGTTTCCCAAGTAAAGTTCGACCAAGCTAGGGGGGGAAGGTGTTCATGAATGCTCTAGCTTGCTAGGGACAAGTGTCACAAGCTTATTGGGCCACCACATCAAGAGGATAAGATCAAACTTGTTCTTGAAACTTCTTGAACAAAACAGTGTTTTTGACTGAAAATCTTGAAATGTTGAGTTCAAAAATTTAAATTCCAACACTGTAAATATTATTTTACAGTTTTTGGATTTTTGACGTGCCGTCGGGATTTCGGGTCGAAAAATCTTTTTCTCGTTTTCTCAAGCCCTTTTTGCCCTATGAGCTTAGAAAAATCGCCGGATTTGAAAAACAAGTATCCGAAGTCTCATTTTCTTTATCTGTTAAGAATAATGAGTTTCGGTAGTCTTTTGCGTGAAAAACTGATCTTAAAATTCATAATACTCGATTTCGACTATTTTGGTCAAACGTTGACTTTTCGGGTCAACGGTTGACTTTTCGGTCAAAATTTTGACTTTTCATAAAATGATCAGTTTTCACTTCTTATCGTCCGAAATATCAGTTTTGAGTCTGTTTAGGCTATAAAAACCCACAAAACATATCTGAAAGTTCTGGACTGAACTTTTTCATATAATTGCATAAACTGCACATGTATTAATTCTTTACAAGAATTAGTAGTCATGAAAACCAGATATTACAAGTTTTATGCTTATTGATGCTAGAATGTATGCTAGGGTTTGTTAGGCTTTATGTCCCCATAGATTAATTTCATGTATGCTTGTATGATTTAAGTTTATGAACCAAGAATGCTAGATGCTAAATGTATGCATGTTAGTGGAACCGTGCAATCCCTAGGCAATTTAGGCTCGGGTTTGTGGATTGCACGAGCTCGTGAGATTGGCTTAGCTAGCCATGAGTGATCGATAGACGCGCTGCATGCTTGAACCTAACTCCCGCAGTGGGCGGTCGAGTTAGAACCAACGTCTTAGGCCGTAACAATTTGACTAAACCGAAACTGCTTCTCGGGTTCACTGGGGACAGTCTCGGGAAAACATCCCAGTTGGCTGATAGAGGCCGAATTGGCCAAAACGTAAAACATGAAAGTTGTAGACTAGGCTGTTTCCTAGGGGGTAGCGCGGGCACTTGGCCAAAATAAGGCTCCAAAGGCCTACTTTTACACGAAAAACCGTAGGTGGGTCAGAAGACCCAGTTTCCAAGTTAAGCTCGGTTTTGATTTAAAACTGGTCCCAAACGGTAAGGAATTTGAAAATGTGTAAAACACGAAAGTTTTAGACCTCCTCGAGGACTAGAACTTTCGTGAAGGAAACTTTTCCCAACTCGGAACGGATTTTTAACTATAACCGGAAATCTGAAAACGGTGCAGGGTTCAACAAAGTCCTGTACACGAATTTTGTAGAACCAACTTAGGAAAAAATGATTTTTGGACATAACACACGATTTCAAGCACGGAAACTAGCCCAAAAGCAGTTTCCGACCCTCGACCAAGTTATAAAAATATAGGCCAGAGTTCACGAAATTTTTATGAAGAAAGTTAGGAAAATTAAGTTAAGTCTTTTATGAAAGGGTTTTAAGTATAAGTTTTCAAAGAAGTGGATTTTTAAGCTAAGTTTTCAAAAGGAAAATGTAGAACGTATGGTAGCCGGGATTTAGCACCCGAGCTACCGGGCCTCGCCCCAAAGCCCAGAGTTGACCCGACAGGGTTGACCTTAGCTCACAAGAAGGTTGACTTCGGTTGACCGACAAGATAACGAGTTCTTATACAAGCCCAATGGTAGGTGATCGACCTAACCCAATGTTTTTCTAAATGGGCTAAGTATATTGAACGATTTTCCCGACAAAACCCTATGGGTTACAAAAGGCTCTACGTTAGGGGGGACATATAGCCGAAAACCCACATAAATGTTGATTAGTACCAACATGCGATAGAAATGGAATTGAAGATTGATGTGCAAACTTTCCGTCAAGCAGGAGGAATTCTGCAGCAGCAACCGGAATAAGGATCTGCGAAACAACTAAGAAAATAGACGGTAAGTACAACACCGTCTACAGCACAAGCTAATAGGACTAGACTATTAGACTCGTTGATGTGCTCTTTGATATGTGCTATGTATGCAATCATGGAAGATGCTAAGTGTATAGTAACATGCTAAGACAAGATAAGCAAGGAGCTAAGTAGAAAGATGACATCAAGAATGTATGTTCACACGTAAGAAAGAATAAGTAAGAAAAGAAGGACCGTGTCGATCCACCCGCGTCAGGTCGGGTCGGACTGTGGATTGATCTGGATTTGGTTTGGCCGCCCCAGACAATTCATTAGTCGCGCGCCGGATTCGAACACGTAGATAAAGGGCCCATAAGATACAATGAAAGATAATGAAGCATAAAATGATCTATGCATGCTGAGTGCTATATGTATGCTAAGTATAAGTATGCTATGTATGTCATGTATGTTAAGTATGCTAAGTATGTTATGTGTATGCCATGTATATGTTATGTAATGGTTATTGTGTGTTTAATGTTATATTGTTGCCTATTTGTTTTACGGCCTAGGAGTTGTACTTACTGGGCTTTAAGCTCACGGTTTTGAGTTTGTGCTGTAGGTAAGTCGCCTGTCAGCTGATCTTGATGCGGTGGGGAGTAGTGGGTCAAGCAATGTAAAATCGTGGTATATGGAGCCGCTACGCATTTTGTGTGGTAAACACGTGCAAAAGACAAGAACAGTTTTCTAAGTAATAGTTTATATGTTTTTGTTTAAGAACAATGTTTTAAATTTGTGTACATAGTTTTGTGTATAAAAAAAAAAAAAAAAAAAATCCGCTGTGTTTTCAAGCTAAGTATGCAAGCAAGTTTTAAGCATGTATGTATGAATGTAAGTAAGGGTAACGGCCTACGCTAGGTGGGGCGTTACAAGAGTTGGTATCAGAGCGGTTTCCTCGCGACACGATTTTACAATTGCCTGACATCGCCTCCACCATTGCAAGTAAGTTTAGAATATTTGTTTATGTATTGTTTTATGTATGTGCTTTATGGTTTATGTTGTTATTATGTGGAGTAGAGCGGCATTATGGATCCAGCCCAAGTTAAGAAGGATCGCGACGCGGTTGTTGCATTCTACCGTTCACAGCCAGCATACTTTGACAGCACACGGCGATCGATGTCCATAGGGACGTGGCTCCATGATATGGAGCAAACGTTCGCTATGTGCCACATAGAGGAGCACCTGCGAGTTACGCTAGCCAGTCGATGCTTGAGCGGTGACGCCAGGATTTGGTGGGTCACACTTGGAGAGCCGCAGCTACCCAGCCGCACGTGGACACATTTTCATGCAGTAGTGATGGCTCGCTACGGACCATTACCTGCCAGAGGACCGGGAGAGCCGATGCGCGACCCCGTGATCTACAGAGACATGAGGCAGGCTCGTTATCAGAGGCTGTCTCAGGACTGGCATGCATATCCAGGAGAGGCTATGAGCCACTACTGTTTGCGGTTCCAGGAGATGATGCTCCCTCATATCCCGCAGGAGATGGCCGATCATGAGTTACAGGCATTGTTACTCATGAGGAGAGGTATACCACAGCACATCCAGCGGTTAGTGCCGACGCCGACTGATCAGATGACTATCAGCAGTTTCTACGATGATATCTTAGAGGCCGAGGAGAAGGCTCAGGCCGAGCCAGCTGCTGAGCCTGTACCTGAGGCCCAGGATCCAGCAGATGATGATGAGCAGCCGGACCCTCAGTATGAGGTAGGGCCACTAGAGGAGGAGCCGATGGACGCGGACGACGACTCCGATGATGATGTCGTCCCGATTGAGCCGCCAGCGCATGAGGATCCACCCGTCATCGTCTTGTCGAGCGATGACGAGGGCGAGATGGACGACGGTGATGCAGCCTACGAGGTATGGGATGACCCTGAGGAGTGGGGTGATCCGGAGGAGTTTCCCGACGAGGATGTACCTGACCCGGTGATTGTGCTTTCAGATTCCGATACCTCGGTCAGCGCCGTTGACGACATCGAGTAGATTAGGTCTACCTTGTATTTTCTTTTGCTAGGACCGTTTGTATAGTTTTTGTATTCGGTTGTTTTGACTGTATATATTTGTAGGATGGCAAGTGGTAGCCACTTCCATCCGAAACTCTGTCCGTTTTATGTAAAAATATGTACATTATGTTGTATATAAGACAGTATATATATTTTGTACAGTATGTACTTTTGACATGATATGTACCCTTGCTTTTGTACTCAAAGGGGACCGTTCGTATCACGGGATATATGACAAGATGATATTTTATGATGTCATGATATGTTAAGTATGTATGTTATGCTTTATTAAGTATGTATATGTTATGCTATGATATGTATGTTTATGTGATGTCATGAATGTTATGCATGATAAGATGATATGTTGAGACTGTTATGGGAAGAAAGAATATTGTTAATATTTCTTTTTCCTATATTAGGATTATAAAGATGGTTCGTACGAGAGGAACCACATCTGCTGATGCACCTGAAGATCCGCCACAGCCGGATATGATCACGTTAATGATGGATTTACAACGACAGCTGCAAGAGCAGCAGCTAGAGATTGCAAGGTTTAGAGAACAGTTGGAGCGGATGAACCAAGCTCCGCAAGTTCAAGCGGCACCACAACCGGTTCCGCCAGTACAGCCAGTGGTACCCCCGGTACCAAATGTAAATGTGCAGCCGGAGGCCCAGCCAGCAGCGCCTCAACCCGCAGAAGTTCCAGTGGCACCAGCTGCCATACCGGCAAATCCACCAGCAGTTCGGGAAGATATGTTATACGAACGCTTCAGGCGTATGAAGGCTCCTGAGTTTGAGGGACCGACCGACCCAATAGCTGCGGATAATTGGCTGATCGATATTCAGGTCATTCTGAATTTCATGAGGCTTACAGAGCAAGAGAAAGTCTTATGTGCCTCCTTTGCGCTGAAGAAGGATGCAAGGCACTGGTGGACGACGGTTGAAGCACGCCGGGATGTGATGACCATGACATGGCAGGATTTTGTCCACGAGTTCCGGACAATGTATTACAACAGGGAAGTCCTCGCAGTTCAGCAGGATGAATTCACGAACTTCCGGCAGGGATCACTATCAGTAATGGACGCGGTTAAGAGGTTTGAGCAGTTAGCCCGTCTATGCCCTAAACTGGTGCCCAATGAAGAAGAGAAGGTTCGAATGATGATGATAATGTTTCGAACAGATATAGCCAAGCTGGTCAGCACTGGCAACAGCCCGCCAGAAACTGTGTCAGATTGTGTAAGCAGAGCAGTCAGGGCTGAATATTGGATCAACAAGGATAAAGAAGCAAGAAACCAGATTTTTAAGGCCCGGAAGGAGGAAAAAGCTGCTGCCAAGACTAACCAACCCCGCCAGGGCACAGAAACAAACACCAAAGGTCAAGCAAGCGGCTCTGGCCAAAGTCCCAAGCAATTTGGGAAAAACAAAAGGAAGGGAAACTTCAGTGGCCAGGGACAACAAAAGAATAATCCGCAGAAGAAGAATAACAGGGGCAATGATGGTAATAATGTCACATACCCTACCTGTGACACCTGCGGAAAGAAGCACCCCGGGGTATGCAGAAAGGGGTCGAATGCTTGCTACCTTTGTGGCAAAGAGGGACATTTTGCTAAGAACTGCCCTCAAAACAACCAGAACTCTCAACCCCAGTATCAGAATCAGCAGCAGCAGTACCAAAACCGAAACTCCAACCAGAGGCAAATTCATGCGGTACAGGCAAGGCTGGAAGGACCAGCCATGATTCAAGGCAGGATCGAAGCACCAGAACCCCTAGCCATAATTTATGCCTACACAAAGGGAGATGCAGAGGCCGGGACATCGCATGTGGTGACAGGTCAGATTTCTATCACCACCTATGATGTCATTGCATTATTTGATTCCGGCGCTACGCACTCGTTTATTTCCCTAGAGTTTGCCAAGAAGCTAGGAAGCAGTGTTAAGAAAATAGAACAACCTTTCAATGCTTCTTTACCATCCGGTGAAATTTTGTGGTCCAACTTCTGGATCCAAAATGTTCCCATCAGAATGAATGGCAGAGAATTAGTTGCAGATCTCATCGCAATCAAACTTCACGATTTCGATGTGATCTTGGGGATGGACTTTTTGGGGAGATATAACGCTAGGATCGATTGCCGAAGACGCCGTATCTCGTTTAGTCCCGACGGGAAGGATGAGTTCAACTTCCAGGGTCAGCCCAGAAATTCCACCACCAAGATGGTGTCAGCCATAAAGGCTTGGAAAATGTTAGCTAATGGGTGTCAAGGATATTTAGCTAACATGGTGGATAAGGGTCAAGAAAAGGAACTGATGCCAGAAGATGTTCCTATTATCAGGGAATATGTGGACGTATTCCCAGAAGAATTGCCAGGATTGCCTCCAGAGCGGGAGATTTCTTTTGAAATCGAGTTGATACCTGGAGCTGCCCCGGTATCGAAGGCTCCATATAGAATGGCACCCGCCGAGCTTAGGGAACTGCAAGTGCAACTACAGGAGTTGTTGGACAAAGGGTTCATCAAGCAAAGCCACTCTCCTTGGGGAGCACCGGTCCTGTTCGTAAAGAAAAAGGACGGATCTTTGCGGATGTGCATAGACTACAGAGAGTTGAACAAGATCACCATCAAGAATAAATATCCTCTCCCGAGGATAGATGACCTGTTCGACCAGCTCAGAGGAGCCATAGTCTTCTCAAAGATCGATCTGCGCTCAGGCTATCATCAACTCCGGATTAAGGAGTCAGATGTCTCGAAGACAGCCTTCAGGACTCGGTATGGGCACTATGAGTTTCTGGTGATGCCCTTTGGACTAACGAATGCCCCAGCTGCATTTATGGACCTGATGAATCGAGTATTCAGGGACTACTTGGATAAGTTTGTGATCGTGTTTATCGACGACATCCTGATTTACTCAAGGTCCCAGGAAGAACATGAGCAGCACCTGAGGCTAGTAATGGATATGTTGAGACAGCATCAGCTATATGCCAAATTCACGAAGTGTGAATTTTGGCTGAGGAAAGTTCATTTCTTGGGGCACGTTGTGACGAAGGAAGGAATCTCTGTAGATCCAACTAAAGTGGAAGCAGTTAGCTCGTGGCCAGTACCCAGGAATGTCACGGAGATTAGAAGTTTCCTTGGGTTGGCTGGATACTACAGGAGATTCGTAGAAGGATTCTCCAAGATAGCAGCACCTCTTACAGCCCTCACTCGGAAGGAGAAGAAGTACGAGTGGACCCAGAAATGTCAGGAGAATTTCCAAGAGCTTAAGAGGAAACTGACAAGCGCGCCTGTGCTGATTATTCCTGATGTCGAAGCAGGAAATTTTGTGATATACAGTGATGCTTCCAAGAACGGACTTGGAGCGGTATTGATGCAGAACGGGAGGGTAGTGGCCTATGCTTCCCGACAGTTGAAGAACCATGAGAGGAACTACCCTACCCACGACTTGGAATTAGCTGCTGTAGTCTTCGCCCTCAAGATATGGAGACACTACTTGTATGGAAACAAGTGTGAGATCTACACTGACCACCAGAGCCTCAAATATATTTTTATCAAAAGAGTTAAATATGAGACAAAGACGGTGGTTAGAACTCGTCAAAGACTATGACTGTGAAATCCTATACCATCCTGGGAAGGCAAACAGGGTGGCAGATGCACTAAGTCGGAAGTCAGTAGGCATGCTGATGTCTATTGGAGCACTTCCTAAGCCTTTGCAGAAGGAAATTATGGATTTCAACATCGAACTGATAGCAGGGAGGTTATCTTCGCTCGTTCTCAAGTCGGATCTGTTAGATGTCATCAAAATGCATCAAAAAAATGACTCTTCACTGTTGAAAGCCAGGCTTTTTAGTGAAAGGGGCAATGAATTCAAGACCTCGGATGACGGCACACTCCATTTTAGAGGGAGAATCTGCGTTCCTGACGTAAAGAATTTGAAGGAACGAATCATGTCGGAGGCACACCAAACACCGTATTCAGTACATCCAGGGGCTTCCAAGATGTACAAGGATCTTAAAGAGACCTACTGGTGGCCAAACATGAAGAATCAGGTAGCAGAATATGTGTCAAAGTGCCTAACTTGTCAGAAAGTTAAGGCCGAACACCGACTTCCAGGAGGAGAGTTACAGAAAATCGAACTTCCGGAATGGAAATGGGAGCAAATTACGATGGATTTTATCGTCGGATTACCCAGAACCTCGAGTGGAAACGATACGATTTGGGTCATTGTAGACCGACTGACCAAATCGGCGCACTTTATTGCGATTAAAGCCACAC
This sequence comes from Ficus microcarpa, assembly GCA_025413485.1. Classification (NCBI taxonomy): domain Eukaryota; kingdom Viridiplantae; phylum Streptophyta; class Magnoliopsida; order Rosales; family Moraceae; genus Ficus; species Ficus microcarpa. Next base: position 8,415,317 of record CM046387.1, read on the forward strand.
ACTCCGTGGAGAAATTAGCAGGAATTTACGTGGCTCAAGTCGTCAGATATCACAGAATCCCAAAATCGATCATTTCTGATCGTGATGGGCGTTTCACGTCGCGGTTTTGGATGAGCGTTCACGCTGCAATGGGGTCAAGACCGAAGTTTAGTACTGCCTTTCACCCCCAAACCGACGGACAATCCGAGAGAACCATACAGACTTTAGAAGACATGTTGAGGTCATGCGTCCTAGATTTCAAAGGAAATTGGGATGAAAAGCTGTCATTAATAGAATTCTCCTACAACAACAGCTATCATGCCTCGATAGGGATGGCTCCGTTCGAAGCACTGTATGGAAGAAAGTGTAGATCGCCGATTCATTGGCAAGAAGTCGGACAGAAGCAGCTGCAGACCACCGATTTCATAGAAAAGACCTCCGAGGACATTAAGAAGATCAAAGAAAGACTTGATGTAGCTTTTAGCCGACAGAAGAGCTACGCAGATAAACGCCGAAGGCCGCTAGAGTTCCAGGTTGGTGATGCCGTTTTCATCAAAATTGCTCCAATGAAAGGAGTAATGCGGTTCGGAAAAAAAGGAAAGCTCAGTCCGAGGTACACAGGACCATTTAAGATTCTTGAGAGGATTGGAAAAGTCGCGTATAGGCTTGCTTTACTCCCAGAATTAGCCTCAATGCACGACGTTTTTCACGTTTCCATGCTGAAGAAGTACGTTCCAGATCCTTCTCACGTGCTCAGCCAGGAACCAGTAGAGGTTCAGACCAATCTGACTTATGAAGAGAAGCCTGTTAGGATCCTCGACAGAGAGAATAAGGTCTTGAGGAATAGAGTTATACCTATGGTTAAAGTTTTGTGGCGAAACCAGAAGGTAGAAGAAGCAACATGGGAGCCAGAGGATGCGATGAAGAAGGACTACCCAGAATTGTTCTAATTTTCGAGGACGAAAATTTTTAAGGAGGGTAGATTGTAATATCTGGTTTTCATGATTACTAATTCTTGTAAAGAATTAAAACATGTGCAGTCGATGCAATTATATGAAAAAGTTCAGTCCAGAACTTTCAGATGTGTTTTGTGGGTTTTTATAGCCTAAACAGACTCAATACTGATATTTCGGATGATAAGGAGTGAAAACTGATCATTTTATGAAAAGTCAAAATTTTGACCGAAAAGTCAACGTTCGACCAAAATAGTCAAAATTGAGTATCATGAATTTTAAGATCAGTTTTTCACGAAAAAGACTACCGAAACTCATTTTTTATTAACAGATAATGAAAATGAGACTTCGGATATCCTATTTTAAAATCAGGCGATTTTTCCAAGCTCATGGGGCAAAAAGGGTTTGAGAAAACAAGAAAAAGATTTTTCGACCCGATTTTCCGACGACACGTCAAAAATCCAAAAACTGTAAAATAATATTTACAGTGTTGGAATATAAATTTTTGAACTCGACGTTTCAAGATTTTCAGTCAAGAAACCAAGCTTTGTTCAAAGAATTCTCTAGAACACTTTTTGTTCTTATCCAATTGGTGTGGTGGCCCAATCCTAGAGTGACACATGTCCAAGACAACTCATCCTTAGTTGTCTTGCACCCTCCAATGGCCGGCCACTTTACCCCTTCCATAAGGCCAAACTTTTGAAAATTTAGGGGTCAAAGTTTAAATTCTCAAAGTTGTTTAAGAGCTCTATAAATAGCCCTCCATCTCCCTATTCATTTTAATTGTAAAACACAACTAAACTCTTGCAATTTTCTTCAAGAAATCCGAGAGAGAGAGGGAAAGCTAAGTTCAGAAAATTTTCTTGTTCCAATCTTCTCCACTTGCTTCGGGTACGTCTAGGAAACCGAGAGGAAGAAAAAAAAAAATTTCTGCAGCCAAGGGCAGCCTCTTGCCGTGGTTTGGTGCAGGGGAAAGCCGTGGGTGAGAGCCAAAAATTTTGGGGAAAAAGTGAACCAAGGGTTCGGTGGTGTGGCTAGCCGAGAGACTGAGCTTGGGTGAGTGTTTTGAGGCTTGATTCTAGCCTCTAGCAAGCTTCGGGTGGCTTGAAAGGAAAGGAGAAAAATTTTCTCAACCTTGGTTCAAGTGGCCTAGTGGCCGAGCAAGCCAAGGAAATCAGCCTAGGAGACCATCGGCTTGGTGTTGGTGCACCACAAGCAGCCAGCCGTGAGCTAGGGACCAAGGGCAGCCTAGGGACCAATTTCGGTTTGACCAAACCCTTGGCCGAACACCACACACCAACTGAGGTAAAACCCTAAATGATTTCTCAAGTTTTAAATTGATTTTAAAGCTTTGATTTATGTGTATTTGAGTGCCAAAAAGTTGTAAGGGCATAAGCCCATGTGTGATTTTATTTGCTGCCCTATGTGCTTATGGTTGCCGTGTGTGAGTGTTGGTGTGGCCGAGTGCCTTGGCTAGCCCAGCCATGGGCTGTTTGTGCGTGTGTGTGTGGCCGAGTGGGCTGGTGAGGCTAGCCGGGTGCTTGGCTAGTGCAGCCGAGTGTGTGGCTGTGTGCGTGTATGCTTGTGGCCGTGTGTGCTTGTGGCCGAGTGGCCTAAGGAGGCTAGCCGAGTGGTTAGGTGGACCACTAGGCTGTGTGGTCGGTTTGCTTGCAAATTTTTAATTCGGTTTTATGCTTATTGATGCTAGAATGTATGCTAGGGTTTGTTAGGCTTTATGTCCCCATAGATTAATTTCATGTATGCTTGTATGATTTAAGTTTATGAACCAAGAATGCTAGATGCTAAATGTATGCATGTTAGTGGAACCGTGCAATCCCTAGGCAATTTAGGCTCGGGTTTGTGGATTGCACGAGCTCGTGAGATTGGCTTAGCTAGCCATGAGTGATCGATAGACGCGCTGCATGCTTGAACCTAACTCCCGCAGTGGGCGGTCGAGCTAGAACCAACGTCTTAGGCCGTAACAATTTGACTAAACCGAAACTGCTTCTCGGGTTCACTGGGGACAGTCTCGGGAAAACATCCCAGTTGGCTGATAGAGGCCGAATTGGCCAAAACGTAAAACACGAAAGTTGTAGACTAGGCTGTTTCCTAGGGGGTAGCGCGGGCACTTTGCCAAAATAAGGCTCCAAAGGCCTACTTTTACACGAAAAACCGTAGGTGGGTCAGAAGACCCAGTTTCCAAGTTAAGCTCGGTTTTGATTTAAAACTGGTCCCAAACGGTAAGGAATTTGAAAATGTGTAAAACACGAAAGTTTTAGACCTCCTCGAGGACTAGAACTTTTGTGAAGGAAACTTTTTCCAACTCGGAACGGATTTTTAACTATAACCGGAAATCTGAAAACGGTGCAGGGTTCAACAAAGTCCTGTACACGAATTTTGTAGAACCAACTTAGGAAAAAAATGATTTTTGGACATAACACACGATTTCAAGCACGGAAACTGTCCCAAAAGTAGTTTCCGACCCTCGACCAAGTTATAAAAATATAGGCCAGAGTTCACGAAATTTTTATGAAGAAAGTTAGGAAAATTAAGTTAAGTCTTTTATGAAAGGGTTTTAAGTATAAGTTTTCAAAGAAGTGGATTTTTAAGCTAAGTTTTCAAAAGGAAAATGTAGAACGTATGGTAGCCGGGATTTAGCACCCGAGCTACCGGGCCTCGCCCCAAAGCCCAGAGTTGACCGGACAGGGTTGACCTTAGCTCACAAGAAGGTTGACTTCGGTTGACCGACAAGATAACGAGTTCTTATACAAGCCCAAGGGTAGGTGATCGACCTAACCCAATGTTTTTCTAAATGGGCTAAGTATACTGAACGATTTTCCCGACAAAACCCTATGGGTTACAAAAGGCTCTACGTTAGGGGGACATATAGCCGAAAACCCACATAAATGTTGATTAGTACCAACATGCGATAGAAATGGAATTGAAGATTGATGTGCAAACTTTCCGTCAAGCAGGAGGAATTCTGCAGCAGCAACCGGAATAAGGATCTGCGAAACAACTAAGAAAATAGACGGTAAGTACAACACTGTCTACAGCACAAGCTAATAGGACTAGACTATTAGACTCGTTGATGTGCTCTTTGATATGTGCTATGTATGCAATCATGGAAGATGCTAAGTGTATAGTAACATGCTAAGACAAGATAAGCAAGGAGCTAAGTAGAAAGATGACATCAAGAATGTATGTTCACACGTAAGAAAGAATAAGTAAGAAAAGAAGGACCGTGTCGATCCACCCGCGTCAGGTCGGGTCGGACTGTGGATTGATCTGGATTTGGTTTGGCCGCCCCAGACAATTCATTAGTCGCGCGCCGGATTCGAACACGTAGATAAAGGGCCCATAAGATACAATGAAAGATAATGAAGCATAAAATGATCTATGCATGCTGAGTGCTATATGTATGCTAAGTATAAGTATGCTATGTATGTCATGTATGTTAAGTATGCTAAGTATGTTATGTGTATGCCATGTATATGTTATGTAATGGTTATTGTGTGTTTAATGTTATATTGTTGCCTATTTGTTTTACGGCCTAGGAGTTGTACTTACTGGGCTTTAAGCTCACGGTTTTGAGTTTGTGCTGTAGGTAAGTCGCCTGTCAGCTGATCTTGATGCGGTGGGGAGTAGTGGGTCAAGCAATGTAAAATCGTGGTATATGGAGCCGCTACGCATTTTGTGTGGTAAACACGTGCAAAAGACAAGAACAGTTTTCTAAGTAATAGTTTATATGTTTTTGTTTAAGAACAATGTTTTAAATTTGTGTACATAGTTTTGTGTATAAAAAAAAAAAAAAAAAAAAAATCCGCTGTGTTTTCAAGCTAAGTATGCAAGCAAGTTTTAAGCATGTATGTATGAATGTAAGTAAGGGTAACGGCCTACGCTAGGTGGGGCGTTACACTTAACATAACATTTAACATCATAACATAGCTTTCTATATATCCCGTGATCACACGGTCTTTTTGTACAAACTCAAAAGTACATTACCATGTCAAAAGTACATGCTTTGCACGGTCCAAGATACTTACCGTTATATTTACAATATTTCAAAAATACATTATACTGTTCATATTTACATTTTTTACAGCCAAAACTTCGGATGGAAGTGTCTAACACTTTCTCATCCTGCATATATGTACAAACTAACATCCGAATAACATAATACTATAATCAGTCCCAACAAAAGAAATATACAAAGTCGGTCCTAGTCTATATGATGACATCGAGGGTGCTCGCAGACGTATCCGCATCAGCATCCGCAACTACATGTCCATGTGCATCGCCAACCGCTATCTCCTCGGGACCGTCAATAGGAACCTCCTCGGGATCCTCTTCATCATCCTGCTCGGGCTCCTCATCCCTATCGTCCTCATCATCGGTAGAGATCACGATGACTGGAGGGTCCTCTGGTGGGTCTATCAGTACGACGTTATCGTCTAAGGCGTCATCCGCATCCATCGGGTCCACTGCCTCTTGGGCAGGCACCTTGGGTACCGGATCCTCGGGCCCTACCTCATACTGCGGATCCTCCTATCCGGCGTCGTCAGCGACGGGAGCCTGGGCCTCGCCCACATGATCAGCGGCAGGCACGACCTGAGCGATCATCTCTGCCTCTAATATATCATCAATGAGGCTGCCGACAGTCATCTCGCTGTTAGGTGCCGGGGCGAACTGACGAATGTGGGTCGGTACTCCGTTCCTTAGGAGTAGCAACGCCTCTAGCTCGGGCTCTGCCATGTCCTGAGGAACATACGAGAGCATGGTATCCTAGAATCTCCAGCAGTAATGGCTCATGGTCTCCCCTGGATAGGTATGCCAGTCCTGAGAGAGTCTCTGGTATCGAGAATGTCGCAGGTCCTGGTAAATAGCAGGATCACGGATCAGCTCTCCGGCCTCTCGAGCTGGAAGTGGCCCGTAGCGTCTCATCACTGCTGAGTGGAAATGTGCCCAGGTGCGACTAGGCATCTGTATCTCTCCCAATGTGACCCACCATATCCTGGAATCACCGATCAGACACCTACTGGCCAGAGTGACCTGTAAATGCGCCTCAATATGACATATCCCAAAGATCTGCTCCATATCATATAGTCATGTCCCAATCGACACCGATCGTCTAGTGCTGTCGAAATATAGAGGCTGCGATCGATAGAAGGCGGCGACAGCATCCCGATCCTTCTTGACTTGTATCGGGTCCATGATCTCACATCTATTTCACATAATTTAATCATAAATACTTTTTGCAAATAAAATAATATATAAACAGAAATAAATCTAAACTTACTTACAATGATGGAGGCGGTGTCAGGCAACTGTGAAATCATGTCGCAAGGAAACCGCTCTGATACCAACTCTTGTAACGACCCACCTAGCGTAGGCCGCTACCGTACTTATTAACTTACATTTATAACACAATAATTAAATAAAACTTACTTATTTTGCTCATGAAACACAGTGGAAATTTTTTTTTTTTTCTATAGCACTCAAGGAAACTATAAACATAGAATAAGAATTATAGTACTGTCTTTGCGTACGAGCATATTAACTATTAGTTATCATTAAACATTTCGTATTTCTTATATATAAACCATAAAACGCGTAGCGATTCCCAGTCTCCACTATTCACAGTGCCCGGACCCGCTAGTCCACATTGCATCATCATCCGCTGGCAGGTTGTTTACCTACAGCACAAACTTAAACAATGAGCTTTCGCTCAGCAAGTACAACTCATATACCGCATTAGACAATAATATAACGTAGGACGTATACCATATATACACAGCAACATATCGTAACACATAGCATGCATAGACCATTTATGTTCATATTATGTTCCCTTATTTTCCGTATTCTTATTTCTTATGGGCCCTTAACCTGGGTATTCGTAACCGGCGCGCAACTATGGATTGTTTGGGGCGGCCAAACCATTTCCAATTCAATCTACAATCCAACCCGACCTAGTGCGGTGGTACGACACGGCACTTGATATCTTCCTTAATCTTATTATTGGTGAACATGCGTTCCGATGTCACTTTTCTACTTCCACCAGTTTCTTATCTTAGCATGTAAGTAAACACTTAACTTACTTCCTATTGTACACATGTTATCTAACATATAGCATAGAGCACTTCATTGAACTCTAGTAATATACTACTAATAGCCTCTGCTGTAGGCGGCGTTGTACTTACTGTTTCCACGTCCGTTGCTATGCTGCTCCTCCTCAAGGTTCAGCTGCAGAGTACCTCCTGCTTTATTGAAGGACGTACGTAAGGTTTCTAATCTGTTTTCATAATATGTTTGTGATATCTAGTTTTTCATGTTACTAGTTTTCTTTAAAGATTGAATATATGCAGTTCATGCAATTTCATGAAAAAGTTCAGTTCAGAGCTTTAATATGTGTTATGAGTTCTTATAAGCTTAATAAGACTCAGAAATGATTGTTCGGAGAAGCAAATAGCCTTTTCGAACAAAAAGGAATGAAATCTACATGATTTTGGAAAAGTCAAAATTTTGACCAAAAAGTCAACCGTTGACCCGAAAAGTCAAAGTTTGACCAAAAAAGTCAAAATTGCGACGGAGGAATTTTAAGATCTGCGGTTCGAGAAAAATACTGCGGAAACTTGTTTTCTATGACAGATAACAAAAATAAGAACTAAAACTACCGTAGAAAAAATCAAGCACGCTAAGATAGGACATGGGGCAGAAAGGATTTGAGAAAATAAGAAAAATATTTTCAATCCAATTTTTTTAGACTGTAAGTATAAAAATCCAAAACTGTAAAATAATAGTTACAATATTGGAATTTAAATTTTTAAACTCGAAGTTTCAAGATTTTCATTAAACAGGTCAAACAAGGCCTTGATTTACAATATCATAAAAAAATTATTTTTTTTCATCACATGTGTGGTGGACCAATCTCTTGGTGACATGTGGACAAATGCAAGCTCACCATGAGTTGTCTTCCACCTCCCATTATGGCCGGCCACCTAGCATCCAACAAGTGCAAAGTTTTGAAAATTTTGGGGCAAAAATCTAATTATTGAAAGCTCACTTTTTTGTCTATAAATAGAGGAGCCTTCTATTCACTTTTAATGCAAAAACCAGCCAAGCTCTTGACTTTTTTCTGTCCAAAAAGCCGAGAGAGAGAGAGATAGAGAGATCAGAAAATTTTCAAGCCAAACTCCATCTTTCTTGCTTCGGGTAGCTCTAGGATTCAAGGGAAAGAGAAAGAAAAATTTTCTGCAGCCATTTCCAGCGCTTTGTCGTGGGTTTAGGTGCAGGGGAAGGAGAGGAAAAAACAAAATTTTTAAGGGAAAAAGAGGGCAAGAGAGTTCGGGTGAGTGAGCAAGCCAAAGGGTGAGGTGTGATCAAGTTTTGGAGCTTGATTCTCCATTGGAGCAGCCACGGGTTTGGTGGCTAGAAGAGGAGAAAAATTTTCAGAATTTGGGGCAAGCAGCCCTTGGGTGCTGAGCAAGGAGGGGAGGAGCAATTGCGACAAAAAATTTGATTTTGGTGCACCAAATAGGGAGTAGCCGAACCTTGGAGCAAGGGGGAGCAAAAGGAAAATTTTGGGAACCCTAACCCTAGGCCGGATCTACCTCAATTTAAGGTAAAAATTTCAAAAGCTTTTATCAAGTTTTCAATTAAGTTTTTAAGCTAAGATTTATGTGTATTTTTGCAAAAAATGTTGTAAGAGCATAAGCTCCTTTGTGCTTTAAATTTTGGCTCCAATGTTTAGTGCTTGATTAGGTTAGTTCTTAGGGTGGTTTGGTTTGATGCATGCAATTTATTTATGCTATGTTGCTTGATTTGCTAGAATGACATGCTAGGGTTTTGTTTGAGGTAATATGTCCCCATTAGGTCAATTTAAATTATGCTTGTATGTTATGAATTTTTGTGATCAAGTGATGCATGAAGTGGATGTGTAGTATGCTAAGTTAGAAAATCATGCAACCCTAGGTTATTAGGCTCGGTTTTTTAGGGTTGCATGATCATATGGGTTTGTATGTTAGATTACAAGGGACGTTAGACGCGCTGCATGAATGTTGATTAACTCCGAAGTGGTCGGTCGAGCTAGAACCCCGACTTAGGACGTAAAATAAATTTTAAAAACCAAACTGCCAGCTCGGGTTCCCACTGGACAGTTTCGGTAAAACGGTAATTACAGGCCTTTAGAGGCCGAACGGGTAAAAATGTAAAACATGAAAGTTGTAGAATAGGGTGTTTCCTAGGGGACAACGTGGATAGTTTTCCAAATTAAGGTCCCAACGACCTCCATTTTCAACAAAAACCGTAGGTGGTCTGTTAGACCCAGTTTTTATGTTAAAACTGTTATCGATCTAAAACTGGTACTAAACCGTATGGAATCAGAATTTTTGTAAAACATGAAAGTTTTAGAACTCTTCGAGGGCTAGAACTTTCATGAAGAAAACTTTTTCTAATTTAAACGGGATTTTTAGATATAATCTGAAATGTGAAAACTGTGCAGAAATCAAGAAATTTCTGTACAAGATTTTCTAGAACCAAATTAGGAAACTTATTTTTCGGACTAAACACACTGTTTCAAGCATGGAAACTGTTCCAAAGGCAGTTTCCGACCCTTACACATTTTCTAAAAATATGATCCAAGATTTATGAATTTTTAAGAAACGATTTACAAAATTCAAGATAAAAGTTAAATCTTGTTAAAGAAAGTGAATTTTTTAAGTCAAGTTTTTGAAGAAACATGTAGAACGAATGGTGACCGGGAAATAATAACCAAGTCACCAGGCTTAGCCCCGAAGCCCAAAGTTGACCGAAGAGGGATCAACTTTAGTGATCAAAAAGGTTGACCTTGGTTAACCAAAAAGGAAAATGAATTGCTAATAGAAGCCCGAGGGTAGGTGATGAGCTAACCCTATGCTTTTGTATGTGGGCTTAAGTATATGAAAAGTTATTCGACGTAACCCTTTGGGTTATGTATGGTTTTATTTTCTCTCTAGGGGACATATAACAAAACCCCGCATGAATGTTGGTTAGTACCAACATGTTATGATAATAGAATTAGAAACCTTACGTACGTCCTTCAATCAAGCAGGAGGAACCCTGCAGCTGAACCTTGAGGAGGAGCAGCAGAGCAACAGACGTAGAAACGGTAAGTACAACACCGTCTACAGCATAAGCTATTAGGAGTATAATACTAGAGTTCTATGAAGTGCTCCGTGTTATATGTAGATAACATGTGTGCTGTCACGCCCCGACTTATCGCCACCAAGGCCACGCGGTGTCCGACCACTCGAACCTGGGGTTAGGTTCGGTTCGTAACAATTACTTACTTACTTGTCTTGCTTGATTTCAAAAATAATAAAGTTACCCAAATTTTAGAGTAAATTTTTTTTTCTTCTTTTCTAAAAATCATCACTAGAAAACTTTTATTGCGGAAATCATAGAACTTTAACTCAAATTAAATATAGCTTAAAACTGCTTTTCTTTTATAAAACTCTTACTGTTTCTGATGTACTCACCGAGTACTGAGCTTTCACCTGAGCGGAAAGCTCCATACATACATAAACTGAAAACTGAAACATACGTACATGCTGGTACATAATGAAAACACATTTTCATTTTAAACGCATTTCGGAAACCCCGTAGCAGTCCATACCCATTTTTCACATTCTGTTGCGCTATCTCTCCACAGCTTGTATCAGGAAGTGCCGGTAGGAAACTTACCTACAGCATGAACGTAAGTAATGAGCTAAAAAGCTCAGTAAGCACAACGTCCTATCCGCATGCAACTAAATGCACCAAAAATGTGAACCAATTATGATTTATTATTAAAATCATTTATGGTCTTATTACTGGTCTGATCTGATCTTATCTTGCTATTATAACATGTGTGTATGTACTTCGGTATGTAACCATGGAGAGATTGAAGGCGGTCCGTCCAAACCAACTCAAACCATGAAACACAAAGTTTAACATGGAGTAGTGGAGGCAGCCCTTCCATATCAAGTCAAACCATGAAACATGCCGTTTTAACTTACCACGGAGGCAAAGTCAGTACAACACAACATGTCCTACTTAACTTATCTCATATCTTACCATCTGACTTATTTTTAGTGGACATGCTACATGATGCCATAAAATCTAACATAAACATAACATGCAACAGCATAACATACTCATACATACTACATGACATACTACATAACATGCTTAACTTCACATGCATACATGAACATACTACATAACATGAACATAACACATACTGCATGCCTAACATGAAACATACTTAACATACTTACTGCATAACATAACATATCACACATTACATACTCAACTTATCTCATAAACATCATAAATCGTAAAATCCTATTAATGATTTCTAAACATAACATATGCAAACAAACATGTTCATGCTGTAGGCGGAATTGTACTTACCTTTCCGTCATACATTATTGCTTAACTGTCCCTTCCTAGTGCTGTTCCACTCCTGGTACAGCTGCAGGTTCTGCCTGCTTGACATAGGACATGATCTACTTAAACTGATGAAAATGCTGGTAATCTAACTAACACGTTTACATGATATTGGTTGTATGTCCCTTATGTGCAAAGCATCTAACTTGGTTACCAACGGTAACCTGGCATGCTAAGCCAAACTAAACCTCTAAGGGTTGCTTATCTTAATCTAAACTATCGGGTTATATCTGATAACCTTTTAGTTGAGCTTAACCTGTATCCCTTGGGGTTACTTTGGATAACCCGTAAGGATAAACTAAACCCATACTATTAGTTAACCAAAAGTCAACTAAAGTCAACCTTGGTCAACGGGGGTCAACTATGGTCAACCCTCTATGGTCAACCTTTTGGGTCTCGAGCTTGACCCGGCAACTCGGGCATAACTCCCGATTACCATTCGTGAACTAAACGTTAGCTATAAACTTGCTTGAAAACTCTAATTTCCTCTCTTGGAAAACACTTAGGGATATAATCCCAAAATTTCACTTTTCGTGTAAAAATTCTTAACTTAATTCATAAAACCCAAAATCATGGATTTATGCTTCGTAAAATCATTTGAGGTTGAAAACCGCCTTTGGAGCGATTTTCATAGCCAAAACACTTGTTTAAGGTTGAAAAAACCAATTTTCTAAAATCATTTGTTAAACTTGTGGTGCAGGGATTTCGGATTCCCTAAGCACCCTTCGTAAAACAATTTTTGTTTCAAAATCGGTACTTAATCTGAAAAAGTTTTCTTCATGAAAATTCTAGCTCTTGAAAAATGCTAAAACTTTTGTGTTTTACAAAATTCCTAATTCGGCCTAGTTTCATACCAGTTTTGAGTTGAAACTGGCTGACTCCTGGAACGAACTGGGTCTGGGGGCTTAAATGCTTAGCCACGGGTTTTGGCATTTTTGAAGGCCATTGGAGCCTTATTTTGAAAAACAGCCCACGTATCCCCCTAGAAAAAGTTGTTATGGACAACTTTCATGTTTTACGTTTTCCCAAATTCGGCCTCTAAAGGCCTGTTATTTTTCGTTTACGAAAACTGGGTAGATTAATCCGAACCTACCAGTTTCGTGCTTACTTGATTTTACGCGTCCTACTTCGCGGAATCTAACTCAACCGATCACTCGGGAGCCTAATTAGACAACATGCAACGTTAACTAACGTCCCACATGTGTTGACATGTCATCCCCTCGTGGCCATGCAAACCAATCCGGAACTACTAAACCCTAGGTTTGCATGTGTTCTAGGGTTGCATCACATGAAATTAAACCAAATCATGCAACACCGAAATTAAATCTAACGTTCTAGCATACAAGCCTTACTCGGCTGCACCTAGGGCAGGGACAATACTAACCAATTTTTCATGCAAACAAAGCATTCATGCAATCATAAAACATAGCACACATGCACACAAAATCATGCATACTAAACTAGCTAACCATACACCCTAATCAAGCATCACATTCTTAGCCTAGGCATAACCAAAATTAAATGAGCTTAAGCCCTTACAATCTTGCTTGAAAATACATCATAAAATCCCAATTTAAAGCTTGAACCAAAACCTTTAGGGTTTAGGGCTTTACCTCACATTTTCGGAGGTTGGTTCCCTTCCTTGGAGCCGAACTCCCACTGCTTGCTTGGCTGTCCCTTTGCAGCCGACTCTCCCCCACCAAAGGGGCTCCAATTTCAGCCATGCACACATACAAACACACCATAAATATCCATGAAATCTTGCATGGAATTTTCTTAAAAGAATTCAAGGGTTTACCTTGACTTACCCTTGGTTTAGGCTATGGTTTTGGATCCGAAATCCTGTCCCCTTTATTGGCTGCCACTGCACACGGATTTTGGGCTCCAAATTGCACCAAAAATTTTCACCATCTTTGGTGATTCCTTGCAGCCAAGCCGACCCTCTTGGCTGTCCAAACCCCACCATTTTTTTTTCTGCTCCTTCTTGGCCGAAACAGCCACCCACCAAGCACCAAAACTCTTATTGGCTCATGGTTGGTTTCTCTTCTCCCTCAAGCTCGGCTACATCTTGGATTGGACTGAAATTTTTCTCACTTTCTCTCCTCTCCTCCATGCACGGTTGCTGCCTATTTTCTGGAGGAAAAAATCCTGATTTGGGCTTGGTTCTTGCACCGAAAACCCGTGCACCTCCATGGAAGATCACACATGGAAATTCCAATTTTTTTCTTGCCCTTTCTCTCCTCTTTTTGGCTCAAGGATTTCTGAGGAAAAATGGCCATAAATTGGCTGCTTTTCCCCTTTTTTTCAGCACCAACTTCTATCCAAAATGGGTCCTATTTATAGACATTTTCAAACTTTGGGTTAATTGCATTTTAACCCCAAAATTTTCCAAATCTTTGACTTGTGACCCAAGGGTGGCCGGCTGTCTTCAGCTCATAAACAGCTGGCATTTGCTGACCTCATGGCTGATGTCACTTGCTTACATCATTACTTACCTCACAATTTTCTAAAATTGCACTTTTGCCCCCAAAAATGGAAATTCTTGCAAAAATGCCATCTAGGTGTCCGATTGTCCTAAAAATCAACACACCCATCTTATTTTATGATGTCATCATCTTGGTGACTTCATATGCTCATATCGTCAAATTTCTAAAATTTACACTTTTGCCCCAAAAGTGAAAATTTTTGCATTTATGCCCCTAAACTTCATAATTGGCCATAATGCTTGCTTTTCAAGCAAATATCACTCTTTTCATGATTTTATGTGATTTTCTCATACTTGAATCACATATTTTCTAAATTTACGTTTTTGCCCCGAAAGACAAAATCCTTGCATTTTCACCCCCAAAAGTGGCCGGTCCTTATTCTTTTCTTGCAAGGCAAGTCATTGCCTTATTGTGACATCATCTGACGACGTCACTGAACATACCTCACATATTTTTCAAAATTTACATTTTTGCCCCAAAAGTGAAAATTTTGACATTTTTGCCCTTTGACTTTGATTTGTCCTTTTGGGTGACTTTTTGATTAAAAATGTCATTCTTGACCTTAACTAATGCTAGGGATGCTTGATTTCTAGGGTGTTTCTACTGTCTACTTAGGCTATCTTGCCCATACTGACATATTTTGCAGTATTTTCTCATACCGCATCATTTTTCACTGTCGAGTCAACCGTTGACCACTTTTGATCAAACTTTGACTTTCTTGGTCAAAGTTGACTTTTTCGGTCAAACTTTGACTTTTTCAGAACTGCGTCCTATTTCGTCCTTTTCGACCTGAAAGGGCGTTTTCTAACCTTAAAAATCTGTTCTGAGTCTTATTGAGCCATAAGACTTCGTAAAACGTGTGAAAAACTCTTAACTAAGTTTTTCCGTAAACGTCACAACATATGCTCATAATTCCTCTTTTAGAAGGAAAATGGCAACATGAAATTCTAGATATCACATTCTACCCTCCTTATAAAATTTTCGTCCTCGAAAATTCTAATACTTCTAGGTGACTTTTCTTAAAAAATACACCAAAAATCCATAATGGTTCGTTCATGTTCCCATTTTAACATTTAATGGGATCGTATCTCTTATACTGAACCATAATCTTACTTGCATATCTTCATGCTTATCATACTTATCATACTTATCATGCTTACTGGCTTACGTACTATCATGCTTAACATACATACTATCATACTGCTGTGCTTGCTTACTTATCATGCTGATCATACTTATCTTACTACATACTGTCATACTGACATACTCTCCTTTCCTACTGCATCACAAGAACTATTTACGTAAAAAGTTGGACAAGTATATCATATAACTTGTCACACTTTGAAAACATAACTCATACTGCTTGTTCTTGCTTGAAAAACTTACTGAAAAATCGTTTCCACTCTTGGAAAACATATCGTACCATACTTTAATACTTTTTCTGGAATATAGTTCCTCTCTTGAAACTTGATCCTATGCTACTAGAACCCTTTTACTCTGCATAAAGGCCCCCCTTTCTTGGACTTATCCTCAAGGTTTACGACCTTTCGTAATCAGTTTCCTAACTCGGAACTTCATACGTATGACAACCCCTATCTTGGAATTTCTTCCTCAAGGATTTGGTCGTCTTTTTAATCGTGAAGGGGTTCCATTAACATAAGATCATAGTCTGAGCATTTCTGCTAAAAATACTGTCTTTGAAACTTTTCAAAGTTTATTTTGGAAAAATTCGTAATATCGTTCGAGTGATGCGTTGGAAGGTCTACTAACATATCCAACTATTACTTGAATAAAATAAGCTTTTCTGTTCGCTTCAAACTTTTCCCTCATAACACAAGGGCATAATCTTAATTCTTAGGAATATCTAAACTCCTCATAATCTCATAATCTCCCTTAACCTGGAATCAATCTTATCTCTTATTGCTATTCTAGCACTCATCTTTGCAACTTGGGCATAACAGTTGCAAGATAGACTTTTACGAAATTTGGTTCCGTCGTACCCACGATAAACCAATTTCTAGCTTCTACTTCTATCACTTATACTCTTTCTTATCTTAACATATCTTACTAGAGATTTCTCGCAATTTCTTCATATCATATCATAACGTAGCGTCTCAACCACGCTCTTGCTGCGCAACTCTGATCCGTCGGCAGTACTGATCCATGAAATCCTCTGGGTAAGCATATCAACTGCTACATATCTGATCTGACTGATTTGAGGAGTCACCTCGTCTGGCCGTTGACTGGCAACGTAACGTAACTGGAAAATGCGTCCTTGTAACGCGTAATCGGAGAAAACTCTCCATTCTGTGAAACTACTGCTCTGGGTGTTGTCGAAGATACGGAGCTGCTCCTCCATTCCTTGGAATGCCGACGAAGCCTTGCTGCTCCTTTCGATCCTAATAAATCTAACCTGGGTTTAAAACCAGGTACATGTCTTTATGCTAATCTTACAACTACACAGAGTAAGAAAACAACTTACAAGACTGTGGCGCTGGCGGCAGAATTGTGAAACTGGATGGTAGAAAACCTTTTCGCTCTAATACAAAAACCCTTTGCTGTGATACTACCTCTTGTCACGCCCCGACTTATCGCCACCAAGGCCACGCGGTGTCCGACCATGCGAACCTGGGGTTGGGTTCGGTTCGTAACAATTACTTACTTACTTGTCTTGCTTGATTTGAAAAATAATAAAGTTACCCAAATTTTAGAGTAAATTTTTTTTTCTTCTTTTCTAAAAATCATCACTAGAAAACTTTTATTGCGGAAATCATAGAACTTTAACTCAAATTAAATATAGCTTAAAACTGCTTTTCTTTTATAAAACTCTTACTGTTTCTGATGTACTCACCGAGTACTGAGCTTTCACCTGAGCGGAAAGCTCTATACATACATAAACTGAAAACTGAAACATACGTACATGCTGGTACATAATGAAAACACATTTTCATTTTAAACGCATTTCGGAAACCCCGTAGCAGTCCATACCCACGTTTCACATTCTGTTGCGCTATCTCTCCACAGCTTGTATCAGGAAGTGCCGGTAGGAAACTTACCTACAGCATGAACGTAAGTAATGAGCTAAAAAGCTCAGTAAGCACAACGTCCTATCCGCATGCAACTAAATGCACCAAAAACGTTAACCAATTATGATTTATTATTAAAATCATTTATGGTCTTATTACTGGTCTGATCTGATCTTATCTTGCTATTATAACATGTGTGTATGTACTTCGGTATGTAACCATGGAGAGATTGAAGGCGGTCCGTTCAAACCAACTCAAACCATGAAACACAAAGTTTAACATGGAGTAGTGGAGGCAGCCCTTCCATATCAAGTCAAACCATGAAACATGCCGTTTTAACTTACCACAGAGGCAAAGTCGGTACAACACAACATGTCCTACTTAACTTATCTCATATCTTACCATCTGACTTATTTTTAGTGGACATGCTACATGATGCCATAAAATCTAACATAAACATAACATGCAACAGCATAACATACTCATACATACTACATGACATACTACATAACATGCTTAACTTCACATGCATACATGAACATACTACATAACATGAACATAACACATACTGCATGCCTAACATGAAACATACTTAACATATTTACTGCATAACATAACATATCACACATTACATACTTAACTTATCTCATAAACATCATAAATCGTAAAATCCTATTAATGATTTCTAAACATAACATATGCAAACAAACATGTTCATGCTGTAGGCGGAATTGTACTTACCTTTCCGTCATACATTCTTGCTTAACTGTCCCTTCCTAGTGCTGTTCCACTCCTGGTACAGCTGCAGGTTCTGCCTGCTTGACATAGGACATGATCTACTTAAACTGATGAAAATGCTGGTAATCTAACTAACATGTTTACATGATATTGGTTGTATGTCCCTTATGTGCAAAGCATCTAACTTGGTTACCAACGGTAACCTGGCATGCTAAGCCAAACTAAACCTCTAAGGGTTGCTTATCTTAATCTGAACTATCGGGTTATATCTGATAACCTTTTAGTTGAGCTTAACCTGTATCCCTTGGGGTTACTTTGGATAACCCGTAAGGATAAACTAAACCCATACTATTAGTTAACCAAAAGTCAACTAAAGTCAACCTTAGTCAACGGCGGTCAACTATGGTCAACCCTCTATGGTCAACCTTTTGGGTCTCGGGCTTGACCCGGTAACTCGAGCATAACTCCCGATTACCATTCGTGAACTAAACGTTAGCTATAAACTTGCTTGAAAACTCTAATTTCCTCCTTGGAAAACACTTAGGGATATAATCCCAAAATTTTACTTTTCGTGTAAAAATTCTTAACTTAATTCATAAAACCCAAAATCATGGATTTATGCTTCGTAAAATCATTTGAGGTTGAAAACCGCCTTTAGAGCGATTTTCATAGCCAAAACACTTGTTTAAGGTAGAAAAAACCAATTTTCTAAAATCATTTGTTAAACTTGTGGTGCAGGGATTTCGGATTCCCTGAGCACCCTTCGTAAAACAATTTTTGTTTCAAAATCGGTACGTAATCTGAAAAAGTTTTCTGCACGAAAGTTCTAGCTCTTGAAAAATGCTAAAACTTTCGTGTTTTACAAAATTCCTAATTCGGCCTAGTTTCGTACCAGTTTTGAGTTGAAACTGGCTGACTCCTGGAACGAACTGGGTCTGGGGGCTTAAATGCTTAGCCACGGGTTTTGGCATTTTTGAAGGCCATTGGAGCCTTATTTTGAAAAACGGCTCGCGTATCCCCCTAGAAAAAGTTGTTCTAGACAACTTTCATATTTTACATTTTCCCAAATTCGGCCTCTAAAGGCCTGTTATTTTTCGTTTACGAAAACTGGGTAGATTAATCCGAACCTACCAGTTTCGTGCTTACTTGATTTTACGCGTCCTACTTTG
>CM046387.1:8434237-8452237 GCA_025413485.1 Ficus microcarpa
ATTGTTTAGAGTAGAAAATAGCCTTTTCGGAAGAAAAGGGATGATATTTGCATGATTCTAGGTCGGTCAAAGGTTTGACCGAAAAAGTCAACTTTGACCCGGGAAAGTCAAAGTTTGACCAGAATAGTCAACATGATGACAGTATAGTTTTGTGATATGCAGTATGGAAGAAATACTGCGAAAACCCATTTTTATGAGTAAGATAGCATAGATAAGATCAAAAACCACCATAGAAAAATCAAGCACGCTAAGTTAAGGCACAGTGCAAAAGGGTTTGAGAAAATAAAGAAAAATTTTTCCAGACCGATTTTTACACAGATGAAATTTTTACTGTAGTATAAAATATTAATACTGTGTATTAGTACAACACAGTATTAGATTTATCTGTGTTTAGTTTAAATTAGACAGTTTTTACAAAAAGTAGCCAAACAAGGCTTTTTGATTTATGACATCATCACCATTTTGAATTATGACCTCATAAATATTTTGAGAACAAATCTAAGCAAGACAAGTGTCTTGTTCTAGAAAAATCCTTGCTTGATCACCAAGAAAAAATTCGGCCACCTAGGGGGCTTAAATGCCAAGATTTTCAATTTTGGGGCAAAAGTGCAATTTTAAAAATTTGGTGATGTAAGCGTTGATGTAAGCCATGACATCATTTCCTTGTTATCCAAGCATGGCCGGCCACCTAAGCTCCAAAAAGTGTAATTTTTCAAAGTTTTGGGGTCAAAAATGCAATTTTTGAAAGTCTAACTTTTGTCTATAAATAGGGGTCAAATTTATTCATGAAAATCAGAAATTCCTAGCCAAGCTCTGCCCATTTTCAGCCAAGAAAAACCGAGAGAGAGAAAGGGAGAAGGAGGAAGAGAAAACAAAAATTTTCTGGAACCAATTTTTGGGTTTTGCTTCGGTTTGCTCTAGGAACCATTAGGGAGAGCTAGAAATTTTTTTCCAGCCCATTCTAGCAGCAGCCATGGGTTAGAGAGCAGGGGAAACAAGAAGAAAAAAAATCAGATTTTGAGGGAAAGGGTTAGGAGAGAATTCGGGTTTGATTCCATCAACCAAAACCAAGTTAGAAGCAAGTTTTAGAGCCATTTCTTCCTTTGGTGCAGCCTACGGGTTTGTGCAGAAAAATAGAAGAAAAAAATTCAGATTTTGGGTGCAAAATCTTGGAATGGCCGAGCCATAGGGGGAGGTCAATTTTCAGTCCAAAAACCGAGTCTTTGGAGCCACCTTGGTGAGTGGAATCCGGATCTAGGAGCAAGTGTGAGCTAGAGAGGTTTTGATCCAAAATCCTAAAGCCAATCTTTGAAGTAGTTCAAGGTAAATTTCAAAACCCTAAATCTATTTTTCATTTAAGCTTTTAAAGTAAAGTTTAAATGTATTTCAAGTTATGGTTTGTAAGAGCATAACCTCACCATTTAATTTTGTGCTCTTAGCTAGTGCATGGTGCTTGATTTGCTAGTTTAGGGGGTGGTTGGTTCCTTTATGCATGTGCTTGTGTGATGATAGGTTGCATGCTAGATTAAGGTTATATGTCCCCAATTATGTGTTTAATAATGTGAATGCATGTTAGGATGCTAGATGTGATGATATGGAATGATATTGTATGGAATGGTTGATGTATGCTAAGAGATAGAACCATGCAGCCATGGTTTTGTGCAACCGGATTAGAGGGCTGCATGGGTACGTTGGGAAGGCATGTTAGAACATGCGGGACATTAGAAACATTGTATGTCTTGTTATTAAGCTCCCGATGTGATCGGTTGAGGTAGAAACCGCAAATTAGGACGTGAACCAATTTTAGTAAGCAAGGCTGCCAGTTCGGGTTCCACACTGGCCAGTCACAGGAAAGTGGTAATTGCAGGCCCTTAGAGGCCGAATGGGAAAATCATAAAACATGAAAGTTGTAGATCAGGGTTTTTCCTAGGGGGTAACGTGGACCGTTTTCTAAAATGAGGTTCCAAAGGCCTCCGTTTTTACGAAAAACCGAAGGTGGTCTGTTCAGACCCAGTTTTACACAACCAGCTTGTTCAAATTAAAACTGGTATTAAACTAAGCAGAATCAGATTTTTTGTAAAACACAAAAGTTTTAGATCTCTTCGAAAGCTATAACTTTTGTGAAGACAACCTTTTCCAATTCCAAAGGGATTTTTAAATATAATTTGATTTCTGAAAACTGCGCAGGGAGCAAGAAGTTCCTACACAGAATTTTTTTAGAACCAGTTTAGGAAAACTATTTTTCTGTTTAAAAATATTGTTTTAAAGATGGAAACTGTTCCAAAGGCAGTTTCCAACCCTCAGACATTTTTAAAATCATGTTTCAAGATTCAAGGATTTTTAAGGGGAAGTATAGCAGTTTTTCGGCTTTTAAGCCAAAAACTTTTTCAAGGATAAAGAAAAGATTTAAGAGTTTCAAGTTCAAGGTTTGCTAGGTAGATAGTTACGACACGTAACCGGGAATTATACCCGAGTTACAGGGCTTATGTAATATCTGGTTTTCATGACTACTAATTCTTGTAAAGAATTAAAACATGTGCAGTCGATGCAATTATATGAAAAAGTTCAGTCCAGAACTTTCAGATGTGTTTTGTGGGTTTTTATAGCCTAAACAGACTCAATACTGATATTTCGGATGATAAGGAGTGAAAACTGATCATTTTATGAAAAGTCAAAATTTTGACCGAAAAGTCAACCGTTGACCCGAAAAGTCAACGTTTGACCAAAATAGTCAAAATTGAGTATCATGAATTTTAAGATCAGTTTTTCACGAAAAAGACTACCGAAACTCATTTTTTATTAACAGATAATGAAAATGAGACTTCGGATATCCTATTTTAAAATCAGGCGATTTTTCTAAGCTCATGGGGCAAAAAGGGTTTGAGAAAATAAGAAAAAGATTTTTCGACCCGATTTTCCGACGGCACGTCAAAAATCCAAAAACTGTAAAATAATATTTACAGTGTTGGAATATAAATTTTTGAACTCGACGTTTCAAGATTTTCAGTCAAGAAACCAAGCTTTGTTCAAAGAATTATCTAGAACACTTTTTGTTCTTATCCAATTGGTGTGGTGGCCCAATCCTAGAGTGACACATGTCCAAGACAACTCATCCTTAGTTGTCTTGCACCCTCCAATGGCCGGCCACTTTACCCCTTCCACAAGGCCAAACTTTTGAAAATTTAGGGGTCAAAGTTTAAATTCTCAAAGTTGTTTAAGAGCTCTATAAATAGCCCTCCATCTCCCTATTCATTTTAATTGTAAAACACAACTAAACTCTTGCAATTTTTCTTCAAGAAATCCGAGAGAGAGAGGGAAAGCTAAGTTCAGAAACTTTTCTTGTTCCAATCTTCTCCACTTGCTTCGGGTAGGTCTAGGAAACCGAGAGGAAGAAAAAAAAAATTTCTGCAGCCAAGGGCAGCCTCTTGCCGTGGTTTGGTGCAGGGGAAAGCCGTGGGTGAGAGCCAAAAATTTTGGGGAAAAAGTGAACCAAGGGTTCGGTGGTGTGGCTAGCCGAGAGAGTGAGCTTGGGTGAGTGTTTTGAGGCTTGATTCTAGCCTCTAGCAAGCTTCGGGTGGCTTGAAAGGAAAGGAGAAAAATTTTTCTCAACCTTGGTTCAAGTGGCCTAGTGGCCGAGCAAGCCAAGGAAATCAGCCTAGGAGACCATCGGCTTGGTGTTGGTGCACCACAAGCAGCCAGCCGTGAGCTAGGGACCAAGGGGCAGCCTAGGGACCAATTTCGGTTTGACCAAACCCTTGGCCGAACACCACACACCAACTGAGGTAAAACCCTAAATGATTTCTCAAGTTTTAAATTGATTTTAAAGCTTTGATTTATGTGTATTTGAGTGCCAAAAAGTTGTAAGGGCATAAGCCCATGTGTGATTTTATTTGCTGCCCTATGTGCTTATGGTTGCCGTGTGTGAGTGTTGGTGTGGCCGAGTGCCTTGGCTAGCCCAGCCATGGGCTGTTTGTGCGTGTGTGTGTGGCCGAGTGGGCTGGTGAGGCTAGCCGGGTGCTTGGCTAGTGCAGCCGAGTGTGTGGCTGTGTGCGTGTATGCTTGTGGCCGTGTGTGCTTGTGGCCGAGTGGCCTAAGGAGGCTAGCCGAGTGGTTAGGTGGACCACTAGGCTGTGTGGTCGGTTTGCTTGCAAATTTTTAATTCGGTTTTATGCTTATTGATGCTAGAATGTATGCTAGGGTTTGTTAGGCTTTATGTCCCCATAGATTAATTTCATGTATGCTTGTATGATTTAAGTTTATGAACCAAGAATGCTAGATGCTAAATGTATGCATGTTAGTGGAACCGTGCAATCCCTAGGCAATTTAGGCTCGGGTTTGTGGATTGCACGAGCTCGTGAGATTGGCTTAGCTAGCCATGAGTGATCGATAGACGCGCTGCATGCTTGAACCTAACTCCCGCAGTGGGCGGTCGAGCTAGAACCAACGTCTTAGGCCGTAACAATTTGACTAAACCGAAACTGCTTCTCGGGTTCACTGGGGACAGTCTCGGGAAAACATCCCAGTTGGCTGATAGAGGCCGAATTGGCCAAAATGTAAAACATGAAAGTTGTAGACTAGGCTGTTTCCTAGGGGGTAGCGCGGGCACTTTGCCAAAATAAGGCTCCAAAGGCCTACTTTTACACGAAAAACCGTAGGTGGGTCAGAAGACCCAGTTTCCAAGTTAAGCTCGGTTTTGATTTAAAACTGGTCCCAAACGGTAAGGAATTTGAAAATGTGTAAAACACGAAAGTTTTAGACCTCCTCGAGGACTAGAACTTTCGTGAAGGAAACTTTTTCCAACTCGGAACGGATTTTTAACTATAACCGGAAATCTGAAAACGGTGCAGGGTTCAACAAAGTCCTGTACACGAATTTTGTAGAACCAACTTAGGAAAAAATGATTTTTGGACATAACACACGATTTCAAGCACGGAAACTGGCCCAAAAGCAGTTTCCGACCCTCGACCAAGTTATAAAAATATAGGCCAGAGTTCACGAAATTTTTATGAAGAAAGTTAGGAAAATTAAGTTAAGTCTTTTATGAAAGGGTTTTAAGTATAAGTTTTCAAAGAAGTGGATTTTTAAGCTAAGTTTTCAAAAGGAAAATGTAGAACGTATGGTAGCCGGGATTTAGCACCCGAGCTACCGGGCCTCGCCCCAAAGCCCAGAGTTGACCCGACAGGGTTGACCTTAGCTCACAAGAAGGTTGACTTCGGTTGACCGACAAGATAACGAGTTCTTATACAAGCCCAAGGGTAGGTGATCGACCTAACCCAATGTTTTTCTAAATGGGCTAAGTATACTGAACGATTTTCCCGACAAAACCCTATGGGTTACAAAAGGCTCTACGTTAGGGGGGACATATAGCCGAAAACCCACATAAATGTTGATTAGTACCAACATGCGATAGAAATGGAATTGAAGATTGATGTGCAAACTTTCCGTCAAGCAGGAGGAATTCTGCAGCAGCAACCGGAATAAGGATCTGCGAAACAACTAAGAAAATAGACGGTAAGTACAACACCGTCTACAGCACAAGCTAATAGGACTAGACTATTAGACTCGTTGATGTGCTCTTTGATATGTGCTATGTATGCAATCATGGAAGATGCTAAGTGTATAGTAACATGCTAAGACAAGATAAGTAAGGAGCTAAGTAGAAAGATGACATCAAGAATGTATGTTCACACGTAAGAAAGAATAAGTAAGAAAAGAAGGACCGTGTCGATCCACCCGCGTCAGGTCGGGTCGGACTGTGGATTGATCTGGATTTGGTTTGGCCGCCCCAGACAATTCATTAGTCGCGCGCCGGATTCGAACACGTAGATAAAGGGCCCATAAGATACAATGAAAGATAATGAAGCATAAAATGATCTATGCATGCTGAGTGCTATATGTATGCTAAGTATAAGTATGCTATGTATGTCATGTATGTTAAGTATGCTAAGTATGTTATGTGTATGCCATGTATATGTTATGTAATGGTTATTGTGTGTTTAATGTTATATTGTTGCCTATTTGTTTTACGGCCTAGGAGTTGTACTTACTGGGCTTTAAGCTCACGGTTTTGAGTTTGTGCTGTAGGTAAGTCGCCTGTCAGCTGATCTTGATGCGGTGGGGAGTAGTGGGTCAAGCAATGTAAAATCGTGGTATATGGAGCCGCTACGCATTTTGTGTGGTAAACACGTGCAAAAGACAAGAACAGTTTTCTAAGTAATAGTTTATATGTTTTTGTTTAAGAACAATGTTTTAAATTTGTGTACATAGTTTTGTGTATAAAAAAAATAAAATAAAATAAAATCCGCTGTGTTTTCAAGCTAAGTATGCAAGCAAGTTTTAAGCATGTATGTATGAATGTAAGTAAGGGTAACGGCCTACGCTAGGTGGGGCGTTACAAGAGTTGGTATCAGAGCGGTTTCCTCGCGACACGATTTTACAATTGCCTGACATCGCCTCCACCATTGCAAGTAAGTTTAGAATATTTGTTTATGTATTGTTTTATGTATGTGCTTTATGGTTTATGTTGTTATTATGTGGAGTAGAGCGGCATTATGGATCCAGCCCAAGTTAAGAAGGATCGCGACGCGGTTGTTGCATTCTACCGTTCACAGCCAGCATACTTTAACAGCACACGGCGATCGATGTCCATAGGGACGTGGCTCCATGATATGGAGCAAACGTTCGCTATGTGCCACATAGAGGAGCACCTGCGAGTTACGCTAGCCAGTCGATGCTTGAGCGGTGACGCCAGGATTTGGTGGGTCACACTTGGAGAGCCGCAGCTACCCAGCCGCACGTGGACACATTTTCATGCAGTAGTGATGGCTCGCTACGGACCATTACCTGCCAGAGGACCGGGAGAGCCGATGCGCGACCCCGTGATCTACAGAGACATGAGGCAGGCTCGTTATCAGAGGCTGTCTCAGGACTGGCATGCATATCCAGGAGAGGCTATGAGCCACTACTGTTTGCGGTTCCAGGAGATGATGCTCCCTCATATCCCGCAGGAGATGGCCGATCATGAGTTACAGGCATTGTTACTCATGAGGAGAGGTATACCACAGCACATCCAGCGGTTAGTGCCGACGCCGACTGATCAGATGACTATCGGCAGTTTCTACGATGATATCTTAGAGGCCGAGGAGAAGGCTCAGGCCGAGCCAGCTGCTGAGCCTGTACCTGAGGCCCAGGATCCAGCAGATGATGATGAGCAGCCGGACCCTCAGTATGAGGTAGGGCCACTAGAGGAGGAGCCGATGGACGCGGACGACGACTCCGATGATGATGTCGTCCCGATTGAGCCGCCAGCGCATGAGGATCCACCCGTCATCGTCTTGTCGAGCGATGACGAGGGCGAGATGGACGACGGTGATGCAGCCTACGAGGTATGGGATGACCCTGAGGAGTGGGGTGATCCGGAGGAGTTTCCCGACGAGGATGTACCTGACCCGGTGATTGTGCTTTCAGATTCCGATACCTCGGTCAGCGCCGTTGACGACATCGAGTAGATTAGGTCTACCTTGTATTTTCTTTTGCTAGGACCGTTTGTATAGTTTTTGTATTCGGTTGTTTTGACTGTATATATTTGTAGGATGGCAAGTGGTAGCCACTTCCATCCGAAACTCTGTCTGTTTTATGTAAAAATATGTACATTATGTTGTATATAAGACAGTATATATATTTTGTACAGTATGTACTTTTGACATGATATGTACCCTTGCTTTTGTACTCAAAGGGGACCGTTCGTATCACGGGATATATGACAAGATGATATTTTATGATGTCATGATATGTTAAGTATGTATGTTATGCTTTATTAAGTATGTATATGTTATGCTATGATATGTATGTTTATGTGATGTCATGAATGTTATGCATGATAAGATGATATGTTGAGACTGTTATGGGAAGAAAGAATATTGTTAATATTTCTTTTTCCTATATTAGGATTATAAAGATGGTTCGTACGAGAGGAACCACATCTGCTGATGCACCTGAAGATCCGCCACAGCCGGATATGATCACGTTAATGATGGATTTACAACGACAGCTGCAAGAGCAGCAGCTAGAGATTGCAAGGTTTAGAGAACAGTTGGAGCGGATGAACCAAGCTCCGCAAGTTCAAGCGGCACCACAACCGGTTCCGCCAGTACAGCCAGTGGTACCCCCGGTACCAAATGTAAATGTGCAGCCGGAGGCCCAGCCAGCAGCGCCTCAACCCGCAGAAGTTCCAGTGGCACCAGCTGCCATACCGGCAAATCCACCAGCAGTTCGGGAAGATATGTTATACGAACGCTTCAGGCGTATGAAGGCTCCTGAGTTTGAGGGACCGACCGACCCAATAGCTGCGGATAATTGGCTGATCGATATTCAGGTCATTCTGAATTTCATGAGGCTTACAGAGCAAGAGAAAGTCTTATGTGCCTCCTTTGCGCTGAAGAAGGATGCAAGGCACTGGTGGACGACGGTTGAAGCACGCCGGGATGTGATGACCATGACATGGCAGGATTTTGTCCACGAGTTCCGGACAATGTATTACAACAGGGAAGTCCTCGCAGTTCAGCAGGATGAATTCACGAACTTCCGGCAGGGATCACTATCAGTAATGGACGCGGTTAAGAGGTTTGAGCAGTTAGCCCGTCTATGCCCTAAACTGGTGCCCAATGAAGAAGAGAAGGTTCGAATGATGATGATAATGTTTCGAACAGATATAGCCAAGCTGGTCAGCACTGGCAACAGCCCGCCAGAAACTGTGTCAGATTGTGTAAGCAGAGCAGTTAGGGCTGAATATTGGATCAACAAGGATAAAGAAGCAAGAAACCAGATTTTTAAGGCCCGGAAGGAGGAAAAAGCTGCTGCCAAGACTAACCAACCCCGCCAGGGCACAGAAACAAACACCAAAGGTCAAGCAAGCGGCTCTGGCCAAAGTCCCAAGCAATTTGGGAAAAACAAAAGGAAGGGAAACTTCAGTGGCCAGGGACAACAAAAGAATAATCCGCAGAAGAAGAATAACAGGGGCAATGATGGTAATAATGTCACATACCCTACCTGTGACACCTGCGGAAAGAAGCACCCCGGGGTATGCAGAAAGGGGTCGAATGCTTGCTACCTTTGTGGCAAAGAGGGACATTTTGCTAAGAACTGCCCTCAAAACAACCAGAACTCTCAACCCCAGTATCAGAATCAGCAGCAGCAGTACCAAAACCGAAACTCCAACCAGAGGCAAATTCATGCGGTACAGGCAAGGCTGGAAGGACCAGCCATGATTCAAGGCAGGATCGAAGCACCAGAACCCCTAGCCAGAATTTATGCCTACACAAAGGGAGATGCAGAGGCCGGGACATCGCATGTGGTGACAGGTCAGATTTCTATCACCACCTATGATGTCATTGCATTATTTGATTCCGGCGCTACGCACTCGTTTATTTCCCTAGAGTTTGCCAAGAAGCTAGGAAGCAGTGTTAAGAAAATAGAACAACCTTTCAATGCTTCTTTACCATCCGGTGAAATTTTGTGGTC
This sequence comes from Ficus microcarpa, assembly GCA_025413485.1. Classification (NCBI taxonomy): domain Eukaryota; kingdom Viridiplantae; phylum Streptophyta; class Magnoliopsida; order Rosales; family Moraceae; genus Ficus; species Ficus microcarpa. Next base: position 8,443,757 of record CM046387.1, read on the forward strand.
CAACTTCTGGATCCAAAATGTTCCCATCAGAATGAATGGCAGAGAATTAGTTGCAGATCTCATCGCAATCAAACTTCACGATTTCGATGTGATATTGGGGATGGACTTTTTGGGGAGATATAACGCTAGGATCGATTGCCGAAGACGCCGTATCTCGTTTAGTCCCGACGGGAAGGATGAGTTCAACTTCCAGGGTCAGCCCAGAAATTCCACCACCAAGATGGTGTCAGCCATAAAGGCTTGGAAAATGTTAGCTAATGGGTGTCAAGGATATTTAGCTAACATGGTGGATAAGGGTCAAGAAAAGGAACTGATGCCAGAAGATGTTCCTATTATCAGGGAATATGTGGACGTATTCCCAGAAGAATTGCCAGGATTGCCTCCAGAGCGGGAGATTTCTTTTGAAATCGAGTTGATACCTGGAGCTGCCCCGGTATCGAAGGCTCCATATAGAATGGCACCCGCCGAGCTTAGGGAACTGCAAGTGCAACTACAGGAGTTGTTGGACAAAGGGTTCATCAAGCAAAGCCACTCTCCTTGGGGAGCACCGGTCCTGTTCGTAAAGAAAAAGGACGGATCTTTGCGGATGTGCATAGACTACAGAGAGTTGAACAAGATCACCATCAAGAATAAATATCCTCTCCCGAGGATAGATGACCTGTTCGACCAGCTCAGAGGAGCCATAGTCTTCTCAAAGATCGATCTGCGCTCAGGCTATCATCAACTCCGGATTAAGGAGTCAGACGTCTCGAAGACAGCCTTCAGGACTCGGTATGGGCACTATGAGTTTCTGGTGATGCCCTTTGGACTAACGAATGCCCCAGCTGCATTTATGGACCTGATGAATCGAGTATTCAGGGACTACTTGGATAAGTTTGTGATCGTGTTTATCGACGACATCCTGATTTACTCAAGGTCCCAGGAAGAACATGAGCAGCACCTGAGGCTAGTAATGGATATGTTGAGACAGCATCAGCTATATGCCAAATTCACGAAGTGTGAATTTTGGCTGAGGAAAGTTCATTTCTTGGGGCACGTTGTGACGAAGGAAGGAATCTCTGTAGATCCAACTAAAGTGGAAGCAGTTAGCTCGTGGCCAGTACCCAGGAATGTCACGGAGATTAGAAGTTTCCTTGGGTTGGCTGGATACTACAGGAGATTCGTAGAAGGATTCTCCAAGATAGCAGCACCTCTTACAGCCCTCACTCGGAAGGAGAAGAAGTACGAGTGGACCCAGAAATGTCAGGAGAATTTCCAAGAGCTTAAGAGGAAACTGACAAGCGCGCCTGTGCTGATTATTCCTGATGTCGAAGCAGGAAATTTTGTGATATACAGTGATGCTTCCAAGAACGGACTTGGAGCGGTATTGATGCAGAACGGGAGGGTAGTGGCCTATGCTTCCCGACAGTTGAAGAACCATGAGAGGAACTACCCTACCCACGACTTGGAATTAGCTGCTGTAGTCTTCGCCCTCAAGATATGGAGACACTACTTGTATGGAAACAAGTGTGAGATCTACACTGACCACCAGAGCCTCAAATATATTTTTACTCAAAAAGAGTTAAATATGAGACAAAGACGGTGGTTAGAACTCGTCAAAGACTATGACTGTGAAATCCTATACCATCCTGGGAAGGCAAACAGGGTGGCAGATGCACTAAGTCGGAAGTCAGTAGGCATGCTGATGTCTATTGGAGCACTTCCTAAGCCTTTGCAGAAGGAAATTATGGATTTCAACATCGAACTGATAGCAGGGAGGTTATCTTCGCTCGTTCTCAAGTCGGATCTGTTAGATGTCATCAAAATGCATCAAAAAAATGACTCTTCACTGTTGAAAGCCAGGCTTTTTAGTGAAAGGGGCAATGAATTCAAGACCTCGGATGACGGCACACTCCATTTTAGAGGGAGAATCTGCGTTCCTGACGTAAAGAATTTGAAGGAACGAATCATGTCGGAGGCACACCAAACACCGTATTCAGTACATCCAGGGGCTTCCAAGATGTACAAGGATCTTAAAGAGACCTACTGGTGGCCAAACATGAAGAATCAGGTAGCAGAATATGTGTCAAAGTGCCTAACTTGTCAGAAAGTTAAGGCCGAACACCGACTTCCAGGAGGAGAGTTACAGAAAATCGAACTTCCGGAATGGAAATGGGAGCAAATTACGATGGATTTTATCGTCGGATTACCCAGAACCTCGAGTGGAAACGATACGATTTGGGTCATTGTAGACCGACTGACCAAATCGGCGCACTTTATTGCGATTAAAGCCACACACTCCGTGGAGAAATTAGCAGGAATTTACGTGGCTCAAGTCGTCAGATATCACGGAATCCCAAAATCGATCATTTCTGATCGTGATGGGCGTTTCACGTCGCGGATTTGGATGAGCGTTCACGCTGCAATGGGGTCAAGACTGAAGTTTAGTACTGCCTTTCACCCCCAAACCGACGGACAATCCGAGAGAACCATATAGACTTTAGAAGACATGTTGAGGTCATGCGTCCTAGATTTCAAAGGAAATTGGGATGAAAAGCTGTCATTAATAGAATTCTCCTACAACAACAGCTATCATGCCTCGATAGGGATGGCTCCGTTCGAAGCACTGTATGGAAGAAAGTGTAGATCGCCGATTCATTGGCAAGAAGTCGGACAGAAGCAGCTGCAGACCACCGATTTCATAGAAAAGACCTCCGAGGACATTAAGAAGATCAAAGAAAGACTTGATGTAGCTTTTAGCCGACAGAAGAGCTACGCAGATAAACGCCGAAGGCCGCTAGAGTTCCAGGTTGGTGATGCCGTTTTCATCAAAATTGCTCCAATGAAAGGAGTAATGCGGTTCGGAAAAAAAGGAAAGCTCAGTCCGAGGTACACAGGACCATTTAAGATTCTTGAGAGGATTGGAAAAGTCGCGTATAGGCTTGCTTTACCGCCAGAATTAGCCTCAATGCACGACGTTTTTCACGTTTCCATGCTGAAGAAGTACGTTCCAGATCCTTCTCACGTGCTCAGCCAGGAACCAGTAGAGGTTCAGACCAATCTGACTTATGAAGAGAAGCCTGTTAGGATCCTCGACAGAGAGAATAAGGTCTTGAGGAATAGAGTTATACCTATGGTTAAAGTTTTGTGGCGAAACCAGAAGGTAGAAGAAGCAACATGGGAGCCAGAGGATGCGATGAAGAAGGACTACCCAGAATTGTTCTAATTTTCGAGGACGAAAATTTTTAAGGAGGGTAGATTGTAATATCTGGTTTTCATGACTACTAATTCTTGTAAAGAATTAAAACATGTGCAGTCGATGCAATTATATGAAAAAGTTCAGTCCAGAACTTTCAGATGTGTTTTGTGGGTTTTTATAGCCTAAACAGACTCAATACTGATATTTCGGATGATAAGGAGTGAAAACTGATCATTTTATGAAAAGTCAAAATTTTGACCGAAAAGTCAACCGTTGACCCGAAAAGTCAACGTTGACCAAAATAGTCAAAATTGAGTATCATGAATTTTAAGATCAGTTTTTCACGAAAAAGACTACCGAAACTCATTTTTTATTAACAGATAATGAAAATGAGACTTCGGATATCCTATTTTAAAATCAGGCGATTTTTCTAAGCTCATGGGGCAAAAAGGGTTTGAGAAAACAAGAAAAAGATTTTTCGACCCGATTTTCCGACGACACGTCAAAAATCCAAAAACTGTAAAATAATATTTACAGTGTTGGAATATAAATTTTTGAACTCGACGTTTCAAGATTTTCAGTCAAGAAACCAAGCTTTGTTCAAAGAATTCTCTAGAACACTTTTTGTTCTTATCCAATTGGTGTGGTGGCCCAATCCTAGAGTGACACATGTCCAAGACAACTCATCCTTAGTTGTCTTGCACCCTCCAATGGCCGGCCACTTTACCCCTTCCATAAGGCCAAACTTTTGAAAATTTAGGGGTCAAAGTTTAAATTCTCAAAGTTGTTTAAGAGCTCTATAAATAGCCCTCCATCTCCCTATTCATTTTAATTGTAAAACACAACTAAACTCTTGCAATTTTTCTTCAAGAAATCCGAGAGAGAGAGGGAAAGCTAAGTTCAGAAAATTTTCTTGTTCCAATCTTCTCCACTTGCTTCGGGTACGTCTAGGAAACCGAGAGGAAGAAAAAAAAAAATTTCTGCAGCCAAGGGCAGCCTCTTGCCGTGGTTTGGTGCAGGGGAAAGCCGTGGGTGAGAGCCAAAAATTTTGGGGAAAAAGTGAACCAAGGGTTCGGTGGTGTGGCTAGCCGAGAGACTGAGCTTGGGTGAGTGTTTTGAGGCTTGATTCTAGCCTCTAGCAAGCTTCGGGTGGCTTGAAAGGAAAGGAGAAAAATTTTTCTCAACCTTGGTTCAAGTGGCCTAGTGGCCGAGCAAGCCAAGGAAATCAGCCTAGGAGACCATCGGCTTGGTGTTGGTGCACCACAAGCAGCCAGCCGTGAGCTAGGGACCAAGGGGCAGCCTAGGGACCAATTTCGGTTTGACCAAACCCTTGGCCGAACACCACACACCAACTGAGGTAAAACCCTAAATGATTTCTCAAGTTTTAAATTGATTTTAAAGCTTTGATTTATGTGTATTTGAGTGCCAAAAAGTTGTAAGGGCATAAGCCCATGTGTGATTTTATTTGCTGCCCTATGTGCTTATGGTTGCCGTGTGTGAGTGTTGGTGTGGCCGAGTGCCTTGGCTAGCCCAGCCATGGGCTGTTTGTGCGTGTGTGTGTGGCCGAGTGGGCTGGTGAGGCTAGCCGGGTGCTTGGCTAGTGCAGCCGAGTGTGTGGCTGTGTGCGTGTATGCTTGTGGCCGTGTGTGCTTGTGGCCGAGTGGCCTAAGGAGGCTAGCCGAGTGGTTAGGTGGACCACTAGGCTGTGTGGTCGGTTTGCTTGCAAATTTTTAATTCGGTTTTATGCTTATTGATGCTAGAATGTATGCTAGGGTTTGTTAGGCTTTATGTCCCCATAGATTAATTTCATGTATGCTTGTATGATTTAAGTTTATGAACCAAGAATGCTAGATGCTAAATGTATGCATGTTAGTGGAACCGTGCAATCCCTAGGCAATTTAGGCTCGGGTTTGTGGATTGCACGAGCTCGTGAGATTGGCTTAGCTAGCCATGAGTGATCGATAGACGCGCTGCATGCTTGAACCTAACTCCCGCAGTGGGCGGTCGAGCTAGAACCAACGTCTTAGGCCGTAACAATTTGACTAAACCGAAACTGCTTCTCGGGTTCACTGGGGACAGTCTCGGGAAAACATCCCAGTTGGCTGATAGAGGCCGAATTGGCCAAAACGTAAAACACGAAAGTTGTAGACTAGGCTGTTTCCTAGGGGGTAGCGCGGGCACTTTGCCAAAATAAGGCTCCAAAGGCCTACTTTTACACGAAAAACCGTAGGTGGGTCAGAAGACCCAGTTTCCAAGTTAAGCTCGGTTTTGATTTAAAACTGGTCCCAAACGGTAAGGAATTTGAAAATGTGTAAAACACGAAAGTTTTAGACCTCCTCGAGGACTAGAACTTTCGTGAAGGAAACTTTTTCCAACTCGGAACGGATTTTTAACTATAACCGGAAATCTGAAAACGGTGCAGGGTTCAACAAAGTCCTGTACACGAATTTTGTAGAACCAACTTAGGAAAAAAATGATTTTTGGACATAACACACGATTTCAAGCACGGAAACTGTCCCAAAAGCAGTTTCCGACCCTCGACCAAGTTATAAAAATATAGGCCAGAGTTCACGAAATTTTTATGAAGAAAGTTAGGAAAATTAAGTTAAGTCTTTTATGAAAGGGTTTTAAGTATAAGTTTTCAAAGAAGTGGATTTTTAAGCTAAGTTTTCAAAAGGAAAATGTAGAACGTATGGTAGCCGGGATTTAGCACCCGAGCTACCGGGCCTCGCCCCAAAGCCCAGAGTTGACCGGACAGGGTTGACCTTAGCTCACAAGAAGGTTGACTTCGGTTGACCGACAAGATAACGAGTTCTTATACAAGCCCAAGGGTAGGTGATCGACCTAACCCAATGTTTTTCTAAATGGGCTAAGTATACTGAACGATTTTCCCGACAAAACCCTATGGGTTACAAAAGGCTCTACGTTAGGGGGGACATATAGCCGAAAACCCACATAAATGTTGATTAGTACCAACATGCGATAGAAATGGAATTGAAGATTGATGTGCAAACTTTCCGTCAAGCAGGAGGAATTCTGCAGCAGCAACCGGAATAAGGATCTGCGAAACAACTAAGAAAATAGACGGTAAGTACAACACTGTCTACAGCACAAGCTAATAGGACTAGACTATTAGACTCGTTGATGTGCTCTTTGATATGTGCTATGTATGCAATCATGGAAGATGCTAAGTGTATAGTAACATGCTAAGACAAGATAAGCAAGGAGCTAAGTAGAAAGATGACATCAAGAATGTATGTTCACACGTAAGAAAGAATAAGTAAGAAAAGAAGGACCGTGTCGATCCACCCGCGTCAGGTCGGGTCGGACTGTGGATTGATCTGGATTTGGTTTGGCCGCCCCAGACAATTCATTAGTCGCGCGCCGGATTCGAACACGTAGATAAAGGGCCCATAAGATACAATGAAAGATAATGAAGCATAAAATGATCTATGCATGCTGAGTGCTATATGTATGCTAAGTATAAGTATGCTATGTATGTCATGTATGTTAAGTATGCTAAGTATGTTATGTGTATGCCATGTATATGTTATGTAATGGTTATTGTGTGTTTAATGTTATATTGTTGCCTATTTGTTTTACGGCCTAGGAGTTGTACTTACTGGGCTTTAAGCTCACGGTTTTGAGTTTGTGCTGTAGGTAAGTCGCCTGTCAGCTGATCTTGATGCGGTGGGGAGTAGTGGGTCAAGCAATGTAAAATCGTGGTATATGGAGCCGCTACGCATTTTGTGTGGTAAACACGTGCAAAAGACAAGAACAGTTTTCTAAGTAATAGTTTATATGTTTTTGTTTAAGAACAATGTTTTAAATTTGTGTACATAGTTTTGTGTATAAAAAAAAAAAAAAAAAAAAAATCCGCTGTGTTTTCAAGCTAAGTATGCAAGCAAGTTTTAAGCATGTATGTATGAATGTAAGTAAGGGTAACGGCCTACGCTAGGTGGGGCGTTACACTTAACATAACATTTAACATCATAACATAGCTTTCTATATATCCCGTGATCACACGGTCTTTTTGTACAAACTCAAAAGTACATTACCATGTCAAAAGTACATGCTTTGCACGGTCCAAGATACTTACCGTTATATTTACAATATTTCAAAAATACATTATACTGTTCATATTTACATTTTTTTACAGCCAAAACTTCGGATGGAAGTGTCTAACACTTTCTCATCCTGCATATATGTACAAACTAACATCCGAATAACATAATACTATAATCAGTCCCAACAAAAGAAATATACAAAGTCGGTCCTAGTCTATATGATGACATCGAGGGTGCTCGCAGACGTATCCGCATCAGCATCCGCAACTACATGTCCATGTGCATCGCCAACCGCTATCTCCTCGGGACCGTCAATAGGAACCTCCTCGGGATCCTCTTCATCATCCTGCTCGGGCTCCTCATCCCTATCGTCCTCATCATCGGTAGAGATCACGATGACTGGAGGGTCCTCTGGTGGGTCTATCAGTACGACGTTATCGTCTAAGGCGTCATCCGCATCCATCAGGTCCACTGCCTCTTGGGCAAGCACCTTGGGTACCGTTCCTCGGGCCCTACCTCATACTGCGGATCCTCCTGTCCGGCGTCGTCAGCGACGGGAGCCTGGGCCTCGCCCACATGATCAGCGGCAGGCACGACCTGAGCGATCATCTCTGCCTCTAATATATCATCAATGAGGCTGCCGACAGTCATCTCGCTGTTAGGTGCCGGGGCGAACTGACGAATGTGGGTCGGTACTCCGTTCCTTAGGAGTAGCAACGCCTCTAGCTCGGGCTCTGCCATGTCCTGAGGAACATACGAGAGCATGGTATCCTAGAATCTCCAGCAGTAATGGCTCATGGTCTCCCCTGGATAGGTATGCCAGTCCTGAGAGAGTCTCTGGTATCGAGAATGTCGCAGGTCCTGGTAAATAGCAGGATCACGGATCAGCTCTCCGGCCTCTCGAGCTGGAAGTGGCCCGTAGCGTCTCATCACTGCTGAGTGGAAATGTGCCCAGGTGCGACTAGGCATCTGTATCTCTCCCAATGTGACCCACCATATCCTGGAATCACCGATCAGACACCTACTGGCCAGAGTGACCTGTAAATGCGCCTCAATATGACATATCCCAAAGATCTGCTCCATATCATATAGTCATGTCCCAATCGACACCGATCGTCTAGTGCTGTCGAAATATAGAGGCTGCGATCGATAGAAGGCGGCGACAGCATCCCGATCCTTCTTGACTTGTATCGGGTCCATGATCTCACATCTATTTCACATAATTTAATCATAAAT
>CM046387.1:8452337-8457337 GCA_025413485.1 Ficus microcarpa
CCCGTGACGCCCGTGGAGGGCCATCCGAGCCAGGATGGCAGGCTTGAGGGTCCGTTGTGTAATATCTGGTTTTCATGACTACTAATTCTTGTAAAGAATTAATACATGTGCAGTTTATGCAACCATATGAAAAAGTTCAGTCCAGAACTTTCAGATATGTTTTTGTGGGTTTTTATAGCCTAAACAGACTTAAAACTGATATTTCAGACGATAAGAAGTGAAAACTGATCATTTTATGAAAAGTCAAAATTTTGACCGAAAAGTCAACCGTTGACCCGAAAAGTCAACGTTTGACCAAAATAGTCGAAATTGAGTGTTATGAATTTTAAGATCAGTTTTTCACGCAAAAAGACTACCGAAACTCATTTTTATTAACAGATAATGAAAATGAGACTTCGGATACTCGATTTTAAAATCCGGCGATTTTTCTAAGCTCATAAGGCAAAAAGGGTTTGAGAAAACGAGAAAAAGATTTTTCGACCCGAAATCCCGACGGCACGTCAAAAATCCAAAAACTGTAAAATAATATTTACAGTGTTGGAATTTAAATTTTTGAACTCGACGTTTCAAGATTTTCAGTCCAAAAATACAGTTTTGGTTCAAGATTTTTCTAGAACACTTTTGTTCTTATCTTTGAGATGTGTTGGCCCAATTAGCTCTTGACATGTGTCCAAGACAACTCATGCATGGTTGTCTCCCACCCATTGATGTCCGGCCAAGCCTTGGGAAACAAGGCTAAGAATTCAAAAATTTTGGGGCAAAAATCTAATTTCCAAAAGCTCACAAAGAGCTCTATAAATAGCCCACTTCCTTGTTCATTTTAAAAGAAAACTCTAGCCAACCTCTTGCAAAATTTCGGTAGAAATCCGAGAGAGAGAGGGAACAAGAGAGTTCGAAAATTTTGGAAGCCAAACCACTACATCCACCTTCGGGTAGACTCTAGGAGCCGAGAGGGAGAGGAAGAAAAATCTTTGGTGGCTTGATCAGCCCCTTGCCGTGTGTTGAGTGCAGGGAAACCAAGGGAAAAAGACCAAGGGAGAGCCAAAATTTTCGAGTGAAAACTTGGGGCTAAGTTTCGGGTAGCCTAGCCGAGTAAGAGGGAGAGCTTTGGTGAGTGTTTGGTGAGCTTTTGAGGCTCGAAATTAGCCTCTAGCAAGCCACGGGTTTGTAAGAAAGAAAGGAAGGAAAATTTTTCTAAGACTTGATTCAAGGGGCCTAGTGGCCGAGCAAGCAAGGGAACCAGCCAAAGGAGCCAAAAATCCGGTAGTTGGTGCACTAGGGGCAGCTAGCCGCGAGCTAGGGAGTAAGGGACAGCCTAGGAGCCATTCGGCTAACCCAAACCCTAAGGGCCGAAACACACCAAGTTGAGGTAAAACCTTAAACATCTTCTCAAAGTTTTAAAATTGATTTTTAGAGCTTGATTTATGTGTATTTTGTGCCAAGGGATGTAAGGGCATAAGCCCATGTGTATGTTTTATTTTTTTTGTGCCCTATGTGCTTGAATGTGTTGTGCCGGGTGTGTGCTAGGGAGGCCGAGTGCCTTGGCTGGCCAGCCGTGGGCTGTGTGTGCGTGTGTGCAGGCGGCCGAGTGGGCTGGTGAGACCAGCCGGGTGTTTGGCTAGTACAGCCGGGTGTGTGTGGCTGTGTGTGTGTGCGTGTGTGTGCCGAGTGCAGGTGGCCGAGTGGGCTGGTGAGACCAGCCGGGTGCTTGGCTGGTGCAGCCGTGTGCGTGTGCGGGCGGCTGTGCGTGTGTTGGCTGGTGGCCGTGTGTGCAGGTGGCTGTGTGGCCGAGGGAGGCTAGCCGAGTGGTTAGGTGGACCACAAGGCTGCCTTGGCCGGTTGATTTCTTTTGGTTGCATTTGATTTTATGTTTGTTTGATGCTAGAATGCATGTTAGGGTTTTTAGGCTTTATGTCCCCATAGATTAATTTTATGTATACTTGTATGGTTTAAGTTTTATGAAGTAAGTATGCTAGTTGATTAAGTGTATGCATGATTAGTGGAACCGTGCAATCCCTAGGCAATTTAGGCTCGGGTTTGTGGATTGCACGAGCTCGTGAGATTGGCTTGGCTAGCCATGAGAGAACGTTAGACGCGCTGCATGTTTGAACCTAACTCCCGCAGTGGGCGGTCGAGCTAGAACCAACGTCTTAGGCCGTAATAATTTGACTAAACCGAAACTGCCTCTCGGGTTCACTGGGAGTAGTCTCGGGAAAACGTCCCAGTTTGGAGATAGAGGCCGAATTGGCCAAAACGTAAAACACGAAAGTTGTAGATTAGGGTGTTTACTAGGGGGTAACGCGGGCACTTTGCCAAAATAAGGCTCCAAAGGCCTACTTTTATGTGAAAAACCGTAGGTGGGTCAGAAGACCCAGTTTTCAAGTTAAGTTCGGTTTTGATTTAAAACTGACTTTAAACGGTAAGGAATTTGAAAATGTGTAAAACACGAAAGTTTTAGACCTCCTCAAGGACTAGAACTTTCGTGAAGAAAACTTTTTCCGAATCAAAACAGATTTTTAACTACAACCCAAAATCTGAAAACGGTGCAGGGTTCAACATAGTCCTGTACCCGAATTTTGTAGAACCAACTTAAGAAATTATTTTTCGGGCATAACACGTTGTTTTAAGCACGGAAACTGTCCCAAAAGCAGTTTCCGACCCCTTACCACTTTATGAAAAATTAGGCCAAGATTCATGCAAATTTTTAAGAGGACAAGTTAAGAAAGTTAAGTTTTAAGTTAAGTCTTTTATAAAGAGTTTTTAAGTTAAGGTTTTCAAGACAAAGGAATTTTAAGCTAAGTTTTGAAAGAAAAATGTAGAACGCATGGTAGCCGGGATTCAGACCCCGAGTTACCGGGCCTCGCCCCAAGGCCCAGAGTTGACCCGACAGGGTTGACTTTAGCCCACATAAAGGTTGACCTCGGTTGACCTACAAGATAACGAGTCCTTATACAAGCCCAAGGGTAGGTGATCGACCTAACCCAATGTTTTTCAAAATGGGCTAAGTATATAACACGATTTTTCAAATGACCCTTTTTGGGTTACAAGAGGCTTTACGTTAGGGGGACATATAGCCGAAAATCCGTAGAAATGTTGGATAGTACCAACATACGATAGAATGGAGTTGAAGGACTGATGTACAACTTTCCATCAAGCAGGAGGGATTCTGCAGCAGGACCTGGACGAGGATCTGCGTAACAACTAAAAGAATAGACGGTAAGTACAACACCGTCTACAGCACAAGCTAATAGGATTAGACTCGATGATGTGCTATATGTTATATGCTAAGTATATGGATATATGCTAAGTTAAGATAAGATAAGAAAGAACCCAGACATAAGAAATGTATGTTCACACGTAAGCAAGTTCAAGTAACAGGATAAATACCGTGTCGTACCACCCGCACCAGGTCGGGTCGGACTATGAATTGAACTGGATTTGGTTTGGCCGCCCCGGACAATTCATTAGTCGCGCGCCGGATACGAACACGTAGACGAAGGGCCCATAAGATATAATGGAAGATAATGGAGCATAAGTTGACCTATGCATGCTAAGTGATTTATGATAAGTATATGTATGCTATGTATGTTAAGTATGCTAAGTATGTTATGTATGTTGTATGTATGCTATGTTTATGACATGTTGCGCTAAGTTATTGTTTGTTAGATTTATATTGTTGCTTTTTGTTTCACGGCCTAGGAGTTGTACTTACTGGGCCTTAAGCTCACTGTTTTAAGTTTGTGCTGTAGGTAAGTCGCCTGCTAGCTGATCTTGATGCGATGGGGAGTAGCGGTCAAGCAAATGTAAAATCGTGGTATATGGAGCCGCTACGCCTTTTGTGTGGTAAACATGTACAAAAGACAAGAACAGTTTTATAAGTAGTAGTATATATGTTTTGCGTAAAAACAATGTTTCGAGTTTGTGTACATAGTTTGTATATAAAAAAAAAAAAAATCCGCTGTGTTTTCAAGCTAAGTATGTAAGCAAGTTTAAGCATGTATGTATGAAAATAAGTAAGGGTAACGGCCTACGCTAGGTGGGGCGTTACACGTTGGGGGAGACCTTAATGTCCCCCGATGGCCTACGCGGGGGAGGCCATAAGGTCCCCCGAATGCAGGGCAATTCTTCCAAGCCGAATTGCCCCGTGACGCCCGTGGAGGGCCATCCGAGCCAGGATGGCAGGCTTGAGGGTCTGTTGGGGGAGACCTTAATGTCCCCCTACGGCCTACGCGGGGGAGGCCATAAGGTCCCCCGAACAAGGGGCTATTTTTCCAAGCCGAATAGCCCGGTGATGGCCGTCCGCCCGGACGGTAGGCTTGCGTGTAGGTCCGGATGGGCCGTTGGCTTGGGCGGGGGAGGCCATAAGGTCCCCCGCATGGGGCTACTTTTTCAAAGCCGAGTAGCCCCGAGATGGCCGTCCGCCCGGACGGTAGGCTTGCTTCTTTGCCCGAAAGGGCCGTTGGCTTGGGCGGGGGAGGCCATAAGGTCCCCCGCATGGGGCTACTTTTTCAAAGCCGAGTAGCCCCGAGATGGCCGTCCGCCCGGACGGTAGGCTTGCTTCTTTGCCCGAAAGGGCCGTTGGCTTGGGCGGGGGAGGCCATAAGGTCCCCCGAGGAAGGGGCTATTTTTCCAAGCCGAATAGCCCGGTGATGGCCGTCCGCCCGGACGGTAGGCTTGCTTCTTTGCCCGAAAGGGCCTTTGGCTTGGGCGGGGGAGGCCATAAGGTCCCCCGCATGGGGCTACTTTTTCAAAGCCGAGTAGCCCCGAGATGGCCGTCCGCCCGGACGGTAGGCTTGCGTGTAGGTCCGGAAGGGCCGTTGGCTTGGGCGGGGGAGGCCATAAGGTCCCCCGCATGGGGCTAGTTTTTCAAAGCCGAGTAGCCCCGAGATGGCCGTCCGCCCGGACGGTAGGCTTGCTTCTTTGCCCGAAAGGGCCGTTGGCTTGGGCGGGGGAGGCCATAAGGTCCCCCGAGGAAGGGGCTATTTTTTCAAGCCGAATAG
>CM046387.1:8467337-8472337 GCA_025413485.1 Ficus microcarpa
ACAGGGCCCCGTGACTGGCCAGCGGCTCGACCACAGGGCCCCGTGACTGACCAGCGGCTCGACCACGGGGCCCCGTGACTGGCCAGCGGCTCGACCACAGGGCCCAGCGGCTCGACCACAGGGCCACGCGACTGACCAGCGGCTCGACCACGGGGCCCCGTGACTGGCCAGCGGCTCGACCACAGGGCCCAGCGGCTCGACCAGAGGGCCACGCGACTGACCAGCGGCTCGACCACAGGGCCACGCGACTGACCAGCGGCTCGACCACAGGGCCCAGCGGCTCGACCACAGGGCCACGCGACTGACCAGCGGCTCGACCACAGGGCCCCATGACTGACCAGCGGCTCGACCACAGGGCCCCGTGACTGGCCAGCGGCTCGACCACAGGGCCCCGCGACTGACCAGCGGCTCGACCACGGGGCCCCGTGACTGGCCAGCGGCTCGACCACAGGGCCCAGCGGCTCGACCAGAGGGCCACGCGACTGACCAGCGGCTCGACCACGGGGCCCCGTGACTGGCCAGCGGCTCGACCACAGGGCCATGTGACTGACCAGCGGCTCGACCAGAGGGCCCCGTGACTGGCCAGCGGCTCGACCAGAGGGCCCAGCGGCTCGACCACAGGGCCCCGTGACTGGGCAGCGGCTCGACCAGTGGGCCACATGACTGGGCAGCGGCTCGACCAGGGGCTGACCAGAGGGCCACATGACTGCCCAGTGGCTCGGCCAGGGCAGTCATGGGCGTGGCCGAGGCCTTGGCTTGCTTGGCCAAGGCCACAAGCGCATGCATGCGCACAGGCAGAGGCTCCCCACGCCCACATGGGCGTGGCTGGTCCAGTCAGTGGCTCCCTCGCCGCCCGCGGTGTTGCCGAAATGACTTTTTTCACCAAATCGTTTTATTTTTCCACTAAACCTGCCCATGTTATTGCTCCTAAATTCAATTTAGGATTTTTAGGACCAAACCCAACCAGCGGAAGGAAATTCCGAGTTAGAAATTATTTTTTATGATTTTCGGAAGTTTTCAACTTTGGAAAATAAAAAAAAATAGCAAACGTTATCCAAACGATCTGAAAATTTGTAGAATCCATATTCACATTATTCTTAGCTTGCCTGCAAAAAATCAGGTCAAAATTCCAAGTGTAGCTATGTGAACCAGGGTGATACCTCCTCGGAAAAATGATGTCTCCTAGTGCCCAGCCACAAAAAGCCCAGAATGCTCTTTAGGGGGGTGCTCCTGTCAGCCCCCCCTACCCCCTGGCCAGGCTGGCCGCCCAGGCCCCCACGCGTCCCATGGGCGCGCGGGGGACGGGGCGAAGGCTGAAGCCAAGGGGTTACCGCCGACGGCCGTCCACCTCCGGGTGTGGCGCCGGCGGCGGTGACAGGGCCGCCGGCACCGGCCGGCGGCAGCGGCGGCGGCGGCGGCGGCGGCGACGGCGGAGACGACGACGACGGCGAGGATGGCGACGCCGGCGACATCTCCGGTGATGATTCCGGCGATGGCGCCGGCGGCGGAGGAGGAGCCGGAGACACCCACGGGGGCTATTTTTCCAAGCCGAATAGCCCCGTGACGCCCGTGGAAGGCCGTCCGAGCCAGGATGGCAGGCTTGAGGGTTTGTTGGGGGAGACCTAAATGTCCCCCGACGGCCTACGCGGGGGAGGCCGTAAGGTCCCCCGAATGCGGGGTTATTCTTGCAAGCCGAGTAGCCCCTTGTCCCGACGGTTGGCTTGTCGGCTTGGGCGGGGGAGGCCGAAATGTCCCCCGACGGCCTATGCGGGGGAGGCCATAAGGTCCCCCGAATGCGGGGCTATTCTTGCAAGCCGAGTAGCCCCTTGTCCCGACGGTTGGCTTGCCGGCTTGGGCGGGGGAGGCCGTAATGTCCCCCGAATGCGGGGCAATTCTTCCAAGCCGAATTGCCCCGTGATGCGCGTGGAGGGCCGTCCGAGCCAGGATGGCAGGCTTGAGGGTTTTTGGGGGGAGACCTTAATGTCCCCCTACGGCCTACGCGGGGGAGGCCATAAGGTCCCCCGAACGCGGGGCAATTCTTCCAAGCCGAATTGCCCCGTGACGCCCGTGGAGGGCCATCCGAGCCAGGATGGCAGGCTTGAGGGTCCGTTGTGTAATATCTGGTTTTCATGACTACTAATTCTTGTAAAGAATTAATACATGTGCAGTTTATGCAACCATATGAAAAAGTTCAGTCCAGAACTTTCAGATATGTTTTGTGGGTTTTTATAGCCTAAACAGACTTAAAACTGATATTTCAGACGATAAGAAGTGAAAACTGATCATTTTATGAAAAGTCAAAATTTTGACCGAAAAGTCAACCGTTGACCCGAAAAGTCAACGTTTGACCAAAATAGTCGAAATTGAGTGTTATGAATTTTAAGATCAGTTTTTCACGCAAAAAGACTACCGAAACTCATTTTTATTAACAGATAATGAAAATGAGACTTCGGATACTCGATTTTAAAATCCGGCGATTTTTCTAAGCTCATAAGGCAAAAAGGGTTTGAGAAAACGAGAAAAAGATTTTTCGACCCGAAATCCCGACGGCACGTCAAAAATCCAAAAACTGTAAAATAATATTTACAGTGTTGGAATTTAAATTTTTGAACTCGACGTTTCAAGATTTTCTGTCCAAAAATACAGTTTTGGTTCAAGATTTTTCTAGAACACTTTTGTTCTTATCTTTGAGATGTGTTGGCCCAATTAGCTCTTGACATGTGTCCAAGACAACTCATGCATGGTTGTCTCCCACCCATTGATGTCCGGCCAAGCCTTGGGAAACAAGGCTAAGAATTCAAAAATTTTGGGGCAAAAATCTAATTTCCAAAAGCTCACAAAGAGCTCTATAAATAGCCCACTTCCTTGTTCATTTTAAAAGAAAACTCTAGCCAACCTCTTGCAAAATTTCGGTAGAAATCCGAGAGAGAGAGGGAACAAGAGAGTTCGAAAATTTTGGAAGCCAAACCACTACATCCACCTTCGGGTAGACTCTAGGAGCCGAGAGGGAGAGGAAGAAAAATCTTTGGTGGCTTGATCAGCCCCTTGCCGTGTGTTGAGTGCAGGGAAACCAAGGGAAAAAGACCAAGGGAGAGCCAAAATTTTCGAGTGAAAACTTGGGGCTAAGTTTCGGGTAGCCTAGCCGAGTAAGAGGGAGAGCTTTGGTGAGTGTTTGGTGAGCTTTTGAGGCTCGAAATTAGCCTCTAGCAAGCCACGGGTTTGTAAGAAAGAAAGGAAGGAAAATTTTTCTAAGACTTGATTCAAGGGGCCTAGTGGCCGAGCAAGCAAGGGAACCAGCCAAAGGAGCCAAAAATCCGGTAGTTGGTGCACTAGGGGCAGCTAGCCGCGAGCTAGGGAGTAAGGGACAGCCTAGGAGCCATTCGGCTAACCCAAACCCTAAGGGCCGAAACACACCAAGTTGAGGTAAAACCTTAAACATCTTCTCAAAGTTTTAAAATTGATTTTTAGAGCTTGATTTATGTGTATTTTGTGCCAAGGGATGTAAGGGCATAAGCCCATGTGTATGTTTTATTTTTTTTGTGCCCTATGTGCTTGAATGTGTTGTGCCGGGTGTGTGCTAGGGAGGCCGAGTGCCTTGGCTGGCCAGCCGTGGGCTGTGTGTGCGTGTGTGCAGGCGGCCGAGTGGGCTGGTGAGACCAGCCGGGTGTTTGGCTAGTACAGCCGGGTGTGTGTGGCTGTGTGTGTGTGCGTGTGTGTGCCGAGTGCAGGTGGCCGAGTGGGCTGGTGAGACCAGCCGGGTGCTTGGCTGGTGCAGCCGTGTGCGTGTGCGGGCGGCTGTGCGTGTGTTGGCTGGTGGCCGTGTGTGCAGGTGGCTGTGTGGCCGAGGGAGGCTAGCCGAGTGGTTAGGTGGACCACAAGGCTGCCTTGGCCGGTTGATTTCTTTTGGTTGCATTTGATTTTATGTTTGTTTGATGCTAGAATGCATGTTAGGGTTTTTAGGCTTTATGTCCCCATAGATTAATTTTATGTATACTTGTATGGTTTAAGTTTTATGAAGTAAGTATGCTAGTTGATTAAGTGTATGCATGATTAGTGGAACCGTGCAATCCCTAGGCAATTTAGGCTCGGGTTTGTGGATTGCACGAGCTCGTGAGATTGGCTTGGCTAGCCATGAGAGAACGTTAGACGCGCTGCATGTTTGAACCTAACTCCCGCAGTGGGCGGTCGAGCTAGAACCAACGTCTTAGGCCGTAATAATTTGACTAAACCGAAACTGCCTCTCGGGTTCACTGGGAGTAGTCTCGGGAAAACGTCCCAGTTTGGAGATAGAGGCCGAATTGGCCAAAACGTAAAACACGAAAGTTGTAGATTAGGGTGTTTACTAGGGGGTAACGCGGGCACTTTGCCAAAATAAGGCTCCAAAGGCCTACTTTTATGTGAAAAACCGTAGGTGGGTCAGAAGACCCAGTTTTCAAGTTAAGTTCGGTTTTGATTTAAAACTGACTTTAAACGGTAAGGAATTTGAAAATGTGTAAAACACGAAAGTTTTAGACCTCCTCAAGGACTAGAACTTTCGTGAAGAAAACTTTTTCCGAATCAAAACAGATTTTTAACTACAACCCAAAATCTGAAAACGGTGCAGGGTTCAACATAGTCCTGTACCCGAATTTTGTAGAACCAACTTAAGAAATTATTTTTCGGGCATAACACGTTGTTTTAAGCACGGAAACTGTCCCAAAAGCAGTTTCCGACCCCTTACCACTTTATGAAAAATTAGGCCAAGATTCATGCAAATTTTTAAGAGGACAAGTTAAGAAAGTTAAGTTTTAAGTTAAGTCTTTTATAAAGAGTTTTTAAGTTAAGGTTTTCAAGACAAAGGAATTTTAAGCTAAGTTTTGAAAGAAAAATGTAGAACGCATGGTAGCCGGGATTCAGACCCCGAGTTACCGGGCCTCGCCCCAAGGCCCAGAGTTGACCCGACAGGGTTGACTTTAGCCCACATAAAGGTTGACCTCGGTTGACCTACAAGATAACGAGTC
>CM046387.1:8478020-8507748 GCA_025413485.1 Ficus microcarpa
CACTCCTATGGTGATCAAACAAAATTTTTTTCCAACTTTTGGCTTGCCTTTTCTCTCCTCTTGGCACTCGGATTTTCTGGAGATTTTTGGCCAGAGTTTTGGCTGTTTTCTGGAATTTCCAGCAGCAAAATCAGTCCACAATGGGTCCTATTTATAGGCATTTTTCAAACTTTTGAAAATTGCACTTTGACCCCTAAAGTTTCCATTTCTCTTGCTTTCTCCCCAAGGTGGCCGGCTGTTTCAAGCTCAGTAGCAGCTGGCATTTGCTGACCTCATGGCTGATGTCACTTGCTTACATCATCGCTTACCTCACAATTTTCTAAAATTGCACTTTTGCCCCCAAAAATGGAAATTCTTGCAAAAATGCCCTCTAGGTGTCCGATTGTCCTAAAAATCAACACACCCATCCTATTTTATGATGTCATCATCTTGGTGACTTCATATGCTCATATCATCAAATTTCTAAAATTTACACTTTTGCCCCAAAAGTGAAAATTTTTGCATTTATGTCCTTAAACTTCATAATTGGCCATAATGCTTGCTTTTCAAGCAAATATCACTCTTTTCATGATTTTATGTGATTTTCTCATACTTGAATCACATATTTTCAAAAATTACGTTTTTGCCCCGAAAGACAAAATCCTTGCAATTTCACCCCCAAAAGTGGCCGGTTCTTATTCTTTTCTTGCAAGGCAATTTATTACCTTATTGTGACATCTTCTAATGACGTCACTTAACTTACTTCACATATTTCCCAAAATTTACACTTTTGCCCCAAAAGTAAAAATTTTGACATTTTTGCCCTTTGACTTTGACCTGTCCTTTTGGGTGACTTCTTGACTAAAAATGTCATTCTTGACCTTAACTAATGCTAGGGATGCTTGATTTCTAGGGTGTTTCTACTGTCTACTTGGGCTATCTCGCCCATACTGACATATTTTGCAGTATTTTCTCATACCGCATCATTTTTCACTGTCGAGTCAACCGTTGACCACTCTTGGTCGAACTTTGACTTTCTTGGTCAAAGTTGACTTTTTCGGAACTTCGTCCTATTTCGTCCTTTTCGACCTGAAAGGGCGTTTTCTAACCTTAAAATCTGTTCTGAGTCTTATTGAGCCATAAGACTTCGTAAAACGTGTGAAAAACTCTTAACGGAACTTTTCTGTAAACATGTCACATATGCTCATAATTCCTCTTTTAGAAGGAAAATAGCAACATGAAATTCTAGGTATCACAAAAAGTTTGACCTTAAGGGTTATCCAATATAACCCTAAAGGATACCAAGGTTAATAATTGGGTTAATTGAAATAACCCAATAAGTTATGAATTGAAGATGATAAGGTTAAAGCCCAAGGTTAAGAATGGTAACCTAACCTTACTCATGTATGTTTGGGGCTTGGTAACCTAGGTTACTTTAAGTAACCAATCAAGTTAACAAGAGGTATTAGAGGGGACATATGACTAGGGTTATTCATGGAAGTTGGTTAAAATACCAACATCAAATATAATGATTTATGGTAAGATAAGATAACCTTATCTTATACCTTGATTGAAACAAGAATAGGAACTTGTTGATATATCACGAGGAACAATGAGTCAAGAGCGTAGGACCTCAGGTAAGTACAAACCTCACCTGTGGTATGGAAATAGTATTCTATTTTCAAATATGCTATAACATGTTTTGTGCTATGTTCTACGTAATGCTATGTTTAAATGCCATGTTTGAATGTCATGTTTACAAAAAAAGTGCTATGTTTGCAAAATGTTATGTTTACAAAAGTGCTATATTTGTAAAATGTCATGTTTACAAAAGTGCTATATCTGCAAAAAATGCTATGTTTGAAAAAGTACTAAGTTTAAATGCCATGTTTTTACGTAATTCCATGTTATGAATGAAGTGTAAAGTTATGATATGATATAGTGACATTATGAGATATGCTCACTAATATTAAACCACATAGTAAGAATCACACAAGTAAAGTGTTGTCTCAACCTCCCATCAGGTGGAGGGTTATTAAAGTTCAAGATCATAACCAACCATAAAAGACACATAATTGAACATAATTGGTTCATGCATATGTCATGTAATATTAAAATGTTTTTGTGAGATTAAAGTTTGTACTTACTGAGCGAAAGCTCATCAGATATATTTCATACTGCAGGAAAAGATAAAAGGCCTGTAGCTTTACTTGGTGGGCTTGGAGACGATGCAGCAAGTGAAGGGCGGTGTGTGATACCACTACGCAATATTTTCTGCAAAATATTTAAGTTATGAGGTTTTACATGTATATTTAAGAAACATGTTATGGTTTATGTATGTACTATTTTCAAGTCACGATTTTAAAATGAAGTTCAAGTTTTCAAGTTTTAAAAGTAAGAAAGAAGAAAAAAAAATTTATTCTGAAATTTTCTTCAAGTTTAAGTATTTAAGATCAAGGATTAAGTCAAGCAAGTAATGTAACGGTCCCCATTCGCGTAGTCGGCCCTACGTGGGTGGTTGGGGCGTTACAAATTATGATTGGTGGTTCAAATTTTAAATCAAGAATCTAGACTAGTCAAAAGATTCTAGTCCTATCTAGATTCAAACTTCTTTTAAACCTTTTCGAATTTAAATAAGATTCACATATTTGTATAAATATTTTCCATAAACATTATCCATATTAATTAATTTAAATCAATGAAATATTTCAAATTTTCTTTCCTCACAAAAACCGTGCACCTCTTTAATTAGGAAAGAAAATCCATGAAATAATCTCCATTATTTAAACCAATTAATAATTTAATGTTAGGAATATATTTCAACAATTTTGAAACAAAATTTTCTTCCCTCCACACAATTAAAAAAAACATGCACTTTTTTTAATTAGGAGAGAAAAAATTTTGCTTTCTAAAATTCAAACACAATCTTATTTTCAAAATTCAAATTAACCAATCACATGTTGACAAATCATTTGTCTACAAATTTCACATGTCCAATCCTTTCTAGATTGCATGTTAGAGAGTACCATGTCTTAATAGACATTTCTAAATTCCATTTACAATTTACCGATCTCATTAGGAATAAATTCCGAGATGCTTCGTGGAACTATATGAGCTAATAGAGGGACCCGATAGAAATATGTAAAGAGGTTCCTATAATTTTGAAAAATTAATCCCAGATTAATTATCCATCAATTATCAACTTCAAAACTATTCCACTAAAAGTTTGAAGCTGAACTCCTGTTTACATACCGTATTACGAAAGCTCTCTCACGTAGTGCTTCTTCCATGATTTATACATCGCTTGCTTAATCCCCATATGTTATCCATGATTGAATTAAGGACTTTTTCTGTTTTACCTTTTCAATCATTTTAACTTAAAGTCCAATTATTCTCCATTGAAAGAACCACCAATTGTAAAACCATACAATTGGTAAACCACCAGAGAACACAAAGTAAACCAATGGCCAAGATCTTGTTATACTATCTTTCAATTCCCGAATAATGCCTTTAAGTAGATAACATTTACTATTCTTAAGATAGCTATGGATTCCATATCTATGAATCTTGATTTCTCCATCCATAAGTCATGCACCCAAAACACAAATATGTTGACCATGAATTAACAGTGTCTCACCTTTAGTGCATCAAAGTACATAAGTCATGGATACGAACTTAAGTAATCATTTCAGGATTAAGATTAATGCAGGATGATAATCAAAGCATCATTGATTCTTATAAACGGAATTATTAAACCGAATCAATTAACACTTTAGGTCCAGTCCAATGTCATACCTCAATACTGGTATACATTAAAGTTTCTACTCGGAACCTATCCGATGGTCAAGACAAACCATCCCTCCAAGGAAGAAGACAACGTTTACAATTTTATCATGAATAAAATCCCCAAATCTTATTATGTTGATTGCGGATTATTTATTTAGACTGTTATCAAATTACCATGTCTTCTATGCATACCCCGTATACATATGGTAATTCGATATATTACCAACAGCCTAGGAGTATTTTATGTTTGCTCAAAATAATCATACAATCAACAAATGAAAGTAAATAGGACACAACTTATTAAACATGAATAACTTCCTCTTATTAATATCAAAATGTCATATTTACAGAAAATCCCTAATATTGATTTTCTATAATTAGGGCACATATAGATCTCAACAAATAAATCTCCTTTTATAACCAAATTCATTTGGTCCCTGAAAATTGGTTCTGTAAATAACAAATTGCGGCCAGCAAAATATTTGGTGGTGAAAAAATATTTTCGGGGACAAAAATTTGGAAGCAGTGAATCTCCTTTTGCGACCATTCACTGCTTCCAAAGTCATTTGTTACCTGGAAATTGGTTCTGCAAATAACAAATTGCGACCAACAACATATTTGGTCGCGGAAAAGTATTTTCGGGGACCAAAATTGATAACAGAAAAACTCTTGTTGCAAGTAAATAAATTTGGTTCCTGAAAACATATTCTATAGATAATAAATGGCAACCAAAAAATTATTTGGTCATGCAAAAGTATTTTCAAGGACCAAAATTTGGTAGCAGTTAATCTCCTTTTGTAACCAAATTCATTTGGTCCCTGAAAATTGGTTCTGCAGAGAACAAATTGCGACCAACAAAATATTTGATGTCGAAAATGTATTTTCGAGGGCTAAAATTTGGTAGCAGTAAATCTCCTTTAACGACCAAAGTCATTTGGTATCTGAAAATTGGTTATGCAGAGAACAAATTCTGACCAACAATATATTTGGTCATGGAAAAGTATTTTCGGAGACCAAAATTTGGAAGTAGTAGATCTCTTTTTGTGACCAAATTCATTTTGTCCCTGAAAGTTAATTCAGCAGTTAACAAATGGTGACCAAGCAAATATTTGGTTGCCGAAAAGTATTTTCAGGTACCAAAATTTAGTAACAGTAAATCTCCTTTCGTGACCAAATTCATTTTGTCCCTGAAAATTGATTCTGCAGATAACAAATTACGACCAACAAAATATTTGGTGGCGAAAAAGTATTTTTGGGAAAGAAAATTTGGTAGTAGTAAATCTCCTTTAACGACCAGAGACATTTGGTACCTGGAAATTGGTTATGCAGATAACAAATTGTGACCAACAAAATATTTGGTCGCAGAAAAGTATTTTCGGGAATCAAAATTTGATAGCAATAAAACTCCTGTTACGACTAAATTAATTTGGTTCCGGAAACGTTGTTCTGTAGATAACAAATGGCGACCAAAAAAATATTTGGTTATGGAAAAGTATTTTCTAGGACCAAAATTTGGTAGCAGTAAATCTCCTTTTGTGATCAAATTCATTTGATTCCTAAAAATTGGTTCTGCAGATAACATATGACGACCAAAAAAATATTTGGTAGAGGAAAAGTATTTTTGGTTACCAAAATTTGGTAACAGTAAATCTCCTTTTGTGGCCTAATTCATTTGATCACCGAAAATTTGTTCTATAAAGAACAAATTGCGACCAACAAAATATTTGATGGCGAAAAAGTATTTCAGGGGACTAAAATTTGATACCAGTGAATCTCCTGTTGGGACTAAATTAATTTAGTTCCTGAAAACTTGTTTTGTAGATAACAAATAGCGACCAAAAAAATATTTGATCATGGAAAAGTATTTTCTAAGACCAAAACTTGGTAGCAGCAAATCTGCTTTTGTGACCAAATTCATTTGATTCCTGAAAATTGGTTCGGCAGAAAACATATGATGACCAAAAAAATATTTGGTGGGGGAACAGTATTTTTGGTTACCAAAATTTGGTAACAGTAAATCTCCGTTTGTGACCCAATTTATTTGGTCACCGAAAATTGGTTTTACAAAGAACAAATTGCGACCAACAAAATATTTGGTCGTGGAAAAGTATTTTCGGGAACCAAAATTTGGTAGCAGTAAATCTCCTTTAGTGACCAAAGTCAATAGGTACCTGAAAATTGGTTATGCAGATAACAAATTGCAACCAACAAAATATTTGGTCGCGAAAAAGTATTTTCGGAGACCAAAATTTGGTAGCAGTAAATCTCCTTTTGCGACCAAATTCTGTTGGTCCCTGAAAATTGGTTTTGTAGTTAACAAATGGCAACCAAAAAAATATTTGTTCCTCGAAAAGTACTTTCGATGACCAAAATTTGGTAGCAGTAAATCTCCTTTTATGACCAAATTCATTAAGTCCCTTAAAATGGGTTCTATAGATAACAAATGATGACCAAAAATATACTTGGTAGTGGAAAAGTATTTTTGGTTACCAAAATTTGGTAACAGTAAATCCCCTTTTGCGACCAAATTCATTTGGTCACCGAAAATTGGTTCTGTAGATAACATATGACGACCAAAAATATTTTGTTGTGGAAAAGCATTTTTGGTTACCAAAATTTGGTAATAGTAAATCTCCGTTTGTGTCCCAATTTATTTGGTCCCTGAAAATTGGTTTTACAAAGAACAAATTGCGACCAACAAAATATTTGATGGGGAAAAAGTATTTTCGGGGATCAAAATTTGGTAGCAGTAAATCTCCTTTAGCGACCACAGTTATTTCGTACCTGGAAATTTATTTTGCAAATAACAAATTGCAACCAACAATATATTTGGTCACGGAAAAGATTTTTCGGAAACCAAAATTTGGTAGCAATAAATCTCCTTTTGGCACCAAATTTATTTGGTCCCTAAAAATTGGTTTTGCAGTTAACAAATGGCGACCAAAAAAATATTTGGTCGTGGAAAAGTATTTTCGATGACCAAAATTTGATAGCAGTAAATCTCCTTTTGTGACCAAATTCATTTGGTTCCTGAAAATTGGTTATGTAGATAACAAGTTGGGATAAACAAAATATTTGGTCGCGAAAAAGTCTGTTCGGGGACTAAAATTTGGTAGCAGTAAATCTCCTTCAGCGACCAAAGTCATTTAGTACCTGGAAATTGGTTATGCAGATAACAAATTGCGATCAACAAAATATTTGGTCGCGTAAAAGTATTTTCAGAGGCCAAAATTTGGTAGCAGTAAATCTCCTTTTGCGACAAAATTCGTTTTGTACCTGAAAATTGGTTCTGTATAAGACAAATGGTGAATAAAAAAATATTTGGTCCCGAAAAAGTATTTTCGGGTAACAAAATTTGGTAACAATAAATCTCCTTTTTTGACCAAATTCATTTGGTCCCGGAAATTTGGTTCTGCAGATAACAAGTTGCGATAAACAAAATATTTCATCGTGAAAAAGTATTTCGGAAACCGAAATTTGGTAGCAGTAAATCTCATTTTACGACAAAATTCGTTTTGTACCTGAAAATTGGTTCTGCATAAGACAAATGGTGAACAAAAAAATATTTGGTCCCGAAAAAGTATTTTTGGGTACCAAAATTTGGTAATAGTAAATTTCCTTTTGCAACCAAATTAATTTGGTCCCTAAAAATTTGTTTTGCATAACAAATGGTGACCAAAAAAATATTTGGTCGCGGCAAAGTATTTTCGAAGACCAAAATTTTGTAACAGTAAATCTCCTTTTGCGACCAAATTCATTTGGCCCCTGAAAATTGGTTCTGCAAATAACAAATTGTGATAAACAAAATATTTGGACGTGAAATAGTATTTCGGAGACCAAAATTTGGTAGTAATTTGGTAGTAGTAAATCTCCTTTTGCGACCAAATTCGTTTAATACCTGAAAATTGGTTCTGCAGATAATAAATAGCGAACAAAAAAATATTTGGAGGGTGTTTGGTGTGTAAGTTTGAGTTAAGATTTTTAAGTTGTAATAATAATTTTTGTTGACTTTTTAGATAAGACAAAAAACATTTTCAGAAAAGACAAAAAACTTTTTCAGAAAAAGACAAAATTTTTAGTTTAAACTTTATGTTTGAACTAAGCTTCCAAACAACCCCTTGGTCCCAGAAATGAATTTTTGGAGACCAAAATTTGGTAGCAGTAAATCTCCTTTTGCGACCAAATTGATTTGGTTCTTGAAAACTTGTTCTGCATAACAAATGGTGACCAAAAAAATATTTGGTCGGAGAAAAGTATTTTCGGAGACCAAAATTTGATAGTAGTAAATCTCCTTTTGTGGCCAAATTGATTTGGTTCTTGAAAACTTGTTCTGCAAATAACAAATCGACCAAAAAAATATTTGGTCAGAGAAAAGTATTTTCGGACACCAAAATTTGGTAGTAGTAAATCTCCTTTAGCGACTAAAGTCAATTGGTACCTGAAAATTGGTTCTACAGATAACAAATTGCGACTAACAAAATATTTGGTCACGGAAAAGTAATTTTGGAGATCAAAATTTGGTAGCAGTAAATCTCCTTTTGTGACCAAATTCATTTGGTCCTTGAAAATTGGTTTCAGCAGTTAACAAATGGCGGCCAAAAAAATATTTGGTGGGGAAAAAGTGTTTTCGTGTACCAATATTTGATGACAATAAATCCTTTTTGTGACCAAATTCATTTGATTCCTGAAAATTGGTTCTGTAGATAAAATTGGTTATGTTGATAACAAATGGCGACCAATAAAAATATTGGTCATGGAAAAGTATTTTCAAGGACCAAATTTTGGTACCAGTAAATTTCCTTTGGTGGCCAAACTCCAATTGTTCCCTATAAAAGGAGCGCGAGAAAGAAGTTGGTTCCCGCGGAAAACATTTGGCGACCAATAAAATATTTGGTAGTGGAAAAGTATTTTTAGGGACCAAAATTCGATAGCTGTAAATCTCCTTATGCGACCAAATTCATTTAGTCCATGAAAAGTTGCTCAGCAAATAATAAATGGTGAACAAAAATAGTTTTGGTGGCGGAAAAGTATTTTTGGGGACCAAATCTGATAGCAGTAAATCTCCTGTTTTGACCAAAATCATTTGAAAATTGGTTCTGCAGAACAAATGGCGACCAACAAAATATTTGGTCGCTGAAAAGTATTTTCAGGGACCAAAATTTGGTAGCAGTTAATCTCCTTTTGCAACCAAATTAATTTGGTTCCTGAAAA
Organism: Ficus microcarpa; assembly: GCA_025413485.1. Classification (NCBI taxonomy): domain Eukaryota; kingdom Viridiplantae; phylum Streptophyta; class Magnoliopsida; order Rosales; family Moraceae; genus Ficus; species Ficus microcarpa. Next base: position 8,486,997 of record CM046387.1, read on the forward strand.
CTTGTTCGTAAATAACAAATGGGGACCAAAAAAATATTTGGTCACAGAAAAGTATTTTCGAAGACCAAAATTTAGTAGCAGTGAATCTCCTTTTGTGACCAAATTCATTTGGTCTCTAAAAATTGGATCTACAGATAGCAAATGGTGACAAAAAAAAATTTTGTGGTGTAAGATTATTTTCGGGGACCAAAATTTGGTAGCAGTAAATCTCCTTTTGCGACCAAATTAATTTGGTTCTTGAAAACTTGTTCTGCATAACTAATGGCAACCAAAAAGGTATTTGGCAGCGAAAAAGTATTTTCGGATACCAAAATTATAACGACCCGCCTATTGTAGGCCGTTACCTTACTTATCTTACATAATTACTTAACTTATTTAACTCAGCGGAAATACGGAATATATATATATATTTTTAGACAACTTGACAACTGAAAATCTAACTAATCACATAGTTACATATATATATACATATGTACATATATGTATATTTTCTTGGTTAAGTACTTGAGTATCAAACTTATTTCAATATATATACAGCATAAGAAATACAAGTATAATAAATCAAAATGCATAGCGGTCTCCATCCCACGTTTCGCAACTAGCCGTGCCAAGCCCCACCATCTTGTATCAAGTATTGCCGATAGGTTGCTTATCTACAGCATAGACGTAAGTTGTGAGCTTTCGCTTAGCAAGTGTTACTATTAATCCGTAAAACAATACATAATAAAACAATGCATGAACCAATTATGCTTCCTTATGCTTTCTTAGGTTAGCATATTTTTGGGCCTTTACATAACATAAGTGTACGTATTGTGGCGCACAGCCATGGAGTGGTTGGGGCGGCCAATCCAATCCAACTCAAACCTTGGACCAAACTTGACCTAGAATGGGTCAGTACGACATAAGGCAACTTACTTGCCATCATACTTGAAAACTTTTCCTTAACTTGTTCTTCAAAACATTTTCTTAAAAATAGTTTTCTTCTTGAAAACAATTCCTTGAAAATAGTTTTCTTCTTGAAAACAGTCTTTCAAAATAGTTTCTTACTCGAAACTAGGTTTTCATTTTTACCAAGTGATTTATCATTAGCCAGCACGCTTCATGATGCCATAATAATAAAGCATAGATCATATGCACCTCAACATGTATGCATGAGCTTGAAAACATACAAGCAGTAAAACAATTTGCCTATGGGTAGGTGAAGTTGTACTTACAGGTTATGTTACGTCGTGGATTTGTTGCTCCAACAGGTGGCAACAACTGGTTACTTCCCTATTTTCGAAAAAGGACGTAAGATAAGGATCATCTTCTCTTATCATAAATCATTACATTCAATTCTGGTATCCTTAACCAGCATTCACCAGTAACCTTAGTTACATGTCCCCCAAATATTACAATGATATCCTATTCGGTTACTACATGTAACCCTAGGGCATATGACCCAATTACAATCAAACAATATCTTGTTTGATTACTTAATGAAACCTTGAGTTCAAGGCCCAATCATACTTAAATAGTAATTAGCATCTTATTGGGTTATTATTAGTAACCCTGGGTATAAGCCCAAATCATATTTAGATTAAAACTCTATTGAGTTACTAAGGCCCATTTACTTTTAAAGTCATACCCTATTAAGTTACTATTGGTAACCATGGGCTTTAGGCCCAACCCAATAGCTTGGGTATCCTATTCGGTTACTAATAATCATCATTTTATTACTATGTTTTCAAAATAATTTTCGATGACTATATGTCTTACTATTGCTATCATATAACTTGGCCCGATTTATTTATTATTTCTTTTCTTTACAAGGCTTTGTTTGATAAAATTTTAACCATTTTATAAACTGTTTTAATAAAACTACCAAAGTCTGGAAGAGATTGTTGAAAACAGTTCCAAAATTCTAGTTATCAATGCATGTGCACGAATTGCCTGTTCATGCACTGTTTTGAAAATCCTGTGCAAGAATTTCTTGTTTCCTGCTCAGTTTTTAAGATCCAGTTTTATTTAAAAATCTGTTTTGAGTTTGAAAAATTTTTCTTTATAAAAGTTGTAGATCTCAAAAAACTCTACAACTTTCATTCTTCACTCAAAATCCAGTTCTACCTTTAAGCTATCCTTTTTCCTTGTTGAACCTGCCTGGCCGTGCACAGGGTCGAGGTAGACCAGGTTTGGGTTTTTATAAAAACAGAAGTCTTTGGAGCTTATTTTTCAAAATCCGTACATGTTTGCCCCTAGGATTTTGGATTCTCTACAACTTTGTAGTTTTGACTTGTCTTAAATTTGGCCTCTAAAGGCCTCAAAATTTCATTTCCAGATTGCTTCCCAGTTTAATCTGAAACTGGCAGTTTTCAACTTTGATTGATTTTAAAGTAAAATTACGCACACCCTAGCTCAAACGGTTAAAACCGTGAGCCTACGATAAACATGCAACATTTTACGTAAGATTTCCATCATCATGCATTGGTTTCCATCCTTACAAACCCAAATGGTAACTTTTACCAAATTAGGGTTTTGGGTTAACTTTTTAACCTTCCATTCATCATACAACATCATCATCATTATCATTCACATATTACCTCTTCTTAGGTACATGGGAGACATACTACAAACACCTAATAAGCATTCACATATTCCACATAATCTTTAACATATAATATCATAAACATGCATCAAATCATAAATCATGACCACTAACCCTAATCAAGCACATATAGCAATCAATCTAAACTATTGCATGAAAAATAAAAGTAAGCTTATGCTCTTACGTATCCAACATGAAATACACCTAAACTTTTGAATCACAACTTAATTGAATTGCTTAGCGGGTTTAGGAGGGTTACCTTTAAGCCTTGAAAATGGCTCTAGGTCTTGGACCAAAAATTCTGTGACGCCCTCATCCTACGTAGGGCCGTCACCTTACTTATACTTAACTTACTTACTTGAAAATTAAGGAAATTTTTTTTTTTTGAAACATACTTATATATGAAAAGGTTGCTCATAGAAACTTATCTTACATACATACTGAAATGAAAAGGTTGTTTAAAGTCTTTAATACCAAAATAAAATACTGGTAACATAACTTGTCTTCACGATATAGACATATACACAAAAACTTCTTAACTTATAAAAAGGTTGCGGAATTTATGCGTAGTGGTATCCATACCGCCCTTCATCCGCCTCACCGTCCGCGCATAGCTCATCATTTAAGCTGCAGGTTTCTTACCTACAGTATGAAATATAACTGAATGAGCTTTCGCCCAGTAAGCACAAACATAATCTCACAAAACATTTTCACTTTAAACATCTTGAAAACATAATAATCATCATATGCATATGCGCGAACCATTTATGTTCATTTATGCATCCATTTTTAACTGGATCTTATTATCTTCCTTTAACATGTGGGCCCCTTGTGTACGTACCAGAATTATAGCGCGCCTCTAGATAAAGTTAAGGGTTGCAAAGGTCCTTAACAGTTCTGGGAAACATGATTAATTACACCCTCTCGCATCAACGAGATGTTGATAATCATAACTTGAACATGAAAACCCTCCACCTGATGGGAGGTTGGTACGACACCTTACTTGTGATTTCTTACCATGTTGTTTATCTTTAGTGAACATGCCTTATGATGTCACTATATGATAACATAACTTTTATCTCATTCATAACATGGCATGGAATTTTTATATTCATGGCATTTTTGCAATTATGACACTTTTATAAACATGACATTTTGCAAATACAGCACTTTTGTAAATATAGCACTTTGCAAATATGACACTTTTGTAAACATAGCATTTTGCAAATATGACATTTTGAAAACGTGACATTTTGCAATTATAGCATATATAGCATTTTCATAAAATAACATTTATGCACATATAGCATCTTGTAAACATAACATTTAAACATAGCACTTAAACATAGCATTTTTCAAAAGAGCATACTATCTTTCATACTGCAGGTGAGGTTTGTACTTACCTCTTGTGCCGTTTCTTGAATGTTGCGTCCTTAGATTAGTTTGCAACAGCAGTTCACTTCCTGCTATTTGAAAGAACATAGGATCATGATCCTTTCATGAAGTGTTGGTGACCTAGCCAACATTCACACCTACTCTTAGTGGTATGTCCCCGTTACTTGTTACTTTACTTGGTCTCAAAAATCATCATTCTTCATTGAGGATAATCAAATTCTGATTATTCCTTAAGAGGTCACGTTGGATAACCTCTCCTTCTTGGTGCTAAGCCTTTAGTATACTGCTAGGTTTTCTTTTAAACATTGGGTTTTACTTTTACATCATAATCCTTGGGTTATCTCCATTAACCCTTAAATCCAAGCCCAATTATATGTTGGGTATCCCTTAAGGTTACATTGGGTAACCCTTAAGGTCAACTTTAATTAAACATTGGGTCAACCCTTAGTCAACCCTTCTATGATAAATCTTAGGCTTTGGGGCCAAGCCCAGTAACTCGGATACTAATTCCGGTTACTCTCCGTAGTCGGCTTGATTACTCCTTTTACCTTGAAAATTCCTTTTTCCGTACCTTTGGAAAATCTTGTGTAATTATCTTCCAAAAATCGTTTTTCCGTACTTCTTTGGGTGACATTTTTATAAAACCATTTAGGACTGAAAATTGCCTGTTACGTTTATTTTGCTTTATCTTGGCTTAAATCCTAGAAAACACTTAACTTACAAAATCTTTTTTTCTCTTCTTAACTTGGAAAGAGTTGAGGAAAATTTCAAAACTCTTAATTATACTGGTAAAAATTCATATTTTCAAAACGGATCTTTATAAAAATCATTTAGGGCCGAAAACTACCTTTGGAACAGTTTCCATAGTTAAAACAGTGGGTTTTAAAAGAAAAATAGTTTTTCTAAACTAGTTTCAGAAAATCTTGTGCAGGAATTTTCGGTTCATTGCACGTCCTTCACAAAACAGTGTCAGTTTAAAAATTGACTCCGAATTTGAAAAACTTTTCTTCACAAAAGTTGTAGCTCTCGAAAAATGCTAAAACTTTCATGTTTTGTGAAAAATCCAGTTTTGCTTAGATTCGTGCCAGTTTTTGTTTGAAACTAGCTGACCCTGAAAAACTGGGTCTGGGGAATCAGCCACGGGTTTTGGTAAAAACGGAGGCCGTTGGAGTCTCATTTTAGAAAACTGTCCACGTAATCCCCTAGGAAAAACCCTTCTGAGAAACTTTCATATTTTAAGTTTTACCCAGTTCGGCCTCTAAAGGCCTTAAAATTCCACTTTCCCGAAACTGGCCCGTTTGAATCCGAACTGGCATTTCGGTTGCTTAGTTCGGTTTACGTCTTATTTCACGGAATCTATCTCGACCGATCACATCAGGAGCTTATACATCAATCAAGCAGCATTTCTAACGTCCCATAAATTCAAGCATGTCAATCCCGTATGCCCATGCAACCCTAACCGAAAGCTCTAACCTTGGGTTGCATGGTTTCTAGCCTAGCATCAAGATCAAACATACTCCATCACATTCATCATTGAACTAGCAGCCACACTCCCACTGCCTAGGGCAGATTTTGTGACCAAACATCAAGGGACATACCAATCACATCTAGCATGTATCCTAACCATTTTTCAAGCACAAAATTAAGCAAGCAAACATCATAATCAAGCCAACCAACCCTAATCACCTAATCAAGCACACACCAACAAATCTAGGGCTAGAAAAATAAAATGGACTTATGTCCTTACAAATCCAACTTGAACCACAAATAAAAACGCTAAAATCAAACTTAATTGAAGGATTTGGGTCAAGATTTTACCTTAAACCCAAGTTAGGGTTTGAAATTTCCAAGATCCCCTTTGGTTCTCCTTGGTCCTTGCTCACGGTTTTGCTCCAACTAGAGCACCCAAAAATTTTTCTTTTGGTTCCTTGCTAGATCTACTCAAATCCGATCCTTCCACAAGATTTCCCCTCAAAAATTCCAACTTTTTCTTCTCCTATTCCTTCTCCCCAAACCCACGGTTTTGCTGCCCAAAAATGGGTCTCCAAGCTCTCAAAATTTTTTCTTGTTTCTTCCTAGAGTAAGATCTAACTTCTCTAAGCAAAAGCCCTCTAAAAATTTCTGGTTTTCTCTCCTCTTTCACACCCTCAAACCCACGGATTTTTGACTGAAAAATTGGCAAGAGTTTGGTTGCATTTTGTGAATAAAAATGGGTTTTTGGGCATCTATTTATAGAGGAAGGGGAGGGGAGTGTTGCCGAATTTTTGGGGGACCATGTGGCAGCCAATGGGTGGAAGGGCGGTGTGTGGTTGGCTAAGGGAGATGTGGAAGGTTCATGAGCCTTTCCTTTCCAAGCTTAGCTCATCCTTGTGAGGTCATCTACATGAGGCCATTCCTTAAAAACAAAGGCCTTGTTTGGCTTGTCTCCAATGTTGTCCATCTTCTCCAAATTAATTCATTTTTCTTGTGCCACACAGATATTTCTAATATTATGCTTCGTATTTTCATACCGTACTTCGGTTTGAAATTTTCTGCGTAAAATCGAACCGTAAAAATATCTTTCTTATTTTTCGGAGACCTTTTTGCGCTTAATCCTATCTTGGTGTGCTTGATTTTTCTATTGTGGTTTTACGGCCTATTCGTGTTATCATGATCACAAAAAAAAAAAAAAAAAAAAAAAAAAAAAAAAAAACTTTCGTAATCTCTTTTCTTTACTGCCTTTCATCATACTGTAAAGTCAACGTTTTGACCCGTCTTGGTCAAATTTTGACTTTCGTAAAATCACATTTTTTTTCGTTCTTTTTCCTTTAAAAACCTCATACATGGCTAATCAATCATTTATGGAGTCTCATAGTCAATTTAGTGAGGACTTAAACATTGATTAATAAAATTATGAATTTCTCATTAATATTCATAATTTTCCATGAAACACCTTATAAACACATAATTTGGACTTTAATTCCTTATGAATAAGGAAATCATAAGTCCAGGAAAAATTCGGGTCTTACAAATTCCCTCCTTTTTTCTTCCTTAAAAATCCCACCACCCTACCCTTTTTTTTTTTTTCTTTCTTCTTTGGCTTTGGTTCCTAGGGAGGGAAAGTGAATTGAGAATGAACTAGAGGGTTAGGGGTTTCACTAAATGGTCACCAACTCATCCCACCTCACTTATTTATAGGTGAAAATTAATTTCTTTTCTACAATTATTTTTATTTCTAAAATTGCATATCTAACCCCAAAAGCAAAATATTTGCTCATTGGTTCTATGAGATGGCCGGCTATGAGGGGTCCTTAGAGGCCAAGTAATCTTTCATAATTATCCACTTAATTCTTTCTAAATTTTTCAAAAATCCAAAAATTCACATATTTATCCATGATGAGGTGTCCCCCCATTTGGGCTCTATTTGACCTTTTCTCTTAAATGCAGTCTAATTTCATACTAATACAAATATTACAGATACTGTTTTTAACTAACAACAATACAGTTGTATTGGACTACAGTCTAGAATTTATCTGCACTTAACTAGACTACATGTAGGTTTTTCTTAGGACTTAAAACCACTTAGTCCTTATTGCTCTAAAAATTGTGCTTGATTTTTCTAAAGCGGTCCCATATCTTATTCTCACCTCTTTATCCATAATGACGGTTTTTCACAGGATAATTTTCGTGCTGCTTATTATACTACAGTACTGTCATAATCATGCCTTAAGTCACTCTGGTCAAATGTTGATCGGAATAAAATCATAAATTCTTATTCTGCCTTTTTTCTAAAAAGGCCTCATACTCGGTTAAGTAAACTATTATTGAGTCTTATAAAGTTATAAGAACTCAAATATAATATGATAAAATCAGATTAGGCAATTCATACAAACCTACATAGTACCACTTGGATTCCTTAAAAAGGAAATTGTAACTTTGTAACAAGGTTGGTTATTACAATCTACCCCTTAAAAATTTTCGTTCCCGAAAATTAAAACAAGTTGGGGTAGTTCTTTCTCATATCCTCTTCTAGTTCCCACGTTGCTTTTTCAACGTTATGATTCCGACATAACACTTTAACCATAGGAATGGTTTTGTTTCTTAAAACTTTTTCTTCCTCATCTAAAATCCGAACTGGCTTTTCTTCGTACGTCAAAGCTGTTTGGACTTCAATTGGTTCTTGACTTAGCAGATGGGAAGGATCAAGTACATACTTTTTCAGCAGTGAGATGTGGAAAACGTCATACACAGAAGCTAAATCTGGTGACAAAGCAAGCTCGTAGGCCACTTTTCCAATCCTTTCAAGGATTTCAAATGGTCCTGTATATCTCAGACTAAGCTTTTCCTTTTTACCAAATCTCATTATTCCTTTCATAGGAGCAATCTTAATGAAAACAGAATCTCCAACTTAGAATTCCAAGGGCCTTCGACGTTTATTGGCATAACTTTTCTGATGACTAAAAACTACGTCGAGTCTCTGTTTGATCATCTTGATATCTTTTGAGGTTTTTCTGATGAAATCCGTGGTTTGAAGCTGCTTCTGTCCAACTTCTTGCCAACGAATGGGAGATCGACATTTCCTTTCATACAACGCTTCAAACAGAGCATGGAATTCATCAATTTTAACAATTTCTCTAAAAATGACTTTTTTAGCAACAAAAAATTTGGTCTCGGAAAAGTGTTTTCGGGGACCAAAATTTGGTACCAGCAAATCTCCTTTTGCGATCAAATTCATTTGTTCCCTGTAAAATGAGCGCGAAAAAGAAATTGGTTCCCACGAAAACATTTGGCGACAACCAAAATATTTGGTAGCGGAAAAGTATTTTTGGGGACCAAAATTTGATAGCAGTAAAACTCCTTATGTGACCAAATTCATTTAGTCCCTGAAAATTTGTTCTGTAGATAACAAATGGCGACCAAAAAAATTTTTCATGGCAAAAAAGTATTTTCGGAGACCAAAACTTGGTAGCAGTAAATCTCCTTTTGCGATAAAATTTATTTGGTACCTGAAAATTGGTTTTACAGATAACAAATGACGACCAAAAAAATATTTGATCACGGAAAAGTATTTTCGAGGACCAAAATTTGGTATAAGTAAAAAGGATTCATTTGGTTCCTGAAAACTTGTTCTGCAGATAACAAATGGAGACCAGAAAAATATTTGGTCACAGAAAAGTATTTTCAAGTACCAAAATTTGGTAGCAGTAAATCTCCTTTTGCGACCAAATTCATTTGGTCCCTGAAAATTGGTTCTGCATATAACAAATTGTGACCAACAAAATATTTGGTGGCGAAAAGGTATTTTCAAAGACTAAAATTTTATAGCAGTAAATCTCCTTTTGCGACCAAATTGATTTGGTACTTGAAAATTGTTACTGTAGATAACAAATTTCGACCAGCAAAATATTTGGTCGTGAAAAAGTATTTTCGGGGACCAAAATTTGGTACCAGTAAATCTCCTTTTGCGGCCAAATTCATTTGTTCCCTGCAAAATGAGCGCGAAAAAGAAATTGGTTCCCGCAGAAAACATTTGGCGACCAACAAAATATTTGGTACCGGAAAAGTATTTTCGGGGACCAAAATTTGATAGTAGTAAATCTCCTTTTGTAAACAAATTCATTTGGTCCCCGAAAATTGGTTTTGCAGATAACAATGGTGACCAAGAAAATATTTGGTGGCGGAAAAGTATTTTCGGGTGCGAAAATTTGGTAGCAGTTAATCTCTTTTTGCGACCAAATTCATTTGTTCCCTGTAAAATGAGCACAATAAAGAAATTGGTTCCTGCAGAAAAAATTTGGCAACCAACAAAATATTTGGTAGTGGAAAAGTATTTTTGGGGACCAAAATTTGATAGTTGTAAATGTCATTTTGCGAACAAATTCATTTGGTACCTGAAAATTGATTTTGCAGATAACAAATTGCGACCAAAAAAATATTTGGTCGCGGAAATATATTTTCGGGGACCAAAATTTGGTACCAGTAAATCTCCTTTTGCGACCAAATTCATTTGTTCCATGTAAAATAAGTGCGAAAAAGAAATTGATTCCCACGGAAAACATTTGGCGATCAACAAAATATTTGGTAGCAGAAAAGTATTACTGGGGACCAAAATTCGATAGCAGTAAAACGCCTTATGCGACCAAATTCATTTAGTCCCTTAAAATTTGTTTTGCAGATAACAGACGACGACCAAAAAAAATTTTTGTGGCTAAAAAGTTTTCTTGGAGACCAAAATTTGGTAGTAATAGATCTTCCTTTGCGACCAAATTCATTTGGTACCTGAAAATTGGTTCTGCAAATAACAAATGGTGACCAAAAGAATATTTGGTCACGGAAAAGTAATTTCGGGGATCAAAATGTTGGGATCTAAATGTTCCCTAAGGATAGAAAATCAATATTAGGGATTTTCTATAAATATGACATTTTGATATTAATAAGAGGAAGTTATTCATGTTTAATAAGTTGTGTCCTATTTACTTTCATTTGTTGATTATATGTTTATTTTGAGCAAACATAAAATACTCCTAGGCTGTTGATAATATATCGAATTATCATATGTATACAGGGTATACATAGAATATGTGGTAATTTGATAACAGTCTAAATAAATAGTCCGTAATCGATGGAATAAGATTTGGGGATCTTATTCATGATAAGATTATAAAGGTTGTCTACTTCCTCGGAGGGATAGTTTGTCTTGATCATCAGATTGGTTCCGAGTAGAAACTTTAATGTATACCAGTATTGAGGTATGACATTGGACTGGACCTAAAGTGTCAATTGATTCAGTTTAATAATTCCGTTTATAAGAATCAATGACACTTTGATTATCATCCTGCATTAATCTTAATCCTGAAATGATTACTTGAGTTCGTATCCATGACTTATGTACTTTAATGCACTACAGGTGAGACACTGTTAATTTATGGTTAATATACTTGTGTTTTGGATGCATGACTTATGGATGGAGAAATCAATATTTATTGATACGGAATCCATAGCTATCTTAACGATAGTACATGTTATCTACTTGAAGGCATTATTCGGGGATTGAAAGATAGTATAACAAGATCTTGGCCATCGGTTTACTTTGTGTTCTCTGATGGTTTACCAATATTCTAGTTTTATAATTGGTGGTTTTTTCAATGGAGGATAATGGAACTTTAAGTTAAAATAATTGAAAAGGTAAAATAGAAAAAGTCCTTAATTCAATCATAGATAACATATGGGGACTAAGCAAGCGATGAATAAATCATGGAAGAAGCACTACGTGAGAGAGCTTCCGTAATAAGGTATGTAAACAGGAGTTCAGCTTCGAACTTTTAGTGGAATAGTTTTGAAGTTGATAATTGATCAATAATTAATCTGAGATTTATTTTTTACATTATAGGAGCCTCTTTACATATTTTTATTGGGTCTTTCTATTAGCTCATATAGTTCCGTATAGCGTCTCGGGATTTGTTCCTAATGAGATCGGTAAATTTAAATGGAATTTAGTAATGTCTATTAAAACATGGTACTTTCTAACATACAATTTAGAAAGGATTGGACATGTGAAATTTATAGACAAATGATTTGTCAACATGTGATTAGTTAATTTGAATTTTGGAAATAAGATTGTATTTGAATTATTTAATTTTAAAAAACAAAATTTTCTCTCTTAATTAAAAGAGATGCACGGTTTTTAATTGTGTGGAGGGAAGAAAATTTAATTTCAAAATTATTCAAATATATTCCTAACATTAAATTATTAATTGATTTAAATAATGGAGATTATTTCATGGATTTTTCTTTCCTAATTAAAAGAGTTGCATGGTTTTTGTGAGAAAAGAAAATTTGAAATATTTCATTGATTTAAATTAATTAATATGGATAATGTTTGTGGAAAATATTTATTTAAATATGTGAATCTTATTTAAATTTGAAAAGGTTTAAAAGATATTTGAATCTAGATAGGATTAGGATCTTTTGACTAGTCTAGATTCTTGATTTAAATTTTGAACTACTAATCAAGATTTATCTCAAAGTGGCCGAATTTTTTGAGGATTGATTTCCTCTTGGAAAAACCTTTTTAGGTCCAATGAATCTAGCCCTAAAGTTATATGATCTTTTGGTTCAAAATTTATCCGGAAAAATAATTATTAATTATTTTTCAAGAAGGAGATAAATTTTGAAAAGAATTAGACTTCTATATAAAGGCTAGGAGTTCTTGAAAAACTAATTTTTGATATTTTTTAAATTGGAAAATGTTTTTTTGGGAGAAAAAAAAATTTTGGGTTTCTTCCACATAAAAAATTCGGCTATTTTGTGATAGAGAAAAAGAGAACAAATTCCATTGAATCAAAACTGTTAGGAAGGTTAAACCGAGTGATAATTTTCATAGGAGGTTAACCGGTTCCTATTTTGTAGTTTTGAAGAAAGAAGTTGAATCATATTCTCAACGAGGATTATCGGAATTGAGAAGGAATGATCTAAACTTCGGAAAGGATTACTGGTTACTTGGATTCATAGAACGTGTGCCCACACACACTCTAAGACGTGGAACTCGAGAATAGTAGCGAAGATACGTTGGTCAAACGCTCTAGTAATTCCGGAATCCAAGAAATAAAGTACGCTTGATCATGAATTTAATTTATTATTATATGCATCATGAGCTTCTTTTCCGAATCGGCATAAAAATTTTAAAATTTTCGCTGCGCCGTAACTCTGATACAAGATCCGATTTTTCCAACACAAAATTTGGTAGTAGTAAATCTCCTTTTGCAATGAAATTAAATTAGTCCCTGAAAATTTGTTCTGCATAACAAATGGCGCCCAAAAAAATATTGGTTACGAAAAAGTATTTTCGGGGACCAAAATTTGGTAGTAGTAAATCTCCTTTTGCGAACAAATTCATTTGGTTCCTGAAAACTTGTTCTGTAGATAAGAAATGGCGACTTGAAAAATATTTGGTCGCTGAAAAGTATTGTAGAGGATCGAAATTTGGTAACAGTAAATCTCCTTTTGTGACCAAATTCATTTGGTCTTTGAAATTTGGTTCTGCAAATGACAAATGGTGACCAAAAAAATATTTGGTGGCGTAAAATTATTTTCGGGGACTAAAATTTGATAGCAGTAAATTTCCTTTTGTGACCAAATACATTTAGTTGTAGGAAATTGGTTTTGCATATAACAAATTGTGACCAACAAAAATATTTGGTGGCGAAAAAGAATTATCGGGGATTATAGTTTGATAGCAGTAAATCTCCTTTTGCAACTAAATTATTTGTGTGAGATCTAGTTTTTCATGTGACTAGCTTCTGTAAAGACTTGAATGTAAATAGTACGTGCAATTTCATGAAAAAGCTTGTTTCAGAGCTCTAATATGTGTTATGAGTTTTTATAGCTTAATAAAACTCAAAAATGACTGTTCGAAGAAGCAAATAGCCTTTTTGAACAATAAGAAGTGAAACAGACTCGATTCCACAAAAGTCAAAATTTTGACCGAAAAAGTCAACTGTTGACCGAAAAGTCAAAGTTGGACCAAAATGGCCGAAATTATGACGGAGGAATTTTAAGATCTGCGTTTTACGAAAAATAATGCAGGAACTAATTTTTATGACAGTTAGAAACTAAAACCACCTTAGAAAAATCAAGCACGCCACAGTAAGTCACAAGGCAGAAGGATTTGAGAAAAGATCTTCAATCCGATTTTTTTGACTGAAATTATGAAAAATCCAAACTGTAAAATAATTATTACAGTATTGGAATTTAAATTTTTACAGTCAAAGTTTCAAAGATTTTTATCCAAACAAAGCCTTAAATTCCAAGATATCTCAAAAAAGAAATAATATTTTATTGCAAGTGAGATGTGTTGGACCAATCACAAGAGGACACCTAGCCTTGCCAACTCACCATGAGTTGTCTCCCACCTCCAAAACTTCGGACACCTAGCATGCCACAAGGCCAAAGATTTGAAAAATTTGGGGTCAAATTTCTATTTCAAAAAGTCCTCCAAGTTGTCTATAAAAGGGGGTGGATTTTCTCTATTCATTTTTATGAGAAAAAGCAACTAAACTCTTGCAATTTTGTAGCTCAAAAATCCGAGAGAAAGGGTGAGTGAGATCAGAAAAATTTTTCAAGCTCAATCCATCTTGTGTGCTTCGGGTAGGCTAGCAACCGAAGGGGAGAGAAAGGAAAAATTTTCTGCAGCTCCAACAGCCTTGTTGCCGTGGGTTTGGAGCAGGGGAAACACAAGGGAAAACCAAAATTTTGGGGTAGAAATTAGGGTTTAAGGTTCGGGTTTGATTGGTGAGCAAGAGAGTGAGTTTTGTGCAAAGTTTTAGAGCTTGATTTCAACTCCAAGCAGCCTTCGGGTTTGAGTGAGAAAAGGGAGAAAAAAATTCAGATTTGGGGCTAAGCTTTCTTGAGTAGCCGAGCAAAGTGAGGAGACCACAAAGGAACCAAAAATCTGATTTTTGGTGCGTGGGGAGTGAGCAGCCGAACCCTTGAACCAAAGGGAGCAACCAGATTTTTCGGGTCATCCAAACCCTAAGCCGAAAGTCCCATCTTGTGAGGTAAAATTTTTAAAAGCTTTTCACAAGTTTAAATGAGTTTTTAAGCATGTGATTTACGTGTATTTCAAGCAAAATTTGTGTAAGAGCATAAGCTCCTATATGTGTTTTGATGGCTGCCTTTTATGTGCTTGTGTGCTTAGTGTTTGGTTAGGTTGATTCTAGGTGTGGTTTGGTTTATGTTTATGCTCATAATTTATGCTATGTGCTTGATATGCTAGATTGGCATGTTAGGGTTTGATGTAGGTAATATGTCCCCAAATTAGGTTAAGTAGATTTATGCTTGTATGTGATGTTTTTATGAACCAAGATGCATGAATGGTGTGATGTATGCTAAGCTAGTGGATATGCAACCCTAGGATAGGAGTTCGGATTTTTGGGTTGCAATGATCACATGGGCTATATGATAGGGTTAAGGGACGTTAGAATGCGCTGCATGTTTGATGATTATCTCCCGATGTGGGCGGTCGAGTTAGAACCCGCGATTTAGGACGTAACAAGAAATGTAAGAACCAAAACATGCTCTCGGGTTCCAGGGGGCTGTTTCGGTAAAACACGGATTACAGGCCTTTAGAGGCTGAATGGGCAAAAAGTTAAAACACGAAAGTTGTAGACTAGGTTGTTTCCTAGCGGCCAACGCGGCCAGTTTTCCAAAATAAGGCTCCAACAGCCTTCTTTTTCAAGGAAACCCGATAGAGGTCTGTAAGACTCGGTTTTCAAAGTTAATCACGTTTTCAATTAAAAACTGGTACCAATCGGTACAGAATCAGAAATTTCTCAAAACATGAAAGTTTTAGAACTCTTCGAGGGCTAGAACTTTCGTGAAGAAAACATTTTCAAATTCGAAAGCGATTTTTAACTATAAAATGAAATGCCAAAACTGCGCAGGAATTCAAGAGTTTCTGTGCAAGATTTTATAGAACCCTTTAGGAAAAACGTTTTTCAAGCTAATCACGATATTTCAAGTATGGAAACTGTCCCAAAAGCAGTTTCCGACCCCCAAATGATTTATGAAATTATAAGGCAGGATTTACGAATTTTTACGAAAAAGTTGATAAGATTAAGTTTTAAATGCTAAGTGTTTTTATGAAGCAAGAATGATAAGTTAAGGTTTTTAAAGAAAATGGTTTCTAAGTTAAGGTTTTCAAAGTAAATGGATTTTAAGCTAAGTGTTCAAGAAATGTTAAGACGCATGATAACCGGGAATCTATACCCGAGTTATCGGGACTTAGTTCCCACAATCCTTAAGTAAGCCGAATAGGGATTCACGTTAAAGATCACAAGGGTTAACCTTGGTTGACCCATATACTTGTTGATCAAAGCTCAAGGGTTGATGTTAATCTAACCCGACATGTTTTCTATATGGGCTAAGTGTTTAAGAAGGATATCCAACGTATCTTTCTAGATCCCGATGTATGATCTATAAGACTACTAAGGTAGTCACCCTTATGTATGCATGGTCTTATGTTAGGGGGGACATATCACCGAAAAACCCACATGATGTAGATTAGAAATCTCACGTACGTCCTTCGATCGAGCAGGAGGGATTCTGCAATTAAAGCTCGAGGAGGAGTAAGACAAGCAGCTCAAGGATAGACGGTAAGTACAACACCGTCTACAGCATAAGCTACTAGTATATATTACTAGATGTCTATGATGTGTTATGTGCTATGTGTTAGTCAACATGTATGCAATATGAATTATGTTATGAATCTGATTATTATGCTAGGGCATAAATAATAGAATCAAAAAGGTGACAACGGAATGTATGTTCACTTAAAGTAAGAATAAGTAAGTTAATAAGCGATGTGTCGTACCACCCACGCCAGGTTGGGTTGGACTGTGGATTGAGTTGGATAAGGTTTGGCCGCCCCAACCAATTCATAGTCGCGCGCCGGTTACGAACACACGAGGTAAGGGCCCATAATGAGTAGAGATAAGAAAGCATAATATGGTCAATACTTGCTATGTGTATTTCCTGTTTATGCTATATTTTCTTTACGGCTTAAGAGTTGTACTTACTGAGCTCTAGCTCACGGTTTGAGTTTATGCTGTAGGTAAGGAACCAGCTATATGAAAAAGATGCAAGATGGAGTAGCGAGCCAAGGGACTGTGAATGAGTGGATTATGGGTATCGCTACGTGTTTTGTGATATTATGTAAATTATGAAATATTTTATATTAACCGGTAATTAATATACTAGTATGCAAAAACAGTATGACTTTATGTTTATAGTATTTTGTCAATGCTATAAAAAAAAAAAAAAAAAATTTCCGCTGTGTTTTTCAAACAATGGGTTTAAGTTTATTTTACGAATGTATGTTAAGTAAGCAAGGTAACGACCTACGCTAGGTGGGGCGTTACAAGGTTTGGTATCAGAGCGGTTCCCTTGCGACACGAAATTCACAGTTACCTGACATCGCCTCCATCATTGCAAGTAAGTTTAGATTTCTTTCTTATATGCTATATGGTTTTATGCTATAGTGTTTATGGTTATGTTACGTAATATAGACGCGGTACCATGGACACGACACAAGTGAAGAGGGATCGGGATGCCGTAGTTTCATTCTACCGATCGCAGCCTCAGTACTTCGACAGCACTAGACGATCAGTATCGATCAGTATATGGCTTCATGACATGGAGCAAATCTTCACGATGTGCCACATCGAGGAGCACTTACAGGTCACCCTAGCCAGCCGATGTCTGATTGGCGATGCTAGGATATGGTGGGTTACATTGGGAGAGCCGCAGCTACTTAGCCGTACTTGGGCACATTTTCGTGCAGCTGTGGTAAACAGATATGGTCCACTTCCAGCACGAGGAGCTGATGAGCCGATGCGTGATCCTGCGATATATAAGGATATGCGACTTACTCGCTATCAGATGATGTCACAGGACTGGCACGCCTATCCAGGGGAGACTATGGTCCACTATTGCTGGAGATTTCAGGAGACGATGCTTCCTTACATTCCCCAGGATATACCAGAGCCCGAGCTACAGGCGTTGATGCTCCTACGGAATGGAGTACCGACACACATCAGACAGTCTGTACCATCACCCCGCCGTGAGATGACCGTTGGTAGCTACACCGATGACATACTAGCAGCGGAGACGATAGCTCAGACCGTACCTGCCGCTGATCATGTAGATGAGGCCCAGGATCCCGTTGCTGACGATGCTGGAGAGGAGGATCCGCAATATGAGGTAGGGCCCGAGGATCCGCAGTACGAGGTCGGACCCGAGGAGCCATTACCAGAGATGCCTGCCCAAGAGGCAGAGGACCCGATGGACGAGGAGAACACTTCTGACGACGATGTTATACCGATAGATCCACCGGAACAGGAAGACCCTCCCGTTGTCGACATTTCCAGTGACGATGAGGATGACATGGACGACGAGGATGATCCCGAGGAGTTTCCACTTGATGATCCCGACGAGCCAGCGGATGATGACGCGCCTGCACCGTAGTAGTCCTTTCCGACACCGATACGTCCGCGAGCACCCTCGACGACACTAGTTAGACTAGGGCCGATTTCGCGTTTTGTTTTTCTTTTGTTAGGACGATTATAGTATATGTATTCGGATATTAGGTTGTACATATATGTAGGATGAGAAAGTGTTAGACACTTCCATCCGAAGTTCTGCCCGTATATATGTAAATATGTACTGTACGATGTATTTTGAAGTATATAAGATATGATGATGTACTTTTGCTCATTGTACAAAAAGAGACCGTGTGTTCACGGGATATATGAAAGTATGTTATGATGTTACATGTTATGTCAAGTATGTATGAAGTATGATGATATGATTATGTTATGTTATGTTATGATATGATATGTATGCTGATGTGATGATATGTATGATAAGTTTATTAGCTTATGATAATGCATGTTTCCTATAGTAGGAATATAAGCATGGTACGAACAAGAGGCAACGCAGCCGCAGATCCGCCTCAGCCGGATCTAGTGACTCTTATGACGAACTTGCAACAGCAAATGCTGCAGCAACAACAAGAGATGGCTAGATTCCGCGAACAGTTAGAACGTATAAATCCAGCACCCCCAGCACAAGCAGCTCCACAGCCAGTGCCTCCAGTGGTACCTCAGGTACCTAATGTTCAACCGGAAGTCCCTCCGTATGTTCCAATGGCACCAGCTGCCATGCCGGTAGATCCGCCAGCAATACGAGAAGACCTGCTGTATGAACGTTTCAGAAGGATGAAGGCACCCGAGTTTGAGGGGCCTACAGATCCAATGGCCGCGGATAATTGGCTTATAGATATCCAGGTCATCTTAGATTTCATGAGGCTGACAGAGCAGGAGAAGGTACTATGCGCTTCCTTCGCTCTTAAGAAGGACGCTAGACATTGGTGGATTACGGTACAGATGAGGAGAGACGTTACCGCTATGTCCTGGCAAGACTTTGAGTACGAGTTTCGCTCGATGTACTATAACAGAGAAGTCCTTGCCGTACAACAGGACGAGTTTATAAACTTCCGCCAGGGATCTATGACAGTTCTGGACGCCATCAGAAGATTCGAGCAACTGGCTCGCTTATGTCCAAAACTGGTACCGAATGAAGAGGAGAAGGTGCGACTGATGATGAGAATGTTCCGCACGGACATTGCGAAGCAAGTCAGTGCCGGTAGTAGTCCACCTGAGACAGTGTCAGACTGTGTCAGCAGAGCCGTCAGGGCTGAGTACTGGATTAATCGGGACAAGGAAGCTAGAGCCCAGATTTTCAAGTCCAGGAAGGAAGAGAAGTCTGCTGCAAAGTCGACACAACCTCGACAGAATACGGAAGCAAGTAATAGAGGACAAGCAAGCAACCCCGGACAGAGTCCCAAGCAATCTGGGAAGAACAAACGAAAGGGAAATTTTAACAACCAGGGGCAACAGAAAAATTTCCAACAGAAGAGGAATAACCGGGGAAATGATGGCAACAGTAACTCCTACCCTGCATGTGAGACTTGTGGGAAGAAACACCCAGGAGTCTGTAGGAAGGGATCCAATGCTTGCTACATCTGTGGTAAAGAGGGACATTTTGCGAAGAACTGCCCTCAGAATAATCAGCAACAGCAGTATCAGAATCAGCAACCACAGTATCAGAATCGCAATTCCAACCAACGGCAGATACACGCAGTACAAGCTAGATTGGAAGGACCTGCGACAGTGATAGGCAGACTGGAAGCCCCAGAACCCCAAGCAAGGATCTATGCCTATACAAGGGAGATGCGGAAGCTGGAACATCACATGTGGTGACAGGTCAGATCTCTATCGCCACTTATGATGTGATTGCACTTTTCGATTCTGGCGCTACGCATTCGTTCATATCCTTGGAACTTGCTCAGAAGTTAGGAGACAGTGTCAATAGGATAAGACAACCCTTCAGTGCTTCTTTACCATCTGGTGAAATTTTGTGGTCCAATTCCTGGATCCAAATGTTCCTGTTATCATCAATGGCAGAGAATTAGCTGTAGATCTCATCGTAATTAAACTCCATGATTTCGATGTGATCTTGGGGATGGATTTCTTAGGCAGACACGACGCTAGGATTGACTGCCGAAGACGCCGGATAACGTTCAACCTAGGCGAGAAGGATGAGTTTAACTTCCATGGGCAATCTCGGAATTCCACCACTAAGCTCGTATCAGCTGTAAGAGCCTGGAAGATGTTAGCTAGTGGATGTCAAGGATATCTAGCGAACATGGTGGGATAAGAAGCAAGAAAAGGAGTTGATGCCTGAAGACGTTCCCATCATCAGAGAATATGTGGACGTGTTTCCAGAAGAATTACCAGGACTGCCGCCAGACGTGAGATCCGTTCGAAATCGAGTTACTACCAGGAGTAGCACCGGTATCAAAGGCACCGTACAGAATGGCACCTGCAGAACTCAGGGAGCTTCAATGCAGCTACAAGAGCTTTTAGACAAGGGTTTATCAAGCAGAGCCACTCGCCGTGGAGAGCACCTGTTTTGTTTGTAAAGAAGAAAGATGGATCGCTCCGTATGTGCATCGATTACCGTGAGTTGAACAAGATCACGATTAAGAACAAATATCCTCTCCCAAGGATAGATGATCTGTTCGACCAGCTTAGGGGAGCGATAGTGTTTTCGAAGATTGACTTGCGATCAGGCTATCATCAACTTCGGATCAAGGAGTCAGATGTGTCCAAGACAGCTTTCAGACACGTTATGGGCACTACGAATTCTTGGTCATGCCCTTTGGGCTAAAACGCC
>CM046387.1:8507848-8517848 GCA_025413485.1 Ficus microcarpa
CGAACACACACAAGGCAATATCAAGTAAATAATCGCAACACAAGCTTTACGGGAAAATCCCAACCTTCTTATTACTCACTAACAAAAAGGATTACAAAGTCTGCTGTAAATGGACGCACACAGTCACATTCGTCTCTGCCCATTTACATTTCACAACCAAGTAATTAAAATTACACAAGGTGGTCGACATCCCCGACCCCATAGGCACTAACTAGGCAGTTTCTCCGTGCTTGGCTATGTGGCGTCGCCCCATGCGAGCCACTTGGGCCACGCACGCGCATTCCTCGGACTGGGCAAGAATCGTCCACATGGCGGGCGCACCAACCCGCCACTTGGCCCACTCGCTGAGCCATTTTCGGTCTTGGCTAAAGGCACATGATGAACCTGGTCTCAATCATGGTTCTGAGCGTCACCAACCGCCACCAAGGTCGTGGGCCACGTGTAAGCGTCTCTCAGCCCACGCCTCCTGATTTCTCGGCCACTGGCTAATCCACTCGCCCACGACTCCGCAATCCACGCCCATCAGCGTCCCACACCAATCAACCGCGTCTGGACATGCACCACGCCCGCCTGCACACTCGGCCGCACATCTCGGGCCTTGTCTCGGCCATGCTGGCCACAAGCTCCGCAAAACTCGCTCGCTTGTCCGAGACCCGTTGGCTAGGCTGCCCATGCCGAGGCACGCTTGCCTTAGTCTTCCCGCGCGCCTATCTCCTTGCTGCCATCGTGCTTGTCCGCGAACCACTCGAACAAGTCTTCACCAACCAAGGCCACTCGCCTTGGCTTCGCCACGCCTTTGCCGAGGCTTGGCTCCGCTCAGCCCGCGTCGGTCCCCACGCAGGCCGCATGCCACACTAAGAGGGTCTGACAAACCCACCCCCGCCGGATGAAACCGACGTCCTCGTCGGGAGGGTCTTCAAGTATTCACTGATCTTATCCTCAAATTGCCACAACGTCACATCACGTTCCCATGTAGCACTAGCCTCGCCACTGTCTTCCCATTGTACTAAGTAATCTGTTCGCCGATTCTTCCGACTTGCCCCCATGGTTCGATGGTCAAGTATCTTCACCACCTGCTTCTCGAAATGAGTCCGCACATTCGGTGGGGCTCGCCTCACATGTTGCCGATCCCGGTCAACATCCTCCACGTAAGGCTTCAGAAAACTAACATGGAAAGTTGGGTGGATCTTCATCCTCTCCGGCAATTGGAGTCGGTAAGCCACATTGCCCACCCGTTTGATCACCTCGAAAGGCCCGTCATACCGCTGCACCAAGCCTTTGTGAAACCGTTTGTCTGTGACCTTCTTCCAAATCTGAGGAGTGAGTTTCAATAAGACCTTGTCTCCCACTTGAAACTCTAATGGCCGCCTATGTTGATTCGCATACTTCTCCATCCTCCGTTGTGCCTTCGCCAAACTTTCCCGAGCCTGTTCAATGAGTTCTTGCTTATCACGAGCAAAACGATAGGCTGCAGGACACTCTCCTTGGGCCTTCATCTTGGCTACATCAAGAGGGGTCAAAGGCTGATGTCCCATCACAAGCTCAGCTGGACTCAAACCTGTAGATGAAGACTTATGCAGGTTGTAGCAAAATTGGGCCGTATCAAGCAAACTCACCCAATTCCTTTGACTGGCCGTCACATAATGCCTCAGGTACTCTTCCAACAACGCATTGATCCGCTCCGTTTGGCCATCGGTTTGCGGATGATTTGCTGTGGAAAACTTCAATTCCGAACCCATCAATTTGAACAAAAAAGTCCAAAACTTGCCTGTAAACCGAGCATCACGATCGCTGACTATGTCTTTGGGGACTCCGAACAACTTAACCACATGCTTGAAAAACAACTCCGCTGCTGCTTCGGCAGTGCATGCATGCGGCGCACCCACAAAGACTGCAAACTTAGAGAAGCGATCCACCACCACCATCACCGATCTTAGACCATCCACCGTTGGAAAACCCGAAATGAAGTCCATGGAAACGGACTCCCATTGTCTCTCCGGTATAGGCAATGGCTGGAGCAACCCCGCTTGCTTCTTCCTCTCGGTCTTGTCAATCTGACAGGTTCTACAAGTGCGAACGTACATCTCGATGTCATCCTCCATTCTTGGCCAAAAGTACGTCCTAGATAACAATGCCACCATCCGTTCCACACCCGGATGTCCGGCCCATTGAGGGTCGTGAGTCTCTCTAAGCAACTCTCTTCTAAGTCCACCACCCGCGGGAACATATAACCTGCTGCCTCGTGCATAAAGCAGGTCACCCTCAATGAAATACTTCCGAACCAGCCCTTCCTTGACTCGTTGTCTGAGCTGTTCATACGTCTTGTCTGCCAATGCCTGATTCTTGACCCTATCAAGAAAATCAGACTGCACAGTGGTTAGCGAAGCAACAAAAGTTTTCACCTCTTTTCGGCTAAGGGCATCCGCCACTTGGTTCTGACTTCCTGGTCTGTGTAGCCAAGTAAAGTCGAACTCCGCCAAGAATTCTTGCCACCGGGCTTGCTTGGGGGTCAGCTTCTTCTGCGTCTTGAAGTAGGTGTTAGCAACATTATCAGTCACCACCACGAACTTGGTTCCAAGCAGATAATGCCTCCAAATTTCCAAACAATGAACCACGGCCGCCATTTCCTTCTCGTGGGCTGAATACCGCTGTTCTGCCTCCTTGAGCTTTCGGCTCTCAAAGGCAATGGGGTGTCCCTCCTGGACCAATACCCCACCAAGGGCTCTATCCGAGGCATCCGTATGCACTTCAAAAGGCAGTTCAAAGTCAGGTAGCCGCAGCACCGGTTCCGAAGTCACCGCACACTTGATCCCATCAAATGCATCCTGACAATCCTGCGTCCATTCCCACTGCTTTTCCTTCTTTAACAGATCCGAGAGAGGGCTGGCCTTCTTCGAGTACCCCTCAATAAACCGTCGGTAATAGTTCGCCAATCCAAGGAAGGACCGCAACTCCGAGACTTTGGTTGGGGCTGGCCACTCAAAGATAGCCTGAATCTTCCTCTCATCCATCCGAATCCGACCTTTACTCACTTTGTGACCCAGAAACATGATCTCCTGCTGGCAAAACTCACACTTTTCCTTCCTCACATAGAGCAGGTTCTTCCTCAACGCTGAGAAAACCAGCTTCAAGTGCTCCACATGATCTGCAAGAGTCGGGCTGTACACAACAATATCGTCCAAGTAGACGACTACAAAGTGGTCTAGGAACTCATAAAGCACATCATTCATGAGATTGCAGAAAGTAGCAGGGGCATTCGTTAAGCCGAAAGGCATAACTAGGAATTCAAACGAGCCATACCGTGTCACACACGCTGTCTTCGCTTCATCACCTACGGCAATTCTCACTTGCCAATATCCTGACCTCAAATCAAGCTTCGTAAAGAATGCTGCCTTCGATAGCCGATCGAACAAGTCTGCAACATTGGGGACAGGATATTTGTTCTTCACTGTGATTTTGTTCAAGGCACGATAATCCACACACATCCGTAGTGTGCCATCTTGCTTTCTTTGGAACAACACCGGAGCTCCATAAGGGGCCTTCGAGGGCTGAATAAAACCGGCTGCAAGCAACTCCCCGAGCTGCTTCCTCAATTCTGCAAGTTCCAAAGGTGCCATCCGATAAGGGGCTCGTGCCGGGGGTCGAGCTCCAGGTTCAAGCTCAATCCTATGATCAATAGCACGTCTAGGGGGCAGAACCCTAGGCAACTCAGCAGGCATCGTGTCGCTATACTCCTCCAAAACAGCCGCGACTTGATCCGGGACCTCAACAACATGATCCGGCTTCACTTCCACTAGGGCAGCAATCATGGTTGTTTCGCCTCTTTTCACTCCTGTCTTCACTTGGGAAGCCGATTGCCACAAAGGCTTCTCCGAAACCTGGCCTTGCTCAACAGGAATAAAACTTGGGCACGACTCATCCGCAATCAGCAAGCCACCCAAATGTGGCATGGCGATGGCTTTGGCTTGCACAAAGAATTCCACACCAAGTATAAGGTCAAAATCATCCAAGGGCAGAGCCATAAACCGACACTCTTGTTGCCACCTACCCATTTTAAGCACAGAAGTAGTGGTTCCTTGGATATTTTGAGCCCTCGAATTGACTGCCTTCACTTGGTTTGGGCTCTTCGAAATTACCAACCCGAGATGATCCACCATAGCTTGCGACACAAAGTTGTTGGTAGCACCCGTATCCAACATGGCCCGCACCTGTCTCCCATTCACAGTCACCTTCACGTACATAAGGCCTTTAGGAGGGGCCTTAGTCTCCACCGTGATTGCGTTTAGCAACTGGATTGGATTCACCCGTGGGGCACAATCTCCCGCATCGCCACTACCGCCGGCTTCCTCATCATTCACGAGGGCAGAAAGCCGATTCCTCTTAGGACAGTCCCTGATCTTGTGATTCCCATTACACAAGAAACAGCCCGAGTTAGCACCTTGGCTTTGGGGTGGATCCGAACCCCTCTGCTTAGATGAGTCCCCGGTCTTCTTGTTCTTGCCCTTCTTATGCTCCTTGCCCTTCTTGTTTTTGCCATCACCACCCTTCTTCTTGTCCGAACCCGTAGAAGAAGGATTAATCTTGTAGTCAACAAGACTATCCGCTGCCGCTATAGCCGTGGGTAAATCCTTCACATTCTGCCGTCTCAACTCAGCTTGAGCCCATGGCTGCAGTCCCGAGAAAAAATTGAAGAGCTTGTCGTCCTCCGACATGTTCTTCACATCAAGCATCAAGGAGCTAAACTCCTTCACATATTCACGAACTGTACTGGTGTGTTTCAACTTCTTGAGCGCTTCCCTTGCTACCCATGCGGTGTTCAAGGGCAGGAATTGATCCCTCAATTCCTTCTTCAGCGTCTCCCACGTCTCAATACGCGGTCGACCCGCGCTAGCATCATCATCTAATCGGGTCCGCCACCAAAGCTTCGCGTCTCCCTCAAGGTACATACTGGTAATGGTGACTTGGTCCCTGGCTGCCACCCGAGCCGCCTTAAAGTACTGCTCCATGTCCCATAGGAAATTCTCCAACTCCTTCGCATTTCGGCTTCCGCTGAATTGCTTAGGCTCTGGGACTTTCAGTTTCGAACCCTCACCACCACTCGTACTGCTGGACGCCCCAACAGCCGTCGCTTTCAGTAAAGCGATATCGTTCTCAATGGCTGAGAACCGCACCTCTACACGCTCCGCAATGGCTAACAACTGATGAAGAACATCATTGTATCGATCCACCATGTCCTTCTGGTTGTCCGAGATCAACCTATGCATCTCCACAATCCTTGCCGAATGCAACTCAGCTTGCTCGGCCAAGGTTCCGGCCTCATGCGCCGGGGCACCGATTAAATCCTCCAAGATACCAACACGCTCGCCTAGATCGCCAGCCATCATCACGCCGACTAGGCTCTGATACCAATTGTCACAGGGTCTAACTTTTTCCCCAAGTTTTCGTCCCTATGATGGCCTAAGTCCGCCCACTTAGTCAGCCAATCTCACAATCTCACAAGCAAATCCGAACACACACAAGGCA
Organism: Ficus microcarpa; assembly: GCA_025413485.1. Lineage (NCBI taxonomy): Eukaryota > Viridiplantae > Streptophyta > Magnoliopsida > Rosales > Moraceae > Ficus > Ficus microcarpa. The sequence goes on from CM046387.1 coordinate 8,513,372, forward strand.
ATATCAAGTAAATAATCGCAACACAAGCTTTACGGGAAAATCCCAACCTTCTTATTACTCACTAACAAAAAGGATTACAAAGTCTGCTGCAAATGGACGCACACAGTCACATTCGTCTCTGCCCATTTACATTTCACAACCAAGTAATTAAAATTACACAAGGTGGTCGACATCCCCGACCCCATAGGCACTAACTAGGCAGTTTCTCCGTGCTTGGCTATGTGGCGTCGCCCCATGCGAGCCACTTGGGCCACGCACGCGCATTCCTCGGACTGGGCAAGAATCGTCCACATGGCGGGCGCACCAACCCGCCACTTGGCCCACTCGCTGAGCCATTTTCGGTCTTGGCTAAAGGCACATGATGAACCTGGTCTCAATCATGGTTCTGAGCGTCACCAACCGCCACCAAGGTCGTGGGCCACGTGTAAGCGTCTCTCAGCCCACGCCTCCTGATTTCTCGGCCACTGGCTAATCCACTCGCCCACGACTCCGCAATCCACGCCCATCAGCGTCCCACACCAATCAACCGCGTCTGGACATGCACCACGCCCGCCTGCACACTCGGCCGCACATCTCGGGCCTTGTCTCGGCCATGCTGGCCACAAGCTCCGCAAAACTCGCTCGCTTGTCCGAGACCCGTTGGCTAGGCTGCCCATGCCGAGGCACGCTTGCCTTAGTCTTCCCGCGCGCCTATCTCCTTGCTGCCATCGTGCTTGTCCGCGAACCACTCGAACAAGTCTTCCCAACCAAGGCCACTCGCCTTGGCTTCGCCACGCCTTTGCCGAGGCTTGGCTCCGCTCAGCCCGCGTCGGTCCCCACGCAGGCCGCATGCCACACTAAGAGGGTCTGACAGTAGGCCACTATCCTACCATCGAAAGTTGATAGGGCAGAAATTTGAATGATGCGTCGCCGGCACGGTGGCCGTGCGATCCGTCGAGTTATCATGAATCATCAGGGCAACGGGCAGAGCCCGCGTCGACCTTTTATCTAATAAATGCATCCCTTCCGGAAGTCGGGGTTCGTTGCACGTATTAGCTCTAGAATTACTACGGTTATCCGAGTAGAAGGTACCATCAAACAAACTATAACTGATTTAATGAGCCATTCGCAGTTTCACAGTCTGAATTAGTTCATACTTACACATGCATGGCTTAATCTTTGAGACAAGCATATGACTACTGGCAGGATCAACCAGGTAGCATCCTTTCTCGACTTCGGTCCCTCATTTGCTGCCACGGGCCTGGACGGCCTGCGGTCAATGAGGGTGTCGAAAGTCATTCCTATCGAGGGACTTTACCGGGAGCAACCGGGGGCCGAGGCCCCCCAATGTCCGCTTAATTTTCCACATCCGAGAGCGCCAGCAGTCGCCCTGTGCACCGATACAGCCACGACAACGGTCAGAGGACATGTCCGGGACACGGGGTCTGCTTTCGAGGTCCACTTTGCAGCCGCAGAGCCACAAGGGGGAAAGGGGCGGGGGCAATCTCACGAAACTTTCCGTACGACGGGAAGGCAACACAGGAACCAAGGGTCGTGCCCGAGAAGACCAAGCTCAATCTTGGGGCCAAAATGAAACAGATGAGGGGTCCACAGTTCGTTGCCCGAGCAAGGAGCCTGCATACCCGCACAATCCTAACACCACTCACACGCCAATCACGTACGCTGGACACAACACCTCCAAACACACCCGCAACCCCGTTTAGAACCGAGGCACACGAACGCATCGGGTGGCGCCATGGCCGCACCGCTTGACATGAAACCGGTCTTCAAAATGAGGGGCGAACGAGAATTGCTTCCCGCACCGTACGGCCCCTTAGGACCAAAATGCAAGCCTACCATCCGGGTGGACGGCCATCTCGGGGCTACTCGGCTTTGAAAAAGTAGCCCCATGCGGGGGACCTTATGGCCTCCCCCGCCCAAGCCAACGGCCCTTTCGGGCAAAGAAGCAAGCCTACCGTCCGGGCGGACGGCCATCACCGGGCTATTCGGCTTGGAAAAATAGCCCCTTCCTCGGGGGACCTTATGGCCTCCCCCGCCCAAGCCAACGGCCCTTTCGGGCAAAGAAGCAAGCCTACCGTCCGGCGGACGGCCATCACTCGGGCTATTCGGCTTGAAAAATAGCCCCCCTCGGGGGACCTTATGGCCTCCCCCGCCCAAGCCAACGGCCCTTTCGGGCAAAGAAGCAAGCCTACCGTCCGGGCGGACGGCCATCTCGGGGCTACTCGGCTTTGAAAAAGTAGCCCCATGCGGGGGACCTTATGGCCTCCCCCGCCCAAGCCAACGGCCCTTCGGGCAAAGAAGCAAGCCTACCGTCCGGGCGGACGGCCATCACCGGGCTATTCGGCTTGAAAAATAGCCCCTTCCTCGGGGGACCTTATGGCCTCCCCCGCCCAAGCCAACGGCCCTTTCGGGCAAAGAAGCAAGCCTACCGTCCGGGCGGACGGCCATCTCGGGGCTACTCGGCTTTGAAAAAGTAGCCCCATGCGGGGGACCTTATGGCCTCCCCCGCCCAAGCCAACGGCCCTTCCGGACCTACACGCAAGCCTACCGTCCGGGCGGACGGCCATCTCGGGGCTACTCGGCTTTGAAAAAGTAGCCCCATGCGGGGGACCTTATGGCCTCCCCCGCCCAAGCCAACGGCCCTTTCGGGCAAAGAAGCAAGCCTACCGTCCGGGCGGACGGCCATCACCGGGCTATTCGGCTTGAAAAATAGCCCCTTCGGGGGACCTTATGGCCTCCCCCGCCCAAGCCAACGGCCCTTCGGGCAAAGAAGCAAGCCTACCGTCCGGGCGGACGGCCATCTCGGGGCTACTCGGCTTTGAAAAAGTAGCCCCATGCGGGGGACCTTATGGCCTCCCCCGCCCAAGCCAACGGCCCATCCGGACCTACACGCAAGCCTACCGTCCGGGCGGACGGCCATCACCGGGCTATTCGGCTTGGAAAAATAGCCCCTTGTTCGGGGGACCTTATGGCCTCCCCCGCGTAGGCCGTAGGGGGACATTAAGGTCTCCCCCAACAGACCCTCAAGCCTGCCATCCTGGCTCGGATGGCCCTCCACGGGCGTCACGGGGCAATTCGGCTTGGAAGAATTGCCCCGCATTCGGGGGACCTTATGGCCTCCCCCGCGTAGGCCATCGGGGGACATTAAGGTCTCCCCCAACGGACCCTCAAGCCTGCCATCCTGGCTCGGATGGCCCTCCACGGGCATCACGGGGCAATTCGGCTTGGAAGAATTGCCCCGCGTTCGGGGGACCTTATGGCCTCCCCCGCGTAGGCCGTAGGGGGACATTAAGGTCTCCCCCAAAAACCCTCAAGCCTGCCATCCTGGCTCGGACGGCCCTCCACGCGCATCACGGGGCAATTCGGCTTGGAAGAATTGCCCCGCATTCGGGGGACATTACGGCCTCCCCCGCCCAAGCCGGCAAGCCAAGGGACAAGGGGCTTCGGCTTGCAAGAATAGCCCCGCATTCGGGGGACCTTATGGCCTCCCCCGCATAGGCCGTCGGGGGACATTTCGGCCTCCCCCGCCCAAGCCGACAAGCCAACCGTCGGGACAAGGGGCTACTCGGCTTGCAAGAATAACCCCGCATTCGGGGGACCTTACGGCCTCCCCCGCGTAGGCCGTCGGGGGACATTTAGGCCTCCCCCAACAAACCCTCAAGCCTGCCATCCTGGCTCGGACGGCCTTCCACGGGCGTCACGGGGCTATTCGGCTTGGAAAAATAGCCCCCGTGGGTGTCTCCGGCTCCTCCTCCGCCGCCGGCGCCATCGCCGGAATCATCACCGGAGATGTCGCCGGCGTCGCCATCCTCGCCGTCGTCGTCGTCTCCGCCGTCGCCGCCGCCGCCGCCGCTGCCGCCGGCCGGTGCCGGCGGCCCTGTCACCGCCGCCGGCGCCACACCCGGAGGTGGACGGCCGTCGGCGGTAACCCCTTGGCTTCAGCCTTCGCCCCGTCCCCCGCGCGCCCATGGGACGCGTGGGGGCCTGGGCGGCCAGCCTGGCCAGGGGGTAGGGGGGGCTGACAGGAGCACCCCCCCTAAAGAGCATTCTGGGCTTTTTGTGGCTGGGCACTAGGAGACATCATTTTTCCGAGGAGGTATCACCCTGGTTCACATAGCTACACTTGGAATTTTGACCTGATTTTTTGCAGGCAAGCTAAGAATAATGTGAATATGGATTCTGCAAATTTTCAGATCGTTTGGATAACGTTTGCTATTTTTTTTTATTTTCCAAAGTTGAAAACTTCCGAAAATCATAAAAAATAATTTCTAACTCGGAATTTCCTTCCGCTGGTTGGGTTTGGTCCTAAAAATCCTAAATTGAATTTAGGAGCAATAACATGGGCAGGTTTAGTGGAAAAATAAAACGATTTGGTGAAAAAAGTCATTTCGGCAACACCGCGGGCGGCGAGGGAGCCACTGACTGGACCAGCCACGCCCATGTGGGCGTGGGGAGCCTCTGCCTGTGCGCATGCATG
>CM046387.1:8527848-8532848 GCA_025413485.1 Ficus microcarpa
GTCAAGTATCTTCACCACCTGCTTCTCGAAATGAGTCCGCACATTCGGTGGGGCTCGCCTCACATGTTGCCGATCCCGGTCAACATCCTCCACGTAAGGCTTCAGAAAACTAACATGGAAAGTTGGGTGGATCTTCATCCTCTCCGGCAATTGGAGTCGGTAAGCCACATTGCCCACCCGTTTGATCACCTCGAAAGGCCCGTCATACCGCTGCACCAAGCCTTTGTGAAACCGTTTGTCTGTGACCTTCTTCCAAATCTGAGGAGTGAGTTTCAATAAGACCTTGTCTCCCACTTGAAACTCTAATGGCCGCCTATGTTGATTCGCATACTTCTCCATCCTCCGTTGTGCCTTCGCCAAACTTTCCCGAGCCTGTTCAATGAGTTCTTGCTTATCACGAGCAAAACGATAGGCTGCAGGACACTCTCCTTGGGCCTTCATCTTGGCTACATCAAGAGGGGTCAAAGGCTGATGTCCCATCACAAGCTCAGCTGGACTCAAACCTGTAGATGAAGACTTATGCAGGTTGTAGCAAAATTGGGCCGTATCAAGCAAACTCACCCAATTCCTTTGACTGGCCGTCACATAATGCCTCAGGTACTCTTCCAACAACGCATTGATCCGCTCCGTTTGGCCATCGGTTTGCGGATGATTTGCTGTGGAAAACTTCAATTCCGAACCCATCAATTTGAACAAAAAAGTCCAAAACTTGCCTGTAAACCGAGCATCACGATCGCTGACTATGTCTTTGGGGACTCCGAACAACTTAACCACATGCTTGAAAAACAACTCCGCTGCTGCTTCGGCAGTGCATGCATGCGGCGCACCCACAAAGACTGCAAACTTAGAGAAGCGATCCACCACCACCATCACCGATCTTAGACCATCCACCGTTGGAAAACCCGAAATGAAGTCCATGGAAACGGACTCCCATTGTCTCTCCGGTATAGGCAATGGCTGGAGCAACCCCGCTTGCTTCTTCCTCTCGGTCTTGTCAATCTGACAGGTTCTACAAGTGCGAACGTACATCTCGATGTCATCCTCCATTCTTGGCCAAAAGTACGTCCTAGATAACAATGCCACCATCCGTTCCACACCCGGATGTCCGGCCCATTGAGGGTCGTGAGTCTCTCTAAGCAACTCTCTTCTAAGTCCACCACCCGCGGGAACATATAACCTGCTGCCTCGTGCATAAAGCAGGTCACCCTCAATGAAATACTTCCGAACCAGCCCTTCCTTGACTCGTTGTCTGAGCTGTTCATACGTCTTGTCTGCCAATGCCTGATTCTTGACCCTATCAAGAAAATCAGACTGCACAGTGGTTAGCGAAGCAACAAAAGTTTTCACCTCTTTTCGGCTAAGGGCATCCGCCACTTGGTTCTGACTTCCTGGTCTGTGTAGCCAAGTAAAGTCGAACTCCGCCAAGAATTCTTGCCACCGGGCTTGCTTGGGGGTCAGCTTCTTCTGCGTCTTGAAGTAGGTGTTAGCAACATTATCAGTCACCACCACGAACTTGGTTCCAAGCAGATAATGCCTCCAAATTTCCAAACAATGAACCACGGCCGCCATTTCCTTCTCGTGGGCTGAATACCGCTGTTCTGCCTCCTTGAGCTTTCGGCTCTCAAAGGCAATGGGGTGTCCCTCCTGGACCAATACCCCACCAAGGGCTCTATCCGAGGCATCCGTATGCACTTCAAAAGGCAGTTCAAAGTCAGGTAGCCGCAGCACCGGTTCCGAAGTCACCGCACACTTGATCCCATCAAATGCATCCTGACAATCCTGCGTCCATTCCCACTGCTTTTCCTTCTTTAACAGATCCGAGAGAGGGCTGGCCTTCTTCGAGTACCCCTCAATAAACCGTCGGTAATAGTTCGCCAATCCAAGGAAGGACCGCAACTCCGAGACTTTGGTTGGGGCTGGCCACTCAAAGATAGCCTGAATCTTCCTCTCATCCATCCGAATCCGACCTTTACTCACTTTGTGACCCAGAAACATGATCTCCTGCTGGCAAAACTCACACTTTTCCTTCCTCACATAGAGCAGGTTCTTCCTCAACGCTGAGAAAACCAGCTTCAAGTGCTCCACATGATCTGCAAGAGTCGGGCTGTACACAACAATATCGTCCAAGTAGACGACTACAAAGTGGTCTAGGAACTCATAAAGCACATCATTCATGAGATTGCAGAAAGTAGCAGGGGCATTCGTTAAGCCGAAAGGCATAACTAGGAATTCAAACGAGCCATACCGTGTCACACACGCTGTCTTCGCTTCATCACCTACGGCAATTCTCACTTGCCAATATCCTGACCTCAAATCAAGCTTCGTAAAGAATGCTGCCTTCGATAGCCGATCGAACAAGTCTGCAACATTGGGGACAGGATATTTGTTCTTCACTGTGATTTTGTTCAAGGCACGATAATCCACACACATCCGTAGTGTGCCATCTTGCTTTCTTTGGAACAACACCGGAGCTCCATAAGGGGCCTTCGAGGGCTGAATAAAACCGGCTGCAAGCAACTCCCCGAGCTGCTTCCTCAATTCTGCAAGTTCCAAAGGTGCCATCCGATAAGGGGCTCGTGCCGGGGGTCGAGCTCCAGGTTCAAGCTCAATCCTATGATCAATAGCACGTCTAGGGGGCAGAACCCTAGGCAACTCAGCAGGCATCGTGTCGCTATACTCCTCCAAAACAGCCGCGACTTGATCCGGGACCTCAACAACATGATCCGGCTTCACTTCCACTAGGGCAGCAATCATGGTTGTTTCGCCTCTTTTCACTCCTGTCTTCACTTGGGAAGCCGATTGCCACAAAGGCTTCTCCGAAACCTGGCCTTGCTCAACAGGAATAAAACTTGGGCACGACTCATCCGCAATCAGCAAGCCACCCAAATGTGGCATGGCGATGGCTTTGGCTTGCACAAAGAATTCCACACCAAGTATAAGGTCAAAATCATCCAAGGGCAGAGCCATAAACCGACACTCTTGTTGCCACCTACCCATTTTAAGCACAGAAGTAGTGGTTCCTTGGATATTTTGAGCCCTCGAATTGACTGCCTTCACTTGGTTTGGGCTCTTCGAAATTACCAACCCGAGATGATCCACCATAGCTTGCGACACAAAGTTGTTGGTAGCACCCGTATCCAACATGGCCCGCACCTGTCTCCCATTCACAGTCACCTTCACGTACATAAGGCCTTTAGGAGGGGCCTTAGTCTCCACCGTGATTGCGTTTAGCAACTGGATTGGATTCACCCGTGGGGCACAATCTCCCGCATCGCCACTACCGCCGGCTTCCTCATCATTCACGAGGGCAGAAAGCCGATTCCTCTTAGGACAGTCCCTGATCTTGTGATTCCCATTACACAAGAAACAGCCCGAGTTAGCACCTTGGCTTTGGGGTGGATCCGAACCCCTCTGCTTAGATGAGTCCCCGGTCTTCTTGTTCTTGCCCTTCTTATGCTCCTTGCCCTTCTTGTTTTTGCCATCACCACCCTTCTTCTTGTCCGAACCCGTAGAAGAAGGATTAATCTTGTAGTCAACAAGACTATCCGCTGCCGCTATAGCCGTGGGTAAATCCTTCACATTCTGCCGTCTCAACTCAGCTTGAGCCCATGGCTGCAGTCCCGAGAAAAAATTGAAGAGCTTGTCGTCCTCCGACATGTTCTTCACATCAAGCATCAAGGAGCTAAACTCCTTCACATATTCACGAACTGTACTGGTGTGTTTCAACTTCTTGAGCGCTTCCCTTGCTACCCATGCGGTGTTCAAGGGCAGGAATTGATCCCTCAATTCCTTCTTCAGCGTCTCCCACGTCTCAATACGCGGTCGACCCGCGCTAGCATCATCATCTAATCGGGTCCGCCACCAAAGCTTCGCGTCTCCCTCAAGGTACATACTGGTAATGGTGACTTGGTCCCTGGCTGCCACCCGAGCCGCCTTAAAGTACTGCTCCATGTCCCATAGGAAATTCTCCAACTCCTTCGCATTTCGGCTTCCGCTGAATTGCTTAGGCTCTGGGACTTTCAGTTTCGAACCCTCACCACCACTCGTACTGCTGGACGCCCCAACAGCCGTCGCTTTCAGTAAAGCGATATCGTTCTCAATGGCTGAGAACCGCACCTCTACACGCTCCGCAATGGCTAACAACTGATGAAGAACATCATTGTATCGATCCACCATGTCCTTCTGGTTGTCCGAGATCAACCTATGCATCTCCACAATCCTTGCCGAATGCAACTCAGCTTGCTCGGCCAAGGTTCCGGCCTCATGCGCCGGGGCACCGATTAAATCCTCCAAGATACCAACACGCTCGCCTAGATCGCCAGCCATCATCACGCCGACTAGGCTCTGATACCAATTGTCACAGGGTCTAACTTTTTCCCCAAGTTTTCGTCCCTATGATGGCCTAAGTCCGCCCACTTAGTCAGCCAATCTCACAATCTCACAAGCAAATCCGAACACACACAAGGCAATATCAAGTAAATAATCGCAACACAAGCTTTACGGGAAAATCCCAACCTTCTTATTACTCACTAACAAAAAGGATTACAAAGTCTGCTGCAAATGGACGCACACAGTCACATTCGTCTCTGCCCATTTACATTTCACAACCAAGTAATTAAAATTACACAAGGTGGTCGACATCCCCGACCCCATAGGCACTAACTAGGCAGTTTCTCCGTGCTTGGCTATGTGGCGTCGCCCCATGCGAGCCACTTGGGCCACGCACGCGCATTCCTCGGACTGGGCAAGAATCGTCCACATGGCGGGCGCACCAACCCGCCACTTGGCCCACTCGCTGAGCCATTTTCGGTCTTGGCTAAAGGCACATGATGAACCTGGTCTCAATCATGGTTCTGAGCGTCACCAACCGCCACCAAGGTCGTGGGCCACGTGTAAGCGTCTCTCAGCCCACGCCTCCTGATTTCTCGGCCACTGGCTAATCCACTCGCCCACGACTCCGCAATCCACGCCCATCAGCGTCCCACACCAATCAACCGCGT
>CM046387.1:8541448-8548206 GCA_025413485.1 Ficus microcarpa
TTGAAAACTTGAACTTAAAACCTTTCATAAAAGACTTAGCTTAAACTTATCTTTCTTAACTTGTCTTTAAAACTTTCGTGAATCCTGGCCTAATTTTTCATAAAATGGTCGAGGGTCGGAAACTGCTTTTGGGACAGTTTCCGTGCTTAAGATAACGTTTATGTTCGAAAATAAATTTTCCTAAGTTGGTTCTACAAAATTCGTGCACAGGACTTTGTTGAGTCCTGCACCGTTTTCAGATTTTAGCTTATATAAAAATCCATTTCGAGTTTGAAAAAGCTTTCTTCACGAAAGTTCTAGCCCTCAAGGAGTTCTAAAACTTTCGTGTTTTACACATTTTCTAATTCCTTACCGTTTGGTGTCAGTTTTAATCAAAACCGAGCTTAACTTGAAAACTGGGTCTTCTGACCCACCTACGGTTTTTCGTGTAAAAGTAGGCCTTTGGAGCCTTATTTTGGCAAAGTGCCCGCGTTACCCCCTAGGAAACACCCTAGTCTACAACTTTCGTGTTTTACGTTTTGGCCAATTCGGCCTCTATCACCAACTGGGACGTTTTACCGAGACTGCTCCCAGGGAACCCGAGAGCAGTTTCGGTTTTTAGGTTCATTGATTACGGCCTAAGACGATGGTTCTAGCTCGACCGCCCACTGCGGGAGTTAGGTTCAATTCATGCAGCGCGTCTACGTTCTCTCACGGCTACTAAGCCAACTCACGTGCTCGTGCAACCCGTCAACCGAGCCTAAATTGCCTAGGGTTGCACGGTTCACTAACCAAGCATGCAACAACATTTTTCTAGCAACCTAGCATCATAATCCGAGCCAAACAAGCATCAAAAATCTGACCTAAATGGGGACATAAAGCCTCAATCAACCCTAGCATGCTTTCTAGCACAAATAAGCATAAAACCGAGCACACACACATGCACAAACCAAGCCAAACACTCGGCTTGGCTCACCAACCACACACGGCACAAGCAACATAGGGCAGAAAATAAACCACACATGGGCTTAAGCCCTTACAACTTTTTGGCTGAAACAAATACACATAATCAAAGCTTTAAAAACCAATTAAAAGCTTGAGAAAACGTTTTAGAAATTTACCTCAAGTGGGTGGATTTTCGGCCCTAGGGTTTGACAAACCGAATGGCTCCTATGGCTCCCCTTGGTTCCCTAGTCACGGCTGGTCCTGTGGTGCACCAACACCAAAATTTTGGTCCCTTGGCTGCTCCTTGCTCCTCGGCCACACAAGGGCAATGGCCCAAATGAAAAATTTTTCTCCCTTTCTTCCTCACAAACCCGAGGCTGCACTAGAGGCTAAATCAAGCCTCAAAACTCACCAAACTCACTCTCTTGGCTTGGTTACTCACCCGAACTCTTGGCTAATTTTCCCCAAAATTTCGGCCTCTCCCCGGTTTCCCTGCACCAAACCCACGGCAAGGGCTGTTTGGCTGCCAGAAATTTTCTCTTCTCTCCCTCTCGGTTTCTAGCCTACCCGAAGCAAGATGGATGGTTTGGCTCACAAAAATTTCTGAACTTTCTCTCCTCTCTCTCGGCTTTTGTGCAGAAAATTGCAAGAGTTAGTTGTATTTGTGAATAAAATGAATAGAAAGGGGGCTATTTATAGAGCTCTTGAAACTTCAAGAACAAATTTTTTGTTCTTATTCTTGTGCTTGCCGACCAAGCAAGGGAAATGGAGACACCTATTATGAGTTGTCTTGGACACATGTCAAGGCTATTGGGCCACCACACCAATGGATAAGAACAAAAGTTGTCTTAGACTTCTTGAACCAAAACTGGGTTTTTCGACTGAAAATCTTGAAATGTCGAGTTCAAAAATTTAAATTTCAATACTGTAAATATTATTTTACAGTTTTTGGATTTTTAACGTGCCGTCGTAAAATCGGGTCGAAAAATCTTTTTCTCGTTTTCTCAAACCCTTTTGCTCTATGAGCTCAGAAAAATCGCCGGATTTGAAAAGCGAATAACCGAAGTCTCTTTTCATTATCTGTTAATAAAATGAGTTTCGGCAATCTTTTTCGTGAAAAACTGATCTTAAAATTCATAATTCTCAATTTCGACCATTTTGGTCAAACGTTGACTTTTCGGGTCAACGGTTGACTTTTCGGTCAAAATTTTGACTTTTCATAAAATGATCAGTTTTCACTTCATTATCGTCCGAAATATCAGTTTTAAGCCTTTTTGAGCTATAAAAACCCACAAAACACATCTGAAAGTTCTGGACTGAACTTTACTCATAAAATCACATAACCACACATGTATTAATTCTCTACAAGAATTAGCAACATGGAAACCAGATATTACAATCTACCCTCCTTAAAAATTTTCGTCCTCGAAAATTGAGACAACTTGGGTAGTTAGTCCACAAAATCCCTCGTGATTTGCTCCCATTTCCTCTCCGGAAGCTCGATCCTTTGCAATTTTCCTCCTGGAAATCGGTGTTCGGCCTTATCTTTCTAACAAGTCAGGCACTTTGACACGTATTCTGCTACCTGCTTCTTCATTCTGTCTGATTTCTGATGTCGGATACGCTGATTCTTCCCTTAAAATGGAGTATACCGTCATCCGAAGTCTTAACTTCTGCGCCTTCTGCAGTCGATCCTAGCGTCATATCCCCCTAGATCACATCGAAATCGTGAAATTTGATTACGATGAGATCTACAATTAATTCTCTGCCATTTATCATAATGGGAACATTTTGGATCCAGAAATTGGACCACAAAATTTCACCGTATGGTAGAGAAGCATTGAAAAGTTGCTATTCTACTAACACTGCCTCCTAACTTCTAAACAAAATCTAGGGATATAACGAATGCGTTGCGCCGGAAACAACTAAGGCGATGACATGATAAGTGGTGATAGAAATCTAACCTGTCATCATGTGTGACGTCCCTGCCTCCGCATCCCCCGGAGTGTAGGCATAAATTCGGGCTAGGGGTTCTGGCGCTTCTATTCCGCCTTGTACTGTTGGTCCCTCCAGCCTAGCCTGTACCGCATGTATTTGTCTCTGGTTGGAATTGCGGTTCTGATACTGCGGCTGCTGGTTCCGATACTGTGGCTGCTGGTTCTGATATGTGGCTGCTGGTTCTGATATGGGTGGTTCTGGTTGTTCTGAGGGCAGTCCTTAGCAAAGTGTCCCTCATTCCCGCAATTATAGCAAGCATTAGATCCCTTCCTGCATATTCCCGGGTGCTTCTTCCCACAAGTGTCGCAAGTGGGGTAAGTGACATTGTTACCATTATTTCCCCGGTTATTCTTCTTCTGTTGATCCTGGCCGTTAAAATTTCCTTTCCTTTATTCTTCCCAAATTGCTTGGGTCCTTGGCCAGATTTGCTTGCTTGACCCTCCGTGTTAGCTTCCTCACCTTGTCGAGGTTGATTTGTCTTGCCAGCAGCTTTTTCCTCTTTTCGGGACTTGAAGATCTGAGCTCTTGCCTCTTTGTCCCGATTTATCCAATACTCGGCTCTAACCGCCCTGCTCACACATTCAGACACAGTCTCTGGCGGGCTGTTGCCGGTGCTGACTAGTTTCGCTATGTCTGTGCGAAACATCCTCATCATCAACCGGACTTTTTCTTCTTCGTTCGGTACCAGCTTAGGGCATAGACGGGCTAGCTGCTCGAATCTTCTTACTGCGTCCATTACTGACAATGATCCCTGCGTGAAGTTCGTGAATTCATCCTGCTGTATTGCAAGGACTTCTCTATTGTAGTACATTGTCCGAATTCATGGACAAAGTCCTGCCAGGTCATAGCCATCACATTCCGGCGTGCTTCAACCGTCATCCACCAGTGCCTCGCATCCTTCTTCAGCGCGAAAGAGGCACATAGTACTTTTTCCTGTTCCGTAAGCCTCATGAAATCCAGAATGACCTGAATATCAATAAGCCAATTGTCGGCAGCAATCGGATCGGTCGGTCCTTCGAACTCAGGCGCCTTCATTCGTCTGAAGCGCTCGTATAACATGTCTTCCCGAACTGCTGGTGGATTTGCCGGTATGGCAGCTGGTGCCACTGGAATTTCGGCCGGTGGAGGCACTACTGGCTGGGCCTCTTGTTGAACATTCACATTGGGTACCGGAGGTACCACTGGCTGTGCTGGCGGCGCTGGCTGTGGCGCAGCTTGAACTTGCGGAGCTTGATTCATCCGCTCCAACTGCTCTCTAAACTTGCCATCTCTTGTTGCTGCTCTTGCAGCTGTCGTTGTATATTCATCATTAGTGTGATCACATCCGGCTGTGGCGGATCTTCTGGTGCATCGGCAGACGTATTACCTCTCGTACGAACCATCTTTATAATCCTATTATAGGAAAAAGAAATATTAACAATATTCTTTCTTCCCATAACAATCTCAACATATCATCTTATCATGCATTACATGACATCACATAAACATACGTTTCATAGCATAGCATATACATACTTAATACAGCATAACATACATACTTAACATATCATGACATCATAACATATCTTATCATAACATAAACTTATCATATATCCCGTGATTCGCACGGTTCCTTTTTATACAAAAACAAGGGTACATATCATAACTAAAGTACATACTGTACAAAATACTTACTGTCATATATACAACATAATATACATATTTTTATATTAAAACGGACAGAGTTTCGGATGGAAGTGGCTACCACTTGCCATCCTACACAGATATACAATCAAAATAACCGAATACAAAAATACTATATAACGGTCCTAACAAAAGAAATATACACTATCGACCTAATCTACTCGATGTCGTCGAGAGTGCTGACCGAAGTGTCGGAGTCTGAAAGTACAATCACCGGGTCAGGTGCATCCTCGTCGAGAAACTCGTCAGGATCATCCACTCCTCGTAGGCAGCATCATCGTCTATATCGTCCTCGTCATCGCTCGAAAGAACGATGACTGGTGGATCCGGCTGCTCTGGCGGCTCAATTGGTACGACATCATCGGCATCAGAAGCCTGGGCCTCAGGTATATGCTCAGCAGCTGGCTCAGCCTGAGCCTTCTCCTCGGCCTCTATAATGTCGTCGAAGAAACTCCCAACAGTCATCTGGTTGTTTGGCATAGGGACGAAATGCTGGATATGCTGAGGGATACCTCTCCTCATGAGCAACAATGCCTGCATCTCAGCATCGGGCATCTCTGGTGGAATGTGGGGAGCATCATCTCTTGGAACCTCCAACAGTAGTGGCTCATCGCTTCCCCTGGATACGCGTGCCAATCCTGGAACAGTATCTGATATTGAGCCTGTCTCATGTCTCCGTAGATCACTGGGTCGCGAACTGGCGCTCCGAGTCCTCTAGCGGGTAGTGGTCCATATCTGGTCATCACTACTGAACAAAAATGTGCCCACGTGCGTCTCAGCAACTGTGGCTCCCCGAGAGTAACCCACCACAATCTAACATCGCCAATCATACATCTGCTGGCGAGTGTAACCTGAAGGTGCTGCTCGATATGACATATAGCGAAGGTCTGCTTCATATCGCGTAGCCATGGCCTGACCGACATCGTTCGTCGAGTGTTGTCGAAGTATGCTGGTCGTGAACGGTAGAAAGCTACCACCGCGTCTCGATCCCTCTTCACTTGCTGTGGATCCATGCTGTCGCGTCTACTCCATACAACATAATCGTAAACCATAAAGCACATAAACAAAACAATACATACATAATTAAATCTAAACTTACTTGCAATGGTGGAGGCGATGTCAGGCAATTGTAAAATCGTGTCGCGAGGAAACCGCTCTGATACCAACTCTTGTAACGCCCCACCTAGCGTAGGCCGTTACCCTTACGTACATACATTCATTCATACATAAACTTACTTAGCTTGGAAAACACAGCGGATTTTTTTTTTTTTTTATATAGTACACAAACTATGTACATAACTTAAAATACTGTTTCTGTACATAATATACTAATTATTATTTATAAAAAGTATCTTGTCTTATATAAGTGTATACCACACAAAATGCGTAGCGGCTCCATATACCACGATTTTACATTGCTTGACCCGCTACTCCCCACCGCATCATCATCAGCTGACAGGCGACTTACCTACAGCACAAACTTAAAACAATGAGCTTGAGGCCCAGTAAGTACAACTCCTAGGCCGTAAAACAAATAACAACAATAAAACATTAACACACAATAACTTAACATCACATACATACTACATACTTACATACATACATACATACATACATACATACATACATACATACATACATACATACATACATAACATACATACATACATAACATACATACATACATACATAACATACATACATACATACATAACATACATACATACATACATACATATAACACTTAGCATGCATAGGTCATTTTATGCTTCATTATATTTCTTTATATTTTATGGGCCCTTAGTCTACGTGTTCGAATCCGGCGCGCGACTAATGAATTGTCTGGGGCGGCCAAACCAATCCAGATCAATCCACAGTCCGACCCGACCTGATGCGGGTGGATCGACACGGTCCTTATTTTCTTACTTGATCTTATTTACGTGTGAACAAACACTTCTTATGTCATGTTTCTACTTAGCTTCTTGCTTATCTTTTCTTAGCATATACCTACACACTTAGCATTTTTCATGTTGCATTCATGAACACATAGCACATCACACAAAGCACATCATCGAGTCTAATAGTCTAATCCTATTAGCTTGTGCTGTAGACGGTGTTGTACTTACCGTCTATACTTAGTTGTTACGCAGATC
>CM046387.1:8548306-8592896 GCA_025413485.1 Ficus microcarpa
GCAGCCCATGAAACCGAACTCTAACTTAAGGGTGCATGGTCTAGCATGTTCATACCATTCATCATTCATTCTCATTTATGCATATCCTAACATACAATCACATATTCATTCATACATCTAAGGGACATATAACCTCATGTAAGCTCTAGCATGCAATTTTAGCATATCAAACAAAACATAAAAATATTAATGACATAAGGGAACCAAACCACTCTAGCAACCTAATCAAGCACTAAGCAACTTATGGGCATAAAAAATAAATTTGAGCTTATGCTTTACAAACTTGGCTTGAACAAATACATTTAAATCTTGACTTGAAAACTTTAAATAAAATAGGTTTAAGGTTTTTGAAAAATACCTTGACTTGGTAGGGATTGGCTTTAGGTTTGAACCACAAACTCATACCCTTGACTCTAGGCTCCCTAGATCCGGTTCTAGCTCACCAAAATGCACCAAACTTGGCTGTTTTGGACCTCAAAATCAGTCCTCACCTAGTGCACGGTCTCACCATCTAATTGGACCCAAAACTAAAAATTTTTCCACTGTTTTACTGCTCAAAACAGTGGCTGCCTGCAGGGAGAAAATAGCTCCCAAATCTTGCTCAAATCTAGTTTTCGGTTGCTCGGATCACACCCGGACTCTCCCCTAGTGTTTCCCTTCAATTTTCTGATTTTTTTTCCTCTCTTCCCCTGCTCACTGCCCACGGCTACAGCTAAGGAAATGGGCTGGAAAATTTTTTTCCACTCTTCCTCTTGTTTTCCCTCACCAAACCGAACACACACACAAGTTTGGTTCAAGAAAATTTTTGGTTTTCTCTCCCACTCTCACTCTCGGTTTTAGGCTGAAAAAATTTGTCAAGAGTTTAGTTGTATTTCTTGATTTAAAAAGGGGAGGAAGCACTCCTATTTATAGGGAATGTGGGACACAAAAGTTTGCATTTTGGCCCTCAAAATTTTTAAAATTTTGCACTAAAACCCCATGAGGTGGCCGGCCAAATGGCTTGGAGAACAAGCAAGAATTGTCTAGAATGGACACATGGCATGTGTGGATTTGCTCTCCAAAAAGTGATGATGTCATAATTAAAAAAAATTATGATGTCATAAATAAGATAGCTTAGTTGTCTTACTTATCCAATAAGCAGTATAATTTTAACTTAACACAGATAAATCTAATACTGTGTTGTACTAGTACACAGTATTAATATTTTATACTGTCATAAAAATTTTATCTATGAAAAACCGGGCTGAAAAATTTTTTCTTTATTTTCTCAAACCCTTTTGCCCTTTGCTCTAATTTTGTGTGCTTGATTTTTCTATGGTGGTTTTAGATCTTATTTATGCTATCTTACCTGAAAAAATGGGTTTTCGCAGTATTTTTCCCATACTGCATCTCATAAAATTATACTGTTAGGGTTTTGATCATTTTGGTCAAACTTTGACTTTCCCGGGGTCAAAGTTGACTTTTTTGGTCAACCCTTTGACTTTCCTAGAATGATGCAAAATTCATCTATTTTCATCCGAAAAGACCATTCATCAATCAAAACAAGCATATTCGAGTCCTATAAAACTATAAGAGCTCGTAACACATATTGGAGTTCTAAAGCAAACTTTTCCCTAAATTGCCGATACGGCATACATTCAATTCCTTCTAGAAGGAAAAATATTCACATAGAAAAGCAGGTATTACACAAGGAAGCCAGCTGCATGCAGTACAGATGAAACTCGAAGGACCTGCAGCTCCTCAAGGCCGAGCTGAAGCTCCAGAACCGTAAGGACGCATCTATGCCTACACGAAGGAAGATGCTCAAGCTGGACCGTCCACGGTGGTGACAGGTCAGCTTCCTTTTGCCCAACAAGATGCATATGTATTGATTAATTCTGGAGCTATGCATTCCTTTACATCGCCTAGGTTTGCTAAGAAACTAGGTAGAGTTAACGATAAAATTAGAAGGACTTTTCGAACTGCATTACCCTCCGGGGAAATTTTGTTGTCTGATTATTGGATACGCCATGTTCCAATAATCATATGCGGTAGAGAGATGTACGTCAACCTGATCGTCATTGACCTGTATGACTACGACGTAATCCTAAGTATGGACTTCCTGGGAAAGTACAACGCGGTTATCGACTGCCAGCGTCGCGCCGTCACGTTCAAGTCAGTTGGAGATAAGGAATTCATCTTCCGAGGATCGACCCCGAAACAGCCAAAGATGTTTATTTCGGCGCTAAAGGCTAGAAAATTGTTGGCGGAAGGATGTATGGGATTTCTAGCCAACATGGTAGATAAGACGCAAGAGACCGAAAGTAAGCCAGAAGATGTACCGATAGTCAAGGAGTTTATGGACGTTTTTCCTGAAGACCTGCCAGGATTGCCGCCAGAGCGAGAAATCTTTTTCGAAATTGAGTTGCTTCCAGGATCAGCGCCCGTGTCCAAGGCACCGTATAGGATGGCGCTTGCTGAACTCAAAGAATTGCAAGTCCAGTTGAAGGAGCTCCTGGATAAAGGATTCATCAGACAGAGCTATTCACCGTGGGGAGCCCCGGTGTTGTTTGTTAAGAAGAAGGACGTCACTCTTAGAATGTGCATAGACTATCGGGAGCTGAATAAATCACCATCAAGAACAAGTATCCTTTGTCCAGGATCGACGATCTGTTCGACCAACTGAAAGGAGCCTCAGTCTTTTTAAAGATTGACCTGCGATCGGGATATCACCAGCTCCGAATCAAGGAAGGAGATATTCCGAAGACGACGTTTCGTACTCGATATGGGCACTACGAGTTCCTTGTGATGCCGTTTGGACTGACAAACGCTCCAGCCGCCTTCATGGATCTGATGAATCGAGTATTTAAGGACTACTTGGATAAGTTCGTCATTGTCTTTATAGACGACATTTTTATAGCCGGATTTTTATATCCGAGTTACACACCCTAGGATGACTAAGGGTGGACTATTAGTTAACCAAATATAACTTTAGTCGACCCCATTGTGGAATCAAGGTTGACCCTAAGGGTTACCCAATGTAACCCTAAGGGATGCACAAAATAAATAATTGGGCTAAGATTCATGGGATTAATAGAAATAACCTAATAACAAGGAGGTATGAGCAAAGCCCAAAAAGTAGAATGGAACCTTAAACCCTAATGTTAAGATCAAGGGTTTAGTAATAAGAAGAAAAGAGGTTATCCAAAGTAACCTCTTATGAATTAATCAAAGTTGGTTACCCTTAACGAAGAAGGATAATTGAGGTGACCAAGATGGATTTCAAGTATAGGGGACATACAACCAAGAATAGGTGTGAGTGTTGGTAGGTCACCAACACCTTACGAAAGGATCCTGATCCTATATTTTTGGTATATCAGGAAGGTGAATTGCTGTTGCCGACAAATTTAAGGGACGCAACTTTAAGGATACGGTATTAGAGGTAAGTACAAACCTCACCTGCAGTATGAAAGCTAGTAGAATATTTTCACGTATGCTATTTTCAATTATGCTGCAAAATGTTGTGCTATGTTCATGAAAGTGCCATATTTGCAAAATGCTATGCTTATGAAAAGGGCTATATTTGCAAAATGTTATGTTTTACAAAAGTGCTATATTTGCAAAATGTCATGTTTATAAAAGTGTCATATTTGCAAATGCCATGAATGAAAAGATGACATGTCATGTTATGAATGAGATGAAAGTATGTTATCATATAGTGACATCATAAGGTATGTTCACTAAGGATAAACAACATGGTAAGAAATCATAATAAAGTGTCGTACCGACCTCCCATCAGGTGGAGGGTTTTTCATGTTAAAGTTATGGATTATCGCCCTCTCGTTGATGCGGGAGGGTGTAATCAATTATGTTCTCCCAGAGCAGTTAGGGACCTTACAACCCCTAACTGTATCTGGAGGCGCGCTAAATAAATGATGGTACGTACACTATGGGGCCCATAAGAAATATAAGTTTAAGTTAAAAGGAATGCATAAATGGAACATAAATGGTTCACGCATATGCATATGATGATGTATGTTTTCAAGATGTTTTAAATGTTTTGTGAGATCGCATTTGTGCTTACTGGGCGAAAGCTCATCCAGTTATATTTCATACTATAGGTAAGAAACCTGCAGCCTAAATGGTGGGCATTGTGTGGACGGTGTGGCGGCGGATGGAGGGCGGTGTGGATACCACTACGCATTATTTCCGCAATCTTTTGATAAGTTAAGAAGTTTTGTATATAAGTATGTATCTATGATGAAGACAAGTTTTGTGTTATGGTATTTTGGAACTAAAGACTTAAAGTAAATTTGTTACTTCAGTAGTAATGATTTATTACTAATGACAAATGCGTCTTATAAGTATGTTTAAAAAAAAAAAAAAAGAAAAATACTCCTAAATTTTAAGTATCGTTAAGTGAAGTAAGTAAGGTGGCGGCCCTACGTAGTAAGGGGACGTCACAGCTAGGCTGCTAGCTTAAGGGTGAATGTGATGGTGCATGCTTGAGTGTGATGCTAAGTTAGAAACCTTGCAGCCTAAGGATTAGGGCAATCGGTTAGGGGCTGCATGGGCACGTGGGGTTAGCATGTTTGAATATATGGGACGTTAGAAATGCTGCATGTTTGCTGTGTAAGCTCCCGAAGTGGTCGGTCAAGTTAGACTTTGCAAATTAGAACGTAAACCGGACTTAACAATCTAAACTGCCAGTTCGAATTCAAAACTGGCCAATTTCGGGAAAGTGGAAATTTAAGGCCTTTAGAGGCCGAATTGAGTGAAACATAAAACACAAAAGCTGTAGAACAGGGTTTTTCCTAGGGGGCATCGTGAACCGTTTCCCAAAATGAGACTCTAATGGCCTCCGTTTTTGTAAAAATCCGAGACTGGTCTGCCCAGCCCTAGTGTACACGACCAGCCAGTTTCAAACAAAAAATGACAAGGATACAAGCAGAATTGGATATTTCATAAAACACAAAAGTTTTAGGATTTTTTGAGAGATAAAACTTTCGTGAAGACAACTTTTTCAAATTCAGAACATATTTTTAAACTGACACTATTTTGCGATGACTGTGCAGTGAACAGAAAATTCCTGCACAGGATTTTCTAAAACTAGTTCGGAAAAACTGTTTTTCTTCTCAACACCCACTGTTTCGATTATGGAAACTGTTCCAAAGGCAGTTTTCAGTCCTTAATCGCTTTATAAAATTTTACCCAAAGAAGTAAGAATTTTTACAAGCAAATTAAAGGATTTATACCATTAATTACCTAAAAGTTCTAAAAAGTAAGAAAATGGAATTTTCAAGAAAAAATTGGTAAACAAGCCGACTACGAATAGTAACCAAGAGGGATACCCAAGTTACTGGGTCAAACCCGAAACCCAAGGTTAACCCATAAAGGGTTAACCATAGTTGACCAAAGTTGACTTGAGTTGACCAAGTTTGACCCAAGTTCATCACCTTAAGAGTTACCCAATATAACCCTACAGGATACCAAGAGTGATAATGGATTAAGGATATTAAGATACAAGCTCAAGGTTAGGATAGTAGCCTAACCCTAATTGTATGCATATGGGCTTAGTAACCAAGGTTACCTTATGTAACCTAATAAGTAATCGTGTGTAAGTTAAGGGGGACATACAACTAAGATTATGTGTGAATGTTGATTAGGTCACTAACATTTTATGATAGGATCCTTATCCTATACTTTTTCAAGTAGCAGGAAGTGACCTGCTGTTGCAACCCGAATTGAGGCCGTAACACTCAAGACACAGCACAAGAGGTAAGTACAAACCTCACCTGCAATATGGAAGAGAGTAATGTATTTTCAAATATGCTATAACATGTTTTGTGCTATGTTCTACGTAATGCCATGTTTGCAAAAATGTCATGTTTACAAAAGTGCTATATTTGCAAAAATATTATGTTCACAAAAGTGCTATGTTTGTAAAGATGCCATGTTTTTAAGACATGCCATGTTATGAATAAAGTGTAAGTTATGATATGATATAGTGACATCATGAGGTATGTTCATTAATGATAAACCACATGGTAAGAACACACAAGTAAAGTGTCGTACCAACCTCCCATCAGGTGGAGGACTATTCATGTTCAAGTTTAATGATTCCCAGAATTGTTAGGGACCTTGTAAACCCCTAACTTTATTTGGAGAGCGCACATCTGGTACGTACACAAGGGGGCCCATATGAAAGATAATAAGTTCAAGTTAATAATTGTGACGCCCTCATCCTACGTAGGGTCGTCACCTTACTTACTTAACTATATCTTTCTTGAAAATTTGAGAATAATTTTTTTTCTCCATATATATATATAGATTTGCCCGTAGCAATTTACCTTACATACATACTGCATAAAAAGATTGTTTAAAGTCTTTAGTACCAAATATACTATGTAACATACTTTGTTTTTGAGATACATACATATATACAAAAATTTATTTACTCAGAAGTAGATGCGGAAAATATGCGTAATGGTATCCCATACCGCCCTTCATCTGCCACATCATCCACATATAGCCCATCATTCAGGCTGCAGGCTTCTTACTTACAGTATGAAATATAACTAATGAGCTTTCGCCCAGTAAGTACAAACGTAATCTCACAAAACATTTTTATTTTAAACATTTTGAAAACATACCAATCATCATATAACATATGCATGAACCATTTATGTTCAGTTATGCATCCATTTTTAACTTGAACTTATTATTTTTCATATGGACCCCCTTGTGTACGTACCAGATGCGCGCTCTCCAAATAAAGTTAGGGGTTTACAAGGTCCCTAACAGTTCTGGGAAACATAAACTTGAACATGAATAATCCTCCACCTTCGGGAGGTTGGTACGACACTTTACTTGTATTTCCTTACCATGTTGTTTATCATTAGTGAACATGCCTTATGATGTCACTATATCATATCATAACTTACACTTCATTCATAACTTGGCATGGCATAGCACTTTTGCAAACATAACATTTTTGCAAATAAAGTGCTTTTGTAAACATGACATTTTATAAATATAGCACTTTTGCAAACATGACATTTTTGTAAATATAGCACTTTTGTAAACATGACATTTTTGCAAATATAGCACTTTAGTAAACATAACATTTTTGCAAACATGGTATCATGTAGAACATAGCACAAAACATGTTATAGCATATTTGAAAAATTAGATTACTATCTTTCATACTGCAGGTGAGGTTTGTACTTACCTCTTGTGCTGTGTCCTGAGTGTTGCGTCCTCAAATCGGGTTGCAACAGCAGGTTACTTCCTGCTATTTGAAAACAATATAGGATAAGGATCCTATCATAACATGTTGGTGACCTAATCAACTTTTACACATAATCTTAGTTGTATGTCCCCGATACTTGATATCTTATTTGGTCCCAAATAGTCATCCTACTGTTTAAGAATAATCAAACGTTGATTATTCCTTAAGAGGTCACATTGAATAACCTCTTTTTGTGCTAAGCCTGTAGCATTCTGCTGTGTTTTCTTTTAACCCTTGGGCTTTACTCTTATACCATAATTTGTTGGGTTAATTCCATTAACCCTCTTCTCTTAGTGCAACTACAGGTTTATTTGGTATCCCTTAGTGTTACCTTGGATAACCCTTAAGGTTTCACTTAAATAAATGTTGGGTCAACCAAAGTCAATGTTTGATCAACTAATGGTCAACCCCTTGGGGTCAACCTTCTATGGTCAACCTCGGTCTCGACCCTGTAACTCGGATATAATATCCGGTTACCATCCGTAGTCGGCTTGATTATCAATTTTACCTTAAAACCCTATTTCCTTACTTTTGGAAAATCTTGTGTAATTAGCTTCAAAATTTTCTTAATCTTCTTGTAAAAATTTATACTTTTGAAATTGATTTTTATAAAAATCATTTAAGGTTGAGAACTACCTTTTGAACAGTTTTCATAATTACAAACAGCGGTTTTAAACAAAAATACAGTTTTTCAGAATTGTTTGAGAAGATTTTGTGAAGAGAATTTCGGTTCCCTACACACCTTTCGTAAAAATAATGTCTGTTTAAAAATCTACTCCAAATTTGAAAAACTTGTCTTCATGAAAATTGTAGCTCTCAAAAAATTCTAAAACTTTCATGTTTTACGAAAAATCCAGTTCCACTTGTATTTTTGTCAGTTTTCATTTGAACTGGCTGTGCATGTAAACTAGGTCTGGGCAGACTAGTCTCGGTTTTCTGTAAAAAAACGGAGGCTATTGGAGCCTCATTTTGAGATTCTGCTTGCGTATCCCCCTAGAAAAAACCCTTCCGAACAACTTTCATGTTTTATGTTTCACCCAATTCGGCCTCTAAAGGCCTTAAATTTTCACTTTCCCGAAACTGGCCAGTTTTGAATCGGAACTGGCAGTTTTGGTTCTTAAGTCCGGTTTACGTCCTACTTCGCAAGTCTAACTGGACTGACCACTTCGGGTGTGACGCCCCGACCAGCACCCACGTGGAACCGACCATGCGAGCGGGGGGACCGTCACCTTACCTTTGCTTGACTTAAACCTTTTTAGAAAATTTCAGAATAAATTTTTTTTTTTTAAACCTGAAAGGTTGAACTTCGTTTTCTTTTGAAATCGTGACTTGAAAACCTTACATACATACATAGCGTAACTTGACATTTAACATACTTGAAAAACTTCATAACTTAAATATAGTGCGGAAAATATTGCGTAGTGGTATCCCACAACGCCCTTAACTTGCTGCATCGTCTCGAAGCCCACCAAGTAAGGCTGCAAGCCTTTATATCTCTACCTGCAGTATGGAATATATCTGATGAGCTTTCACTCAGCAAGTACAAACTTTAATCTCACGAAAACATTTTAACATCTTGAAAACATACATCATCATATGCATGAACCAATTATGTTCATTTATGCATTCCTTTTTAACTTGTACTTATCTTTCATATGAGCCCCATAGTGTACGTACCCTTAAGATATAGCGCGCCTCCAGATACAGTTAGGGTTTGCAAGGTCCCTAACTGCTCTGGGAAAACATAATTGATTACACCCTCCCGCATCAACGAGAGGGCGATAATCCATAACTTTAACATGAAAAACCCTCCACCTGATGGGAGGTTGGTACGACACTTTACTTGTGATTTCTTACCATGTTATTTATCATTAGTGAACATGCCTCATGATGTCACTATATCATAATATAACTTTTACATGCACATGGCATAATTTAACATAACATGACCTCTTTAACACATGACATTCTTTAAAATATGGCATTCTTTAGAACTTGAAATTCTTTAAATCATGGCCTCTTTAAAAACATGATTTCTTTAAAACATAGCATCTTTAAAAACATAGCATTTAAACATAGCATTGCATATTTGAACATACATTACTATTTTTCCATACCACAGGTGAGGTTTGTACTTACCTTAGGTCCTATGCTCTTGACATATCATTCCTCGTGATAACTCAACAGGTTCCTATTCCTGTTTCAAACAAGGTGTGAGATAAGGTCATCTTATCTTACCATGAACCATGATATATGATGTTGTCCTAACCAACATCCATGAACAATCTTAGATGCATGTGCTGTATGTCCCCTCTAATACCTTTTGTAAACTTGATTGGTCACTTCTTTCTCTTGAGCTTATGTTTTACTTTTACTTGATCCGTAATCCATTGGGTTATTATCTCATCAATAACCCTAGGTCTTAGCCCATTTCATTGATCTTGGTATCCTTTAGGGTTATATTGGGTAACCCTAAAGGTCAAACTTTTGGTCAACCAAAGTCAACATGTGATCAACTAAGGTCAACCCCCTTTGGGTCAAACGTTGGGCTTTGTGCTTAGCCCTGTAACTCGGATATAATTCCGGTTACCGTCCGTAGTCGGCTTGATTACCAATTTTACCTTAAAACTCCTTTTCTTGATTTTTTGGTAAATATTGTATAACTATCTTCCAAAAATCCTTTTATTTGCTTGTAAAAACTCTTACTTCCTTCATCTTGAAAATACTTGGCTAAAATCCCATTTTCCTTACTTCTTGGTAAAATGTGGAATTTAAATTCCGAACTCTTAAATTTCCACTTCTCTTCTTGAAAAATCTTATTTTCCCTTAACTTGGAAAAATTCCATTTTTTTCTTCAACTTGAAAACTATGGGTGAATAATCCCAAAACTCTTAAAATTTCATTTCTCTCCTTAACATGGAAAAGTTGAGTAGATTTCAACTTTAAAATCATTTAAAATCTCATTCTTTTATTAACTTGAAAGAGTTGAGGAATAACTCTGAAACTCTTACTTTCACTTGTAAAAATTCATGTTTTCAAAATGGATCTTCATAAAAATCATTTAAGGCTGGAAACTACCTTTGGAACGGTTTCCATAGTTAAAACAACGGTTTAAAAACAATTTTGCAGTTTTTAGAAAACATTTGTAAAACTAAGGTGCAGGAATTTTTCGGATTCCCTGCGCACCCTTCGTAAAACATACCCAGTTTAAAAATTCATCTGTAATCTAAAAAACTTGTCTTCACGAAAGTTGTAGCTCTCAAAAAATGCTAAAACTTTCGTGTTTTGTATAAAATCCAGTTCTGCCTGGATTCATACCAGTTTTTGTTTGAAACTGGCTGACCCTGAAAAACCGAGTGAAACTCGGTCTGGGGATCAGCCACGGATTTTCATAAAAATGAAGGCCATTGGAGCCTTATTTTAGAAATCTTTTCGCATTATCCTCTAGGAACAACCCTTCCGAACAACTTTCGTGTTTTAACTTTTACCCAGTTCTGTGATATCTGGTTTTTCATGCTACTAATTCTTGTAAAGAATTAAATATGTGCAGATTATGCAATATTATGAAAAAAGTTCAGTTCAGAACTTTCATGTGTGTGTTATGAGCTTTTATAGCTTAAAAAGACTCAAAACTGATGATTCGAAGAAACAAACAGCCTTTTCGGACCATAAGGAGTGAAATCCGATCGTTTTGTGAAAAGTCAAAATTTTGACTCAAAAAGTCAACCGTTGACCCGAAAAGTCAAAGTTTGACCAAAATGGTCCAAATTGCGACTCATGAATTTTAAGATCTGCATTTTTCGAAAAATACCGCAGAAACTCATTTTCTTTAACAGATAATGAAAATGAGACACCGGAACCACTATAGAAAAATCCGGCGTATTTTATGAAATCATAGGGCAGAAAGGGTTTGAGAAAACAAGAAAAATATTTTTCGACCCGATTTTCCGACGGCACGTTAAAAATCCAAAAACTGTAAAATAATATTTACAGTAATGGAATTTAAATTTTTGAACTCAATGTTTCAAGATTTTCAGTCAAACCAAAGTTGGTTCAAGAATTTTCAAGAACAAAGTTCATCCTTATCTCTTTGGTGTGATGGCCCAATCAAAGCATGACACATGTCCATGACAACTCAACATTGGTTGTCTTCCACCCTCCCTCATGGCCGGCCACATGTCCCCCTACAAGTCCAAATTTTAAAAATTTTGGGGTCAAAAATTGGATTTTTGAAAGCTTGCTTGAGCTCTATAAATAGACAAGCTCCCTATTCATTTTTATTCAAAAAGGCAACCTTACTCTTGCAATTTTTCTGCTCACAAGGCCGAGAGAGAGAGGGAGAAAGAGAGTTCAGAATTTTTATTGTCCAAACTTCATCTCCAACCTTCGGGTGGTCTAGGGAACCGAGGGAAAGAAAGAAAAAAAAATTTCTGGCAGCCAAAGAACAGCCTTGCCGTGGGTTAGAGCAGGGGAGAACCAAGGGAAAACCAAAAATTTTGATGGGAAAATTAGGGCCAAGGGTTCGGGTGATCTAGCCGAGCCAAGAGAGTGAAGTAGAGTGAGTTTTGGAGACTAATTTTACCTCTAGTGTAGCCACGGGTTGGCTAGAGAGAAAAGGGAAAAAAATTTTCCAGCCTTGGGCAATCAGCCCCTTGTGTGGCCGAGTGAGGAGAGGACCAGCCAAGGAACCAAAAACTCGGTTTTTGGTGCACCACAAGCAGCCAGCCAAGCCTAGGAAACCAAGGGAGCAAGAGGGAGCCAATTCGGCTAACCAAACCCTAGGCCGAACACCACACCCTAGTTGAGGTAAAATTCTAAAATTTTTCTCAAGCTTTCAAATTGATTTTTAAAGCTTTGATTTTATGTGTATTTGTGCCAAAAAGATGTAAGGGCATAAGCCCATTGGATGATTTAATTTTCTGCCCTATGTGCTTGATGTGCCGTGTGTGGTGGTTAGGCTAGCCGAGTGGTTGATTTGTTTTGTGCATGCTTTTTAAGCTCGGTTTTGTGCTTGAAATTTTGTTAGAATGCATGCTAGGGTGATTGTAGGCTTTATGTCCCCATTAGGTCAGATTTATGTATGCATGAATGATCTAAATTTTTATAAGCTAGGATGCTAGAATTTTATGTTGTATGTTGGCTAGAGGAACCGTGCAACCCTAGGCAATTAGGTTCGGTTTGGCGGGTTGCACGAACACGTGGGATGGCTTAGCTAGCCGTAAGGGGACGCTAGACACGCTGCATGTTTTTGACCTAACTCCCGAAGTGATTGGTCGAGCTAGAACCCTCGCCCTAGGACGTAAAAATTTGACTTAAAAACTGAAACTGCCTCTCGGGTTCCCAGGAGGCAGTCTCGGTAAATCGTCACAGTTGGCTGATAGAGGCCGAATGGGCAAAAACGTAAAACACGAAAGTTGTAGATTAGGGTGTGTCCTAGGGGGTAACGTGGGCACTTTGCCAAAATAAGGCTCCAAAGGCCTACTTTTTTAAGAAAAACCGTAGGTGGGTCAGTGAGACCCAGTTTTCAAGTTAAGTCTGTTTTCGATTTAAAACTGACACCAAACGGTAAAGAATCAGAAAATGTGTAAAACACGAAAGTTTTAGAACTCTTCGAGGGCTAGAACTTTTGTGAAGGAAACTTTTTCCAACTCAAAACGGATTTTTAATTACAACCTAAAATCTGAAAACTGCGCAGGATTCAACAAAATCTTGTGCATGATTTTGTAGAACCAAATTAGGAAAAATTATTTTCGGACTCAAAACGTTATTTCAAGCACGGAAACTGTCCCAAAAGCAGTTTCCGACCTTCGAACATTTTATGAAAATATAGGCCAAGATCTACGAAATTTTTTAAGAAAGCAAGTCATGAAAATTAAGTTTTAAGCTAAGTTTTTATGAAAAGGATTTTTAAGCTCAAGTTTTCAAAGAAAAGGATTTTAAGCTAAGTTTTTCAAAGGAAAATGTAGAACGTAAGGTAGTCGGGATTTAGCACCCGAGTTACCGGGCTTTGCCCCGAAGCCTAGAGTTGACCCGAAGAGGGTTGACTTTAGCACTCGAAATGGTTGACTTTGGTTGACCTAATAAAAATTAAGTTTTTATACAAGCCCTAGGGTAGGTTTCGACCTAACCCAAATATTTTTATAAATGGGCTAAGTACACGGAAAGATTTTTCAACATAACCCTTTGGGTTACAAATGGCTTTACATTAGGGGGACATATAGCCGAAAACCCGCATGAATGTTGGTTAGTACCAACATACGATAAAGATGGACTAGAAGACTGAAGCACGTCCTTTAATCAAGCAAGAGGAGTTCTGCAGCGGAGCTCGGAAGAGGATCTGCGAAACAACTAAAGTACAGACGGTAAGTACAACACCGTCTACAGCACAAGCTAATAGGGTTATACTATTAGACTCGATGATGTGCTCTGTGTTATATGCTAAGTAACATGTATGCAACATGAAAAATGCTAGGTATATAGTTATATGCTAAGACGAGATAAGAAAGAATCAAGTTAGAAAGATGACATCAGAAATGTATGTTCACACGTAAACAAGTTTAAGTAAGAAAATAAGAGCCATGTCGTACCACCCGCGCCAGGTCGGGTTGGACTGTGGATTGAACTGGAATTGGTTTGGCCGCCCCAGACAATCCATAGTCGCGCGCCGGATACGAACACGTAGACTAAGGGCCCATAAGATATAAGGAAGATAATGAAGCATAATATGACCTATGCATGCTATATGTTATACTAAGTATGTCATGTATTATATGCTATGTATGTTATGCTAAGTAGTATGCTATGTATATGCCATGTAATGTTATATGTTATGTTAAGTTATTATGTTTTAAATGTTATATTGTTATTATTTTTTTTGTTACGGCCTAGGAGTTGTACTTACTGGGCCTTAAGCTCACCGTTTTGAGTTTGTGCTGTAGGTAAGTCGCCTGTCAGTTGATATTGATGCGGTGGGGAGTAGCGGGTCAAGCACTGTAAATCGTGGTATATGGAACCGCTACGCAATCCTTGAGTGGTATATATTTTTTGAGAGACAAGAAACGTTTTATAAGTATTAGTTAATATGTTATGCACAGAAACAATATTTTAAGTTTATGTACATAGTTTTGTGTACTATAAAAAAAAAAAAAATCCGCTGTGTTTTACAAGCTAAGAAAGTAAGTAAGTAAGCTTTATGTTATGAATGTATGATATCAAGCAAGGGTAACGGCCTACGCTAGGTGGGTCGTTACAAGTTCGGCCTCTAAGGGCCTTAAAATTTCACTTTCCCGAAACTGGCCAGTTTCGAATCCGAAATGGCAGCTTCGGTTGCTTAGTTCAGTTTACGTTCTATTTCGTGGATTCTATCTCGACCGATCACATCGGGAGCTTATACATAAATCAAGCAGCATTTCTAACGTCCTATACATTCATGCATGTCAATCCATCATACCCATGCAGCCCCCAAAAACCGACTATCCAAGTCTTTGGCTACATGGTGTTCTAGCTTTTGTATCCCTTAAATCAAGCATCACATTCACCCTTATCTAGCAGCCATACATCCACTGCCTTAGGGCAGAGTTTTGACCAAAAATTAGGGGACATATCAACCACATCTAGCATGCATCCTAACCGTTTTTCAAGCATAAAATCATGTAAGTAAATCATCATCATCAAGCCAACCAAACCCTAATCCCTAATCAAGCGCATAACACCGAAACTAGGGCTGAAAAATAATATGGACTTATGTCCTTACAAACCAACTTGAATCACCATAAAAATGCTAGATTTGAACTTAATTTCAAGCTTGGTTCAAGAGATTACCTTAAACCCAAGTTAGGGTTTGAAATCCCCTTTGTTCCTTGCTCACGGATTTTGGTCCAAGTGGAGCACCAAAATTTTTCTCTTGGTTGATCCACACAACGCCGAGTGTTCCCACAAGATTTCCCTCAAAAATTTCCAGATTTCCTCACTCCTTTTTCACTCCCCAAACCCACGGTTTTGGCTGCCCAAAAGTGGGTCTCCAAGCCTCCAAAATTTTATCTTCGTCCTCCCTAGTAAACCCGAATACCTCGCAAGCTAAAACCCCATGAAAGATTTGGTTTTTCTCTTCCCTTTCTCACCCCCAATTCCCACGGTTTCTTGCTGGAAAAACTGGCAGAGTTTGGCTGCCTTTCTTGAATAAAAATTGGTATTTTTGGGGTGGCTATTTATAGAGGGAGGGGTGCTTTGTTGAGTGGTCACTTTTTCCCTTAAATTTTGACTTTTTCCCATGCTTTCACATGGCTACCGAATTTTAACGGAGAAAGGGGGAGGTG
This sequence comes from Ficus microcarpa, assembly GCA_025413485.1. NCBI lineage: Eukaryota > Viridiplantae > Streptophyta > Magnoliopsida > Rosales > Moraceae > Ficus > Ficus microcarpa. The sequence goes on from CM046387.1 coordinate 8,563,892, forward strand.
TTGGCTATTGTGGCCGAAACTTTTGGGGGACAAAGGAGACATGTGGTGGTTGGTTGCTTGTCCCAATTTTGTGGCTTTTCTCTTGCTTTCCCTTGAATTTAGGCTTTGTCCTTACCTTCCCATGTGCTGCCGAAAATTTGGGGGGCCAAAGGGGCTGTTGGCTGCCGGATTTTGGGGGAGGAAAGGGGACATGTGGCAGCCAATGGATGGTCCTAGAAGCTCCTAGAGTCTTCTAGAAAAATTTCCCATGCTTAGCTCACCTTTGTGATGTCATCTCCATGAGGTCATCCCTAAAAAAAAACAAGGGCCTTGTTTGGTTCTTGTCTTCTTCTCCAAATTAATTCATTTTTCTTGTGCCACACAGTTATTTCTAATACTGTGCTCCGTATTTTCATACTGTACTTCGGTCCGAAATTTTTCCGTGTAAAATCGAACCGAAAAACTTTCTTTCTCCTATCTTTCGGAGACCTTTATGCCCTTAATCTTAATTCGGTGTGCTTGATTTCTAGGGTGGTGTTTAAGGCTTAATCTTGCTTTCTTGACCATAAAAAGTGTTCGCAGTCTCTTCTTATACTGCATTTCATCATCTTGCAAGGTCAACCTTTCGACCCGTCCTTGGTCAAACTTTGACTTTTTGGTCAAACTTTTGACTTTCGTAAAATTACATCATTTTTCGTTCCTTTCGACTCAAAATGCCGTTGGTAACCATGGCATTCTATTCCGAGTCTCATAGCTGGTTAAAAGAAAATTCTAACCTTGGCTAATAAAATTATGAATTTCACGTGCGATTCATAATTTTTCATGAAAACATCTTGCAAACACAACATGCGGACTTCTAATTTCTAATAAATAGAGAAATCTTAAGTCCATGAAAATTCCGGGTATTACAGGAAAGATGCTCGCCTCTGGTGGGAAACAGTACAGATCTAGCGAGACGTTACCCAAATGACGTGGGAGGACTTTGTGGAGGAGTTTAAAGAGAAATACTTCAACACAGAGGTCATAGAAGCTCAGTAGGATGAGTTCAACAATTTTTGCCAAGGAAATTTGTCTGTAGCGGAAGCTGTGAGTGTAAGACCCGAAATTTTATAGACTTGTAATCTCCTTGTTCATAAGGAATTAGAGTCTAATTTATGTGTTATGATGTGTTATATGAAAAATTATGAATAATAATGAGAAATTTATAATTTTATTTAAACAATGTTCGAGTCCTCATTTAATGATTATGAGGCTCAATTAATGATTTATGAGCAAAGAATAAAGTTTTTTAAAGAAAAAAGAACGAAAAATGATGAAATTTTTACGAAAGTCAACTTCGACCGAAAAAGTCAAAGGTTTGACCAAAAAGTCAAAGGGTTGACCAAAAAGTTAAAGTTTGACCGGGACGGGTCACAACGTTGACTTCACAAGTATGATGAAGGAATACGGAAAGAATCTCCGAAAATGAAGTCTTATGATCAAGAAAGCACAAACAAGCCATAACTCCACCCTAGAAAAAAATCAAGCACACCGAAATCGAATTAAGGGCAAAAAGGTCTCCAAAAAATATGAGAAAGAGAGTTTTCGGTTCAAATTTACATGAAAGAATTTTTTGACCAAAATATAAAATAAGAATGCTCATCACAGTATTGGAAATAACTGTAGAGCGCGAAAGGAACTGTGAAAGAACGAAATGACCAAACAAAGCATTGTGAGAGCTAGTGGAAGATGACATCAACTCCTTGACATCACCTTCCACTAACTCAAGTTGCACATGTGGACTCCCATTCCTCTCAAGAAATTCGGCAACACCATGTGGGAGGACAAGGGCAAGCCTTGATTTAAGGAATGATGTCCCCTTTGAGATCTAACTAGATGTGAACTAAGTTGGTGAGGTGTGGAGCCCTCTCCACCACCCAAAGGATGCCACTTGGCTCTCCCATTTTCAACCATCAACAGCCCCCACTCCTCCCCTTGATGGTCAGCTGCACAAGGAAGAAATGAAAGAAAAGAAAGGCATGAAAGAGGAAAGCTAAAGTTAAGGAAAAAGCCATGAATTAAGGGCCAACTCACCAACCACCACACCACTTTCTTTCACTCAATTTTCTGCCACTTTTTCCCCTTAAAATCCGGCAGCCAACAGCCATTTGGCCCCTCAAGTGTTCGGTTGCAGCCCAAGGAAAAAGAAAGAAAAAAAAAATGGGAACAAGACATGACACAAAGCCTTAATTCAAGGGCCAAAAAGGGTGAGCTAGTAGGGGAAATTTCTAGAGATCTCTAGGGCCATACATAGCTGCCACATGCCCTCTTTTCCTTCCTCATTTTCGGCTGCAGCACATCCCCTCCACTCCATCATGTTCGGCAGTCAAGGGAAGACAAGCAAGACAAGGCATAAAGCCATAAACCAAGGAAAAAAGTTGAACCACTCTTGTCCATCACAAGTCTCCCATTCTCTAGTCATTTCACTTGGAAAACTAAGAGAAACCCCCACTTTTTTTCTCTAGAGGTTCGGCAGCTAAGAGAAGAGGAGAGAGAGAGAGAGAGTGAACCAAATAGATTTTTGGGAGTTTTCATCTCCTTGGTGGTTTCGGTTCTAGAGAGAAAGAGCTAAGAAAAAGTAAGAAGATTTTTGTGGTTTCTTTCAAGACTTATGGCTGACCAAGAGGAGAAGAAAAAGAGGTGAGTAACTCTTGACAAATTTTTGGGTTTTCTTCTTGAAAGTACACGGCTTGGAGGTGTGAAAAAGCTAACCAAAAATCTCTTGGATTCCATTTTTCTTGAACCAAAGTCGTGAGCCACCAAGCAAGGAAGGGTTTGAGAAAAATTTTGTGGATTTCTTCCAAGTGGTGGCCGAACAAGAGGAGGAGGAAAAAGGTAAGAAAAATTTGGATTTTCTTCTTGTGATGTTCGGTTTTGGTAGAGCAAGAAACTAACAAAAAAAAAATTTCTTGGATCACATGTTTGGTGAAGCCGTGAGTTAGAGGAAGAAAGGGAGGAAATTTTGGGATTCCAAAACCCTAACTTGGGTTTGAGGTAAATCTCTTAAAACCATCTTGAAATTAAGTTCTTTTTGAGTATTTTGATGGTGATTCAAGTTGGTTGTAAGGACATAAGTCCACTTTAAAATTTTCAGCCCTCATTTTGTTGGTGTGTGTGCTTGATTTGGAGTTAGGGTTTTGGTTGGCTTGATTTGTTATTTGCTTGCTTGATTTATGCTTGCTTGATGATGGATTTTTCATGCTAGAAATTAGGTTGTATGTCCCCCATGATGTGGCCAAAAATCTGCCAAGGCAGCCCCCCCTTGATGCATGCTAGCTTAGGGTGAAATGTTGATGCTTGATGAGTTGTATGGAAAAGTTAGAACCAAGCAACCCTAGGTTTTTAGTTTTGGATTGTGGATTGCATGGAATGTATGAGATGGATTATGGGTTTCAATGGGACGTTAAAAACGCTGCTTGATCTATGTATAAGCTCCCGATGTGATCGGTCGAGTTAGTTTCCGCGAAGTAGGACATAAACCGAAAGTAACTCTCAAAGCTGCCAGCTCGGTTTCGAACCTGAGCAGTTTTGAAAAAATGAAAATATAAGGCCTTTAGAGGCCAAACGGGGAAAAACTCAAAACACGAAAGTTTCTCGGAACAACTTTTACTAGAGAGCAACGTAAACAGAATCTCAAAATAAGGCTCCAACATCCTCCGTTTTCCTCGAAACCCGTGGCTGATCCCTGGGGCGGTCTTCACCCAGTTTTTCAGGGTCAGCCAGTTTTCAAATAAAAACTAGTACTAATCTAGGCCGAACTGGATTTTTCGTAAAACACAAAAGTTTTAGCATTTTTCGAGAGCTACAACTTTTGTGAAGACAAGTTTTTCAAATTCCGAGCTGCTTTTTAAACTGGGTGCGTTATGTGGGAGGTGCGCAGGGAACCCAAAATCCTGCACATGAGTTTCACGAAAATATTTTCTAGAAAAATTGTGAAGTGCTCTTAAATGGTTATTTTAGCTTTGGAAACCGTTCCAAAGGCGGTTTTCGGCCCCAAATGATTTTATAAAAGATTTATTTCGAAAACCATGAATTTTAAGGGCTCGGGTTTGAAATTTCACATTCTTCCAAGAAGTGAAGAAAAGAGGGTTTCATACCGAATATTTTCAAGTTAAAGAAAATAATGAGATTAAGCCAAAGTATTTTCTAATTAAAGGAGTTAGAATTTTTACAAGCAAAATGAAGGATTTTTGGAAGTTAATTACACAAGATTTTCCAAAAATAAGGAAGAAGAATTTTAAAGTAAAATTAGTAAGCAAGCCGATTACGAACGGTAGCCGGATATTATATCCGAGTTACAAACCCAAGGATAACCAAGGGTTGACTAAAGGTTGACCCAAGGTTAAATAAGGTTGACCTTAAGGGTTACCCAACATAACCCTAAATGATACCCACATGTATAATTGGGCTAAGATTTAAAGGGTTAATGGGAATAACCCAATAACAAGGATGTATGAGCAAAGCCCAATAATAGAACAAGGCTCTAATCAAAAAGGTTACCCAACGTAACCTCTTAAGGATTAATCGAAGTTCGATTATCATTAATAAAGAATGGGGATTAAAGGTGGCCAAGATGGATGTCAAGTCTAGGGCACATACAACCAAAAGTAGGTATGAGTGTTGGTAGGTCACCAACACCTTACGAAAGGATTCTGATCCTATATTTTTGGTATATCAGGAAAGTGAATTGCTATTGCCGGCAAATTTAAGGGACGCAACTTTAAGGATGCAGCACTAGAGGTAAGTACAAACCTCACCTGCAGTATGAAAGCTAGTAAATTATGTTCAAATATGTGGTTTTCAAATATGCTGCAATATGTTGTGTGCTATATCTATGAAATGCCATGCTTTATAGAAAGTGCTATATTTGCAAAATGTCATGTTTATAAAAAAAAAATGTCATGATTGCAAATGCCATGAATGAAAAGAATGTCATGCCATGTTATGAATGAGATAAAAAGTATGCTATCATATAGTGACATCATAAGGTATGTTCACTGAGGATAAAGGTAAGGAATCACAAGTAAAGTGTCGTACCAACCTCCCATAAGGTGGAGGATTTTTCATGTTCAAGTAAAGGATTCACCCTCTCGTTGATGCGGGAGGGTGTAACCACCCAATGTTCCCAGAGCAGTTAGGGACCTTGCAACCCCTAACTGTATCTGGAGGCCCGCTAAATAAATGATGGTACGTACACTATGGGGCCTATAAGAAAGATAAGTAAGTTAAAAAGAAATGCATAAATGGAACATAAATGGTTTACGCATATGCATATGATGATGAATGTTTTCCAGATGTTTTAAATGTTTTGTGAGATTATGTTTGTGTTTACTGGGCGAAAGCTCATCTAGTTATATTTCATACTGTAGGTAAGAAACCTGCAGCCTGAATGGTGGGCATTGTATGGACGATGTGGTGGCAGATGAAGGCAGTATAGATACCACTACGCATAGTTTCCGCAACCTATTTTTGAGTTAAGAAGTTTTGTATCTAAGTATGTATGATAAAGACAAATTATGCTTTATGGTATTTTTGAAACTAAAGACCTTAAGTAAACTTTTCCTTCAGAAGTAATGATATATTGCTAATGACAAATGCTTTTATAAGTATGTTTCAAAAAAAATAAAAAATAAAAATATTCCTAATTTTTAAGTAAAGTTAAGTGAAGTAAGTAAGGTGGCGGCCCTACGTAGTAAGGGGGCGTCACAGTGAGAAAGTTCAAACAGCTAGCACGTCTTTGCCCTCACCTTATCGGTTCCGAGAGGGACAAAGTAAAACGAATGATGAGGATGTTCCGCTCGGACTTGGCCGTGGTGATTAGCAGTGGCCTCTACCCACCAATCACTGTTGCTGAATGTGTTAGCCGGACAGTTCGAGCTGAGTATTGAGTAGGACAAAACAAAGCGCAACAGGCAAAATTCTTTAAGGAAAAGAATGAAGAGAATGCCCTAGCCAACCAGAACCAGGCGAGACCAAGCTAAAACCTGCAGCAGAAAGGTCAGGGAGGATCTTCTAGTCAATACGGCAACAACAAGCAATATGGCAACAACCAACAGAAGAGGAAATGGAATGCTGGAGGACAGGGGAATCAACAGAATTTTCCCCAGAAGAAGAATGCTCCTGATAACAACGGAAATCTCACTTGTCAGAAATGTGGGAAGAAGTAGCCGGGAGACTGCCGAGCTGGAACAAATCGCTGCTATCTGTGCGGCAAGGAAGACCACTATGCAAGGAATTGCAATGCTAACTTCCAGAACCCGTAGAACCATCAGAAAGGTCAGGGAAATCAGCTGCACGCAGCACAGATGAAGCTTGAAGGACCTGCAATCTCTCAAGGCCGACTTGAAGCTCCGGAACCACAAGGACGCATCTATGCCTACACCAAGGAAGATGTTCAAGCTGGACCATCCACGGTGGTGACAGGTCAGCTTCTTTTTGCCCAACAAGATGCCTACGTGTTAATTGATTCTGGAGCTATGCATTCATTTACGTCACCTAAGTTTGCTAAGAAACTAGGTAGAGATAACGATAGGATCGGAAGAACTTTCCGAACTGTATTACCCTCCGGGGAAATTTTGTTGTCTGATTATTGGATACGTCATGTTCCAATAATTATATGCGGTAGGGAAATGTATGTCAACCTGATCATCATTGATCTGTACGACTACGACGTTATCCTAGGTATGGATTTCCTGGGAAGGTACAACGCAGTTATAGACTGCCAACGTCGCACTATCACGTTCAAGCCATTTGGAGACAAGGAGTTTATTTTTAGAGGATCGACCCCAAAACAGCCGAAGATGTTTATTTCCGCGCTAAAGGCTAGAAAGTTGTTGGCAGAATGATGTATTGGATTTCTAGCCAACATGGTGGATAAGACGCAAGAGACCAAGAGTAAGCCGAAAGAAGTACCGATAGCCAAGGATTTTGTGGAAGTTTTTCCTGAAGATTTGCCAGGATTGCCGCCGGAGCGAGAAATCTCTTTTGAGATTGAATTGCTTTCGGGGTCAGCACTAGTGTCCAAGGCACCTTATAGGATGGCACCTGATGAACTTAAGGAGTTGCAAATTCAGCTGCAAGAGCTCCTGGATCGAGGATTTATCCGTCAGAGCTACTCCCCATGGGGTGCCCCAGTTCTGTTTGTTAAGAAGAAGGATGACACTCTTAGGATGTGCATTGACTATCGGGAACTAAATAAGATCACCATTAAGAATAAGTACCCCTTGCCTAGGATCGACGATCTGTTCGACCAATTGAAGGGAGCTTCAATTTTTTCAAAAATTGACTTGCGATCAGGATACCACCAGCTCCGAATTAGGGAAGGAGATGATCCAAAGACGGTATTTCGTATGCGATATGGACACTACAAGTTCCTTGTTATGCCATTTGGACTGACAAATGGTCCAGCTGCCTTTATGGATCTGATGAATCGAGTGTTCAAGAACTACTTGGATAAGTTCGTTATTGTCTTCATAGACGATATCTTGATTTATTCAAGGTCAAAGGAGGAGCATGAGGAGCACTTAAGGATTACTCTACGGATTCTAAAGCAAAATCAGCTTTATGGTAAATTCACAAAATGTGAATTTTGGTTGGAGAAGGTACATTTCTTATGACACGTGGTCTCTAAGGAAGGCATATCCGTAGATCCGGCTAAGATTGAAGTAGTAAGCAAATGGCCAGCTCTGAAAAACGTCATGAAGTACGTAGTTTCCTCAGCTTAGCGGGCTACTACCGACATTTCGTCGAAGGATTCGCTAAGATCGCGGCACCTCTCACTGCACTTACAAGGAAAGGAAAGAAGTATGAATGGACGGCTAAGTGTGAAGAGCACTTTCAAGAGCTCAAAAGTAAGCTAACGAGCGCTCCAATCCTTACAATTCCAGTCGTGGAGGAAGGGAACTTCGTAATATACAGCAATGCTTCCAAGATAGGATTGGGAGCCGTTCTCATGCAAAATGGAAAAGTGATTGCTTATGCTTCACGACAGCTTAAGGATCACGAGAAGAACTACCCGACGCATGATTTGGAACTTGTGGCGGTAGTATTTGCATTAAAAATTTGGAGACACTACCTTTATGGCACTAAGTGTGAAGTATATACGAATCATCAGAGTTTAAAGTATATCTTCACACAGAAGGAGCTCAACATGAGACAAAGGAGATGGCTTGAATTGGTGAAGGATTACGAAATAGATATCCGATACCATCCGGGGAAGGCTAACAAGGTAGCCGATGCCCTTAGTCGGAAGTCGTCTTCCTCGTTAATGTCGATTCAGTTATTGACTGAGCCTCTTCAAAAGAAGCTAGTGGAAGCCGGAATCGAGCTTGTTGCGGGAGGTTTAGCTGCCCTAACCTTCCAACCTATCATTTTAGATGGTATGAAGGAGCATCAAGAAGCAGATGCCTCGCTGCTTAGGACGAAAAATGAAGTTTTAGAAGGAAAAGAGTCGGACTTCAACGTATCTGATGCGGGTATACTCTATCGGAAAAATAGACTATGCATTCCTAACGAGGACGAGTTGAAGGAACGGATCATGAAAGAAGCTCATGAGACTCCGTACTCTGTTCATCCTGGAGCCACAAAGATGTACAAAGACTTGAAGGAAAGCTTTTTGTGGCCTAAAATGAAGAATGACATTGCTACATTTGTCAGTAAGTGCTTTACTTGTCAAAAAGTGAAGGCGGAACACCAACGTCTAGGAGGAGAACTGCAGAAAATCTCCATCCCAAAATGGAAATGGGACTAAGTGACGATGGATTTTGTGGTTCGTCTACCCCGAACTCCTAGCAGCAACGATGCTATTTGGGTGATCGTTGATCGATTGACAAAGTCCGCGCACTTTATGGCCATCAAACTTAGCTTTTCAGTAGAACAGCTGGCAGAACTATACGTTGCGTAGATCGTTCGCTACGGTCATCTCGGATCGCGACGGTTGCTTCACTTTCAAATTTTGAAAAAGTGTCTATGAAGTGATGGGTACAAAGCTTACGTTTAGTACAGCTTTTCACCCACAGATGGATGGACAATCGGAAAGGACCATTCAGACCATAGAAGATATGCTACGAGCATGCGTAATGGACTTCAAAGGAACATGGGATAAGAAGCTTCTTTTGATTGAGTTCTCGTACAACAACAGTTTCCAATGGATGGAGACTGCATTTAGTCGACAAAAGAGTTATGCCGACAAACGCAGAAGGCCTCTAGAATTCCAAGTAAGATACTTGGTTTTCCTCAAAATTGCTCCATTCAAAGGAGTTATGAGATTTGGTAAGAAGGGGAAATTAAGCCCAAGGTACATAGGGCCATTCGATATACTCGAAAGAGTTGGTAATGTGGCTTATAGGTTGGCTTTGCCCTAAGAATTAGCATACATGCACAATGTATTTCATGTGTCGATGCTAAAGAAATACATTACGGATCCGTCACATGTGCTAGATCACGAACCAATCGAGGTTCGTGAGGATCTGACTTATAAGGAGAAACCGATTCGAATCTTGGCACGAGAAGAAAATGTGCTAAGAAACAAGGTTATACCTTTAATTAAGGTATTATGGTAGAACCGTGAGATTGAAGAAACGACATGGGAACGCGAAGAGGACATAAAGAGAAGCTACCCCAAATTGTTCTAATTTTCGAGGACGAAAATCTTTTAAGGAGGGTAGATTGTAAGACCCGAATTTTCCATGGACTTATGATTTCCTTATTCATAAGGAATTAAAGTCCATATTATGTGTTTATAAGATGTTTCATGAAAAATTATGAATAGCAATGTGAAATTCATAATTTTATTAGCTAATGTTTGAGTACTCATTAAATTAGCTATGAGACTCAATAAGTGATTGATTAGCCATGTATGAAGCTTTTTATGGAAAAAGGCTTAACAAATTTCATGATTTTATGTTGATCAAAGTTTGACCCGAAAAAGTCAAAGTTAACCAAAAAGTCAAAGGTTGACCCGATAGGTCAAGGGCATGACAGTATAGTTATTTGATAAGCAGTATGAAAAATATACTGTGAAAAACTGTCATTAGAGACAAGATAGCAAGATCAAAATTCAAAACCATCATAGAAAAATCAAGCACACCAAGTTAGAAATAAAGGGCAAAAAGGACTTTGAAAAATAGAAAATTTTTTTACTATCCATTTTTACACAGATAAATTTTGGACTGCAGTGCAGTATAAAAATACTGTGCATTAGTGAAGCACAGTATTGAAAATATCTGTGTGGCACAAAAATGGACTGCTTTTTAAGGAAAATAACCAAACAAGGCCAAGGGTGGATGATGTCATCTTAGTTGGATTTATGACATCATAAATATTTGTTAAAGCTTTGGAAAGTATTCTTGGAGCTTCTAGCACCCTCCATTGTCGCCACCTACACCCCCTCCCATAGAGCAAATATTAGTTTTTCATGGGGTTTTTGTGTAATTTTCACAAATTTCCCCACCTCTATAAATAAGTGACCCCATTATTCATTTTTATTGAAAATTCTAGTGAAACTCTTGCTATTTTTCTTCTTGAAAATCTGAAAATTGGGAGGAGAGAAGGAGAAAAGAAAAACAAAAATTTCCAAGGGGGATTTGTAGGGGAAAGTTCAGATTTGGGCTAGAAAGCAAGGGAAAAAGTTGGAAACATTTTTGAGCCATATTGGCCATTGTGGCCGAAAGTGAGGGGAGGAGAAAAAGGAGGGGAAAAGCTAAAAAATTTTGGGGGAAAGCCTTGTGGTGTGTTCGGCTTTGGAGTGGATTAACCAAGGAACCAAGAAAAAAATTTTGGTACCCTAGCTAGAGTGAAAGTCGTGAGCAAGCGAGGACAAGAGAAGAAAGGAAATTTGGAATTTCCAAACCCTAAACTTGAATCAAGGTATTCCCTTAGCCCTAATCTTTTAATTAAGTTTTCAATTTGGATTTTCTTTGTATTTCAAGTTAAAGTTGTAAAGACATAAGTCCAATTTAATTTCTAGCCCTAGTTGTGTTAGTGTGTACTTGGTTAGGTGATTAGGGGTGGTTGGCTTATCTATGTTAATTGCTTGCATGGTTTGTGCTTGATAAATGTTAAGATGCATGGTAGATGGTGAATGATTGGTATGTCCCCTGATTTTGGTCAAAATCTGCCCTATGCAGTGTATGCTAGGCTGCTAGTTTAAGGGTGAATGTGATGGTGCATGCTTGAATGTGATGCTAAGTTAGAAACCATGCAGCCCAAGGATTAGGGCAATCGATTAGGGGCTGCATGGGCACGTGGGGTTAGCATGTTTGAATATATGGGACGTTAGAAATGCTGCATGTTTGCTGTGTAAGCTCCCGAAGTGGTCGGTCAAGTTAGACTTTGCGAATTAGGACGTAAACCGGACTTAACAATCGAAACTGCCAGTTCGGATTCAAAACTGGCCAGTTTCGGGAAAGTGGAAATTTAACGCCTTTAGAGGCCGAATTGGATGAAACATAAAACACAAAAGTTGTAGAACAGGGTTTTTCCTAGGGGGTTTCGTGGACCGTTTCCCAAAATGAGGCTCCAATGGCCTCCGTTTTTGTAAAAATCCGAGACTAGTCTGTCCAGCCCTAGTTTGGACGACCAGCCAGTTTCAAACGAAAACTGACAAGGATACAAGTAGAACTGGATTTCTCATAAAACATGAAAGTTTTAGGATTTTTTGAGAGCTAAAACTTTCATGAAGAAAAAGTTTTCAAATTCGGAACGGATTTTTAAACTGATACTGTTTTACGAAGACTGTGCAGTGAACAGAAAATTCCTGCACAGGATTTTTTAAAACTAGTTCGGAAAAACTATTTTTCTTCTCAACACCCACTGTTTCGATTATGGAAACTGTTCCAAAGGCAGTTTTCAGTCCTTAATAGCTTTATAAAATTTTATCCAAAGAAGTAAGAATTTTTACAAGTAAATTAAAGGATTTCTAACATTAATTACCTAAAAGTTCTAAAAGGTAAGAAAATGGAATTTTCAAGCAAAAATTGGTAAACAAGCCGACTACGAATAGTAACCAGGAGCGATACCCAAGTTACTGGGTTAAACCCAAAACCCAAGGTTAACCCATAAAGGGTTAACCATAGTTGACCAAAGTTGACTTGAGTTGACCAAGTTTGACCCAAGTTCATCACCTTAAGGGTTACCCAATATAACCCTACAGGATACCAAGAGTGATAATGGATTAAGGATATTAAGATACAAGCCCAAGGTTAGGATAGTAGCCTAACCCTAATTATATGCATACGAGCTTAGTAACCAAAGTTACCTTATGTAACCTAATAAGTAATCATGTGTAAGTTAAGGAGGACATACAACTAAGATTATGTGTGAATGTTGGTTAGGTCATCAACATTTTATGATAGGATCCTTATCCTATACCCGAATTGAGGCCGCAACACTCAGGACACAGCACAAGAGGTAAGTACAAACCTCACCTGCAGTATGGAAGAGAGTAATGTATTTTCAAATATGCTATAACATGTTTTGTGCTATGTTCTACGTAATGCCATGTTTGCAAAAATGTCATGTTTACAAAAGTGCTATATTTGCAAAAATGTCATGTTTACAAAAGTGTTATATTTTCAAAAATGTTATGTTTGCAAAAGTGCTATGTTTGTAAAAATGCCATGTTTTTTTAAGACATGTCATGTTATGAATGAAGTGTAAGTTTTGATATGATATAGTGATATAATGAGGTATGTTCACTAATGATAAACCACATGGTAAGAACACACAAGTAAAGTGTCGTACCAACCTCCTATCAGGTGGTGGACTATTCATGTTCAAGTTCAATGATTCCCATAATTGTTAAGGACCTTGCAAACCCCTAACTTTATCTGGAGAGCGCGCATCTGGTACGTACACAAGGGGGCCCATATGAAAGTTAATAAGTTTAAGTTAATAATTGATCATAAAGGATGCATAAATGAAAAGAAATGGTTCATGCACATGATTTATGATATTGGCATGTTTTAATGTGTTTGTGAGATTACGTTTGTGCTTACTGGGCGAAAGCTCATTAGTTATATTTCATACTGTAGGTAAGAAGCCTGCAGCTTAAATGGTGGGCTATATGTGTGTTAGGATCTATATGTGCCCTAAGGATAGAAAATCAATATTAGGGATTTTCTGTAAATATGACATTTTGATATTAATAAGAGGAAATTATTCATGTTTAATAAGTTGTGTCCTATTTACTTTCATTTGTTGATTGTATGATTATTTTGAACAAACATAAAATACTCCTAGGCTGTTGGTAATATATCGAATTATCATATGTATACGGAGTATGCATAGAAGACGTGGTAATTTGATAACAGTCTAAATAAATAGTCCGCAATCAACGGAATAAGATTTGGGGATCTTATTCATGATAAGATTGTAAAGGTTGTCTACTTCCTTGGAGAGATGGTTTGTCTTGACCATCGGATAGGTTCCGAATAGAAACTTTAATGTATACTTGTATTGAGGTATGACATTAGACTGGACCTAAAGTGTTATTTGATTCGGTTTAATAATTCCGTTTATAAGAATCAATGATACTTTGATTATCATCCTGCATTAATCTTAATCCTGAAATGATTACTTGAGTTCGCATCCATGACTTATGTACTTTGATGCACTAAAGGTGAGACACTGTTAATTCATGGTCAACATACATGTGTTTTGGGTGCATGACTTATGGATGGAGAAATCAAGATTCATAGATACAGAATCCATAGCTATCTTAACGATAGTAAATGTTATCTACTTAAAGGCATTATTCGGGGATTGAAAGATAGTATAACAAGATCTTGACCATCGGTTTACTTTGTGTTCTCTGATGGTTTACCAATTGTATGGTTTTACAATTGGTGGTTCTTTCAATGGAGAATAATGGAACTTTAAGTTAAAATGATTGAAAAGGTAAAACGGAAAAAGTCCTTAATTCAGTCATGGATAACATATGGGGATTAAGCAAGCGATGAATAAATCATGGAATAAGCACTACGTGAGAGAGCTTTCGTAATACGGTATGTAAACAGGAGTTCAGCTTCAAACTTTTAGTGGAATAGTTTTGAAGTTGATAATTGATGGATAGTTAATCTGGGATTAATTTTTCACAATTATAGGAGCCTCTTTACATATTTCCATCGGGTCCCTCTATTAGCTCATACAGTTCCACGAAGCGTCTCGGGATTTGATCCTAATGAGATCAGTAAATTATAAATGTAATTTAGAAATGTCTATCAAGACATGGTACTCTCTAACATGCAATTTAGAAAGGATTGGATATGTGAAATTTGTAGACAAATGATTTGTCAACATGTGATTGGTTAATTTGAATTTTGAAAATAAGATTATATTTGAATTTTGGAAAACAAAACATTTCTCTCCTAATTAAAATAGGTGCACGTTTTTTAATTGTATGGAGGGAAGAAAATTTTGTTTCAAAATTATTTAAATATATTCCTAACATTAAATTATTAATTAGTTTAAATAATGGAGATTATTTCATGGATTTTTCTTTCCTAATTAAAGAGGTGCATGGTTTTTGTGAGGAAAGAAAATTTGAAATATTTCATTGATTTAAATTAATTAATATGGATAATGTTTATGGAAAATATTTATTCAAATATTGAATCCTATTTAAATTCGAAAAGGTTTAAAAGAAATTTGAATCAAGATAGGACTAGGATCTTTTGACTAGTCTAGATTCTTGATTTAAAATTTGAAAAACCAATCATGATCCATCTCACTTGTGGCTGAATTTTTAGTTGAGATTTCCTCTTTAAAAATTGTTTTTAGGTTCAATGAATCTAGTCCTAAAGTTGTATGATCTTTTGGTTCAAGATTTATCCGGAAAATAATTATTAATTATTTTTCAGGTAGGAGATAAATTTTGAAAAGGATTGGAATACTATATAAAGGCTGGGAGTTCTTGAGAAACCAATTTTTAATATTTTTTAAAGAGGAAAACGTTTTTTAGTGAGAAGAAAAAAAATATTTTAGGTTTCTTCCACATCAAAAAATTCGGCTTTCTTGTGAGAGAGAAAAAGAAAGAAAATTCCATTGAATCAAAACTGCGAGGAAGGTTAAACCGAGTGATAATTTTTCATAGGAGGTTAACCGGTTCTTGTTTTGTAGTTTTGAAGAAAGAAGTTGGATCAAATTCTCAACGAGGATCATCGGAATTGAGAATGAGGGATCTAGACTTCGGAAAGTATTACCGGTTGCTTGGATTCATAGAATGTGTGCCCACACACACTCTGAGACGTGGAACTCGAGAATAGTAGAGAAGACACGTTGGTCAAACGCTCTAGAAATTCCGGAATCCAAGAGATAAGGTACGTTTGATCATGAATTTAATTTATTATTATATGCATCATGAGCTTCTTTTCCGGAAACGGCATAAAATTTTTAAAACTTCTGCTGCGCCGTAACTCTGATACCAGATCCGATTTTTCCAACACCACTTGGCTTCCAATCTATGCACAATTATCCGTTTAATTCCAAAAATCCCCTAATATGCAGTCCATCTTCATACTAATGTAGATATTACAAATACTGTTTTCAACTAATAACAGTATAATTGTCATGGACTGCAGTCCAGAATTTATTTGCACTTAACCGGACCGCATGTGGATTTTTCTTAGGACTTGAGGCTACTTAGTCCTTATTGCTCTAAATATTGTGCTTGATTTTTCTAGGGTGGTCTCATAGCTTATTCTTGCTCATTTGTCTATAATGATGGTTTTCCGCAATATAATTTTCATACTGTTTATTATACTGCAGTACCATCTTAATTAAACCTTAGGTTAACCAGGTCAAACTTTGACCGGATTAAGTATGATAAATTTCTTTTCTGTCTTTTTCTTCAAAATGCCTCATGCATGACTAAGCAAACTACTATTAAGTTTCGTAGCTAATCAAACGAGAACTCAAATATATACTGATATTCAACTCAAATCATGAGCTTCATATCTACATACATGATTCAGACTTAGACTCTCCTTGTATCTAAGGAAATCACAAGTCATCAAAATTTTGGGTTATTACTGATATCCAATTTGATTACCTTTGGTAATCATAGATACAAATCCTATTATAGTAAACTGGTATCCTATCTGATTACCATTCGTACCTTAACATAGCAAACTAGTATTTTATCTGGTTACCATTGGTAATCATGGATATATGCCCTATATACTTGTTACCATATTCTTATGTAATTTAGTGTATTTTCCTTTCTTAAAAATATCTATTTACTTGAAAATATCATAACTTTACAAATTAAGCATTTCTTACCATAATACTTGAAATTACCTTTTAAAAAACATAGTACATTTAAAAATCACTTGGGCAATTCTATTGGATTTAAACCTTTTTGAAACCATTTTCATAAAATCTCAGTATCTTTTTATAAAGATAATAAAACCTTAAAAACTGCTTTTAAACATCCTTTTAATTTACCGGAATGAATGTGTGCAAGAAATTTCCTGTACCGTGCACAGTTTTGAAAATCCCATTTTATTTTTAAATCAGTTAAAAATATAGAAAAACTGTTTTTCACAGAAGTTGTAGATCTCGTCGAAACCTACAACTTTCATTTCAAAACTTAAATCTGCCTTGAACTTACTCATTTTTCCATTCGAAAAATTCTGACCGTTTGCACTGTCTATACTGACTAGCTTTGGATTTTGATAAAAACAGAGGCCTTTGGAGCCTTATTTTCAAAAACTGTCCATGTTGCTCCCTAAGATTTTCAATTTCCTACAACTTTATAATTATAACTTTTTCCAAATTCGGCCTCTAAGGGTCTCAAAATTAAGTTTCCAGAAAACTGTCCAGTTAAATCTGAAAATTGACAATTTTGTATTTTTTTGGTTTTTGCTTAAAAATTCGCACACACTACCTCAAACGATCACAACCGTGAGCCTACATCAACATGCAGCGCATCAAATACATATTCAACATTCAATCATTCACTTGTTCATCTTCATTAAAAACACAATATTTGATAAACTTTTCAAGCTTACCAAATTGTGTTTTTAGGTTCATTCCTTAACTAACACATTTATGACATTTACATATCCATCATTCATATATCATCCATATCCAAACATGTAAAAGCATATTCACAAACATTTGGTGAATAATGAGGACACATTACCTTAAAACTCAACATAGAGCATAAAAATCAAACCCATGCCTAGAGCTAACAACCAAGATAACCTTAGCATAGATCTAGCATAACCAGTCATCACAAACCATAATATAAGTGCTCATGCAACCTATAGCTTGAAATACACATAAATCCCATAAATGAAATTCTTAGTTAGAGGGTTGAGATTATACCTCAAAAGCTTTGAAAGAGTGGTTCTAGATCCTTGCATGAGCAAAAATGTTGCTCCACTCTTCCATCATAGCAACCGACCAACACCCTCCCTGTAACGCCCCGACCATCCACGTAGGGCCGACTATGTAAATGTGGGCCGTTACCATGCTTACTTATCTTACTTCCTAGTTTCTAATGTTAGAACTTACTGAAAATTCTAGAGTAAAATTTTTTTTTTCTACAACTTGAAAACATCTCATACATACATAAACTTGTGCATACGGGTAAACTTCATCATGCCTGCCCATTACTTGTTGTGCCGATTATAAGGTCACACATAAAACTTTTAAACCGGACTTTTGAAACATTTCATACATAACATAATACATATTTCTTGATCATACATATACAACTTCATACTTAAAAAGTTTGCGGAAAATCTTGCGTAGTGGTATCCCACACCGCCTTTTACTTGCTGCATCATCTCCAAGACCCACCAAGTAATGCTGCAGGAATCTTACCTACAGTATGAAATATAAACTGATGAGCTTTCGCCCAGTAAGTACAAACATAATCTCACAAAAATATGTCAAACCATCGTATAATTTATGCATAATCCATTTATGATTAATTTATGAATCTTTTATGATCAATTGTTAACTTAAACTTATTATCTTGATTACATATGGGCCCCTTGTGTGTGTAAGACCCGAAATTTTGTAGACTTGTAATCTCCTTGTTCATAAGGAATTAAAGTCTAATTTATGTGTTTATGATGTGTTATATGAAAAATTATGAATAATAATGAGAAATTCATAATTTTATTTAAACAATATTCGAGTCCTCATTTAATTGTTATGAGACTCAATTAATGATTTATGAGCCAAGTATGAGGTTTTAAAGGAAAAAGAACTAGAAAGGATGAAATCTTACAAAAGTCAAAGGTTTGACCGAGAAAGTCAAAGGTTTGACCGAGAAAGTCAAAGTTTGACCAAGACGGTTCACAACATTGACTTCACATGTATGATGAAGGAATATGGAAAGAATTCCGAGAATGAAGTTTTATGATCAAGATAGCACAATAAGCCATAAATCCACCCTAGAAAAATCAAGCACACCGAATTTGAATTAAGGGCAAAAAAGGTTTCCGAAAAATTTGAGAAAGAGAGCTTTCGGTTCAAATTTACATGGAAGAATTTTTGGACAAAAATATAAAATGAGAATGCTCATCACAGTATTGGAAATAACTGTGGAGCGCGAAAGGAGCTGTGGAAGAGCAAAATGGCCAAACAAGGCATTGTGGGAGTTAGTGGAACATGACATCAACCTCTTGATATCACCTTCCACTAACTCAAAGTTACACATGTGGAACTTGTTGGGATCTATAGGTGCCCTAAGGATAGAAAATCTTAGGGATTTTCTGTAAATATGACATTTTGATATTAATAAGAGGAAATTATTCATGTTTAATAAGTTGTGTCCTATTTACTTTCATTTGTTGATTGTATAATTATTTTGAGCAAACATAAAATACTCCTAGGCTGTTGGTAATATATCGAATTACCATATGTATACGAGGTATGCATAGAAGACGTGGTAATTTGATAACAGTCTAAATAAATAGTCCGCAATCAACGGAATAAGATTTGGGGATCTTATTCATGATAAGATTGTAAAGGTTGTCTACTTCCTTGGAGGGATGGTTTGTCTTGACCATCGGATAGGTTCCGAGTAGAAACTTTAATGTATACCAGTATTGAGGTATGACATTGGACTGGACCTAAAGTGTTAATTGATTCGGTTTAATAATTCCGTTTATAAGAATCAATGATACTTTGATTATCATCCTGCATTAATCTTAATCCTGAAATGATTACTTGAGTTCGCATCCATGACTTATGTACTTTGATGCACTAAAGGTGAGACACTGTTAATTCATGGTCAACATACTTGTGTTTTGGGTGCATGACTTATGGATGGAGAAATCAAGATTCATAGATACGGAATCCATAGCTATCTTAATGATAGTAAATGTTATCTACTTAAAGGTATTATTCGGGGATTGAAAGATAGAATAACAAGATCTTGGCCATCGGTTTACTTTGTGTTCTCTGGTGGTTTTCCAATTGTATGGTTTTACAATTGGTGGTTCTTTCAATGGATAATAATTGAACTTTAAGTTAAAATGATTGAAAAGGTAAAACGGAAAAAGTCCTTAATTCAATCATGGATAACATATGGGGATTAAGCAAGCGATGAATAAATCATGGAAGAAGCACTACGTGAGAGAGCTTTCGTAATACGGTATGTAAACAGGAGTTCAGCTTCAAACTTTTAGTGGAATAGTTTTGAAGTTGATAATTGATGGATAATTAATCTGGGATTAATTTTTCACAATTATAGGAGCCTCTTTACATATTTCCATCGGGTCCCTCTATTAGCTCATATAGTTCCACGAAGCGTCTCGGGATTTGTTCCTAATGAGATCGGTAAATTGTAAATGGAATTTTGTAATGTCTATTAAGACATGGTACTCTCTAACATGCAATCCAGAAAGGATTGGACATGTGAAATTTGTAGACAAATGATTTGTCAACATGTGATTGGTTAATTTGAATTTTGAAAATAAGATTGTATTTGAATTTTGGAAAACAAAATTTTTCTCTCCTAATTAAAAGTGGTGCACGTTTTTTTAATTGTATGGAGGGAAGAAAATTTTGTTTCAAAATTATTTAAATATATTCCTAACATTTAATTATTAATTGGTTTAAATAATGGAGATTATTTCATGAATTTTTCTTTCCTAATTAAAGAGGTGCATGGTTTTTGTGAGGAAAGAAAATTTGAAATATTTCATTAATTTAAATTAATTAATATGGATAATGTTTATGGAAAATATTTATTCAAATATGTGAATCCTATTTAAATTCGAAAAGGTTTAAAAGAAGTTTGAATCTAGATAGGACTAGGATCTTTTGACTAGTCTAGATTCTTGATTTAAAATTTAAACCACTAATCAAGATTTCTCTCACTTTGTGGCCGAATTTTAAAGGGGATTTCCTCTTGAAATTTGTTTTTAGGTTCAATGAATCTAGCCCTAAAGTTGTATGATCTTTTGGTTCAAGATTTATCCGGAAAATAATTATTAATTATTTTTCAAGTAGGAGATAAATTTTGAAAAGGATTGTAATACTATATAAAGGCTAGGAGTTCTTGAAAAACCAATTTTTGAAAATTTTAAAAGGGAAAAACGTTTTTTTTAATAAAAAAAAAAAATTTGTTTTTCTTCCACATCAAAAATTCGGCTTTCTTGTGAGAGAGAAAAAGAAAGAAAATTCCATTGAATCAAAACTGCGAGAAAGGTTAAACCGAGTGATTATTTTCATAGGAGGTTAACCGGTTTCTGTTTTGTAGTTTTGAAGAAAGAAGTTGGATCAAATTCTCAACGAGAATCATCGGAATTGAGAAGGAGGGATCTAGACTTCGGAAAGAAATACCGGTCGCTTGAATTCATAGAACGTGTGCCCACACACACTTTGAGACGTGGAACTCGAGAATAGTAGAGAAGACACGTTGGTCAAACGCTCTAGCAATTCCGGAATCCAAGAAATAAGGTACGCTTGATCATGAATTAATTTATTGTTATATGCATCATGAGCTTCTTTTTCGGAAACGGCATAAAATTTTTAAAACTTCCGCTGCGCCGTAACTCCAATACCGGATCCGATTTTTCCAACAACTGGTATCAGAGCCAACTCATGATCATGCATATAATATAAATTATTTGATCAAATAAATTTCTCTCCATGCATTAATGAAATATTTTAGAGAGTTGGCACTCTAGGTTTTATTTTGAGTATGTTAAATATATTATGAATGGATGTATGGATGAATGCTTTATATTATTTTGATAATATATGATGCTTGTTCAATTTTGCCGGTCATGATTCCATAGAGGTTAGAATTTGTATCTAGGTTTTTCAAGTGTAATAGATGCGGTCTATAATCACCGCTAGGTCGTTCTTTCAATTCCTAGAAATTTTGTAAGCCGGAAACGGCGTAGGAATTTTTTTGTAAAATTCGGGCTACAATGAATTCAAGGAGATTGAAGATGAACGAAGGTAAGGAAATTTTCAAAGGATGTGATTTTTTTATTTTTGGAAATTTTTTTTAATTAAAAAAAAAAATTTTTTTGTATTAAAAAAAAAATCACAAGAATCTTTTGAAAATTTAATTTCCAATGATATGTGATTTTGATAATTTGGAAATCAAAATTGAAAATTTAAATTTAAATTTAATGGATATTATTATGAATTTTAAAATTTTGTGATTTAAATTTGAAATTTGGAAATTTCAAATTTTAAATTTGGAAATTTCAAATTTTAAATTTTAAA
Organism: Ficus microcarpa; assembly: GCA_025413485.1. Lineage (NCBI taxonomy): Eukaryota > Viridiplantae > Streptophyta > Magnoliopsida > Rosales > Moraceae > Ficus > Ficus microcarpa. Next base: position 8,585,612 of record CM046387.1, read on the forward strand.
ATTTAATAAACCGGATTTTTAATTTAAATTTTGATATTTTGTAATTTTGATTAAAATTAAAAATCACATATAATCTTTTTTGAAATTTAATTTTAATTTTAAATTTAAAAAGATGTGACATTGGAGAAGGAAGACACATTGAAGAAGGATACACGGCATGGATCTACAAATGAAGGCCGATATATGTTTCGGTTAATTTTTGTAAATTTTGCAATTTTCTTTTCTCTAGGATGGAATCATGATCCACGGCTATTTACATATTTTACAAACCATGGATGATGACTTGCTATATGAATATGTAATACTATTTAATGATGTATTGATAACATGCCATATAGACTAGGGAGTGCCACTCAATAAATATTGTTTATGCATAAAAAACAAAAACCCTAATTTAAAAGATTGAGTGGGAGAAGGTTTTACACACTAAGACCTACGGCCTCCATCGTTGGTCCAATAGTTACGCATGGTAGTGCCTACTACTCGGTTTCGATCCGAGAATTCCCTTCGGATAGGTATCTTACCTAGAGCGCACACTGATTTGGATTTCCGAAAGGATAACAATTTTGGGCATATTTTATGTTTAGATCACCCCTCGGTGGCGGATGTAAAATATGGATTCAAAATTGGAAACGATGGTTACACACTTATACTACTTTATTTATTAACCCTCCCTCGAGGCTCTGTTATGTAAATTAGTGGCCAAATAAACGATAGTTAATATATATTTAATGGAGTTTGTTCCATGGATGAATATGTATTAATCGGAAGGGATCCGTGTTCTTGGCTAGTTATTCTATGACTACCCCTCGGTAGCTTAGAAAGCGGTAGCTAGGAATTGTCGTTGTAAGGTATGTGTTTTAAGGGTTTTACACATGAACATTTAGATTGCATATAGATCTTTTTGTTTCATTACAAAATCATATTTTATAAACTGATAGGATGTTTGCTCATACTTATTACATGTTTTCTTATTATAGATCAAAATGTCAAGCCCTTTATCTGTGATACTTACGCAAAACAAATTAACTGGCGAGAATTTTAATGACTGGAAAAGGAACTTGCTAATCGTCCTAAACTTTGAGAAACACAGTTTTGTCCTAACCCAACCTCGACCACCTACGCCTACGATCGATGCTCCTGATAGGGATTTTGTAGCGCTTGAGCGCTGGGACAATTCCAACCTTAGTGCCATATGCTATATTCGGGCGAGCATGTCTAACGTGCTCCAGAAACAACATGAGGAACATCAAACTGGTAGGCAGATCATGGATAACCTGGAGGAAATGTTTGGTGAACAAACTATCCAGGCTAAGACCGATGCTATCAAAGGTCTCATGAACTGCAGGCAGAAGGTTGGAACTCCCATCAAGGAGCACATGATGACAGTCATGGCTTATTTGTCTGAAGCTCAGGCAAATGGGGCTGAGATCGATGCTGCAACTCAACTGGTTATGGTTTTTCAAACCTTATCCAAGGATTTCGATTTGTTTCAGGCATCCTACAACCTTAACCGGAAGGAGATGTCTTTAACGGAATTGATGAAAGAGTTGCAAGCCTTTGAGAACATTTTTAAGGGTTCTGGATCTAAGGCTGAGGCAAATTTGGCTGAACCTAGTTCGTCTGTTCCTAATCCCAAAAGGAAGAAGGAAAAAGGGAAGAACAAGGGGAATAAGCCTGCGGTGAATGCACTTGCTTCTAAGAAGTCTACCAAGACTAAGAAGCAAAAGGTGGACCCCAAAAAGGTTAAGTGCTTTCACTGTGGGAAGAAAGGACATTTCAAGAAGGATTGCCGAGATTTCCTGGCTTTGCAAAAGCAGAAAGGTAATTTCAATGTCCTGTATCTTGAGGGTTGTTTAGTGGAAGAATCTAAGGACAATTGGGTTATAGATTCTGGAGCTACTAACCATGTTTGTATTTCTCTACAGGGGTTCAAGGTAACGAGAAGTCTACATGAGGAGGACTTTACGTTAAGAACCGGCGATGGGACGTTGGTGCGAGCTGAAACAGTGGGAGAAGTGCATCTTTATTTTGATGAATTTAGGTTTATTGTTTTGAGACATTGTTTTTATGTTCCTAATTTTAAGAGGAACCTAATTTCGGTAGCTTGTTTAATTAAAGATTCTTATTCAGTTTCTTTTAATAATAAAGTTGTTATTAGGAAAAACAATTCTCTTATCTGTAATGGATGGATGCATGGAAATCTTTATTTTATCAAACCTAAGATGCACGCACTGCTTGATACAGAATTGGAAAAGAACTCTAAAAGACATAAGTCTTCTCACTCTAACAAATCATATCTTTGGCATTTACGACTTGGTCACATAAGCCTTAACAGAATTCAAAGGATGGTAAAAGATGAATGCCTCGACTTGTACGAGGTTGAACCTTGGCCACAATGCGAATCCTGTTTGGAGGGCAAGATGACTAAACGGCACTTTGCTGCCAAGGATGGTCGTGCCGAGAAACTTTTAGAACTTGTGCATACAGATGTTTGTGGTCCCATGAACATAGAAGCACGTGGTGGGTATGAGTATTATATCACTTTTATTGATGATTACTCAAGGTATGGATATGTCTATTTAATGACCCGCAAAAGCGAAGCCTTTGACAAGTTCAAAGAGTTTCGGGCTGAAGCGGAGAAACAATTAGGCAAGTCCATTAAGACACTTCGATCGGATCGAGGTGGGGAATACCTATCGGATGAGTTCTTAGGATATTTGATAGAGAATGGGATACAATCCCAGTTGACTGCACCTGGTACTCCTCAACAGAATGGTGTAGCTGAGAGAAGGAATAGGACCCTATTGGATATGGTCCGGTCTATGATGAGTTATTCCACTTTACCTTTATCATTTTGGGGGCACGCCATACAAACTGCATGCTATCTTCTGGATAACGTTCCCTCCAAATCGGTTCCTAAAACTCCTTATGAGTAATGGACGAGTAGGAAACCTAATTTGAATCATATTCGAATTTGGGGTTGTCCGGCACACGTCCTGGATAAGGAAGCGAAGAAATTGGAGTCACGATCAGAAGTGTGCTTGTTTGTTGGCTATCCAAAAGGGACAAAAGGTGGTCTGTTCTATAATCCAAAGCAAAATAAAGTCTTTGTTTCAACACATGCAACATTCCTTGAGGAAAGTTACATGGAAGACTTTAAACCTCGTAGCAAAGTAGTGCTTGAGGAGATGACTTCGGGTTTGGATGTTCCTAAAGTCACAGAAAACCCTGCGGAAAAATCACTAAAGAATCAACAACCACAGGAGCTTCGTCGTAGTGGGAGGATTATCAGGGAACCTGAAAGGTACATGTTCAGTGGTGAAGTTTATGAAGCAGAATCCATAGAACATATTGATGATCCGGCTACGTACAAGGAAGCTATGGAGGATGTTGATTCTAGTCTTTGGCAAAAGGCTATGAACGCCGAGATGGAATCTATGGATTCCAACGGAGTCTGGAAACTTGTAGACTTACCCCAAGACATAAAACCGATTGGGTGTAAGTGGGTATACAAGAGGAAGAGAGGTGTGGATGGGAAAGTGGAAACTTTCAAGGCAAGACTTGTAGCGAAGGGCTATACGCAGAAAGAAGGAATCGACTATGAAGAAACCTTCTCGCCTGTAGCAATGCTTAAGTCAATCCGCATTCTTTTATCCATTGCGGCTGCTCTCGATTATGAGATCTGGCAAATGGATGTCAAGACAGCTTTCTTAAATGGCTCTCTTGAGGAAGATATCTATATGATACAACCAGACGGATTCAAGGCAAAAGGCCAAGAAGACAAAGTATGCAAGTTGCTTAAATCCATTTATGGATTAAAGCAAGCATCTCGTTCTTGGAATATTAGGTTTGATCAAGCGATCAAAACTTATGGATTCAAACAAAACATTGATGAACCATGTGTTTATAAATGTATCAAGAACGAGAAAGTGGTGTTCCTTGTACTCTATGTGGATGATATATTGCTTATTGGAAACGATGTGGCAATACTATCATCTGTCAAAGTTTGGTTAGCCAAACAGTTTGACATGAAGGACTTAGGAGAAGCTAGCTATGTTCTTGGTATTCAACTCTTTAGAGATAGAAAGAACAAAACGATAGCACTCTCCCAAGCTTTATACATTGATAAAGTACTTGAGAGGTTTCTATGAAGGATTCCAAGAAAGGTGCTCAACCTTTCAGGATTGGAATCAAACTTTCTAAAGATGACTGTCCCAAGACATCGGAAGAAAGGGAGCGTATGAAAAATGTACCTTATGCATCAGCAGTAGGTAGTCTTATGTACGCTATGTTATGCACTAGGCCTGACATTTGTTTTGCGGTTGGTATGGTAAGTCGATATCAGTCGAATCCGGGACCGAACCATTGGGCTGCGGTCAAGCATATACTCAAGTATCTACGGAGAACGAGGGATTATATGCTAGTGTATTCCGGTCAGGACCTTGTTCCTATAGGATATACTGATTCTGATTTTCAATCAGATCAGGATTCAAGGAAATCGACTTCAGGATCTGTCTTCACCCTTGGAGGTGGTGCCGTTGTGTAGAGGAGTGTTAAGCAATCTTGTATTGCTGACTCGACCATGGAAGCCGAGTATGTGGCAGCCAGTGAGGCATCAAAGGAAGCGGTTTGGCTCCGCAGGTTCCTTAGTGACCTTGAGGTCGTTCCTGGTATGGATAAAGCTATGGTGCTCTACTGTGACAACAGTGCAGCAGTAGCTAATACCAAGGATCCTAGGCATCATAAGAGGAGTAAGCACATTGACAGAAAATATCACATTATCAGAGGCTTTATTGAGAGTGGAAATGTGACGGTTTGCAAAATCGCATCGGAGGACAATCTTGCTGACCCGTTCACGAAGACTTTGGTGGCCAGAAGATTCGAAGAACACGTCGAAGGCATGGGGATGCGTAATATGTCACATTTACTCGCTTAGGGCAAGTGGGAGATTGTTGGGATCTATAGGTGCCCTAAGGATAGAAAATCTTAGGGATTTTCTGTAAATATGACATTTTGATATTAATAAGAGGAAATTATTCATGTTTAATAAGTTGTGTCCTATTTACTTTCATTTGTTGATTGTATAATTATTTTGAGCAAACATAAAATACTCCTAGGCTGTTGGTAATATATCGAATTACCATATGTATACGGGGTATGCATAGAAGACGTGGTAATTTGATAACAGTCTAAATAAATAGTCCGCAATCAACGGAATAAGATTTGGGGATCTTATTCATGATAAGATTGTAAAGGTTGTCTACTTCCTTGGAGGGATGGTTTGTCTTGACCATCGGATAGGTTCCGAGTAGAAACTTTAATGTATACCAGTATTGAGGTATGACATTGGACTGGACCTAAAGTGTTAATTGATTCGGTTTAATAATTCCGTTTATAAGAATCAATGATACTTTGATTATCATCCTGCATTAATCTTAATCCTGAAATGATTACTTGAGTTCGCATCCATGACTTATGTACTTTGATGCACTAAAGGTGAGACACTGTTAATTCATGGTCAACATACTTGTGTTTTGGGTGCATGACTTATGGATGGAGAAATCAAGATTCATAGATACGGAATCCATAGCTATCTTAATGATAGTAAATGTTATCTACTTAAAGGTATTATTCGGGGATTGAAAGATAGAATAACAAGATCTTGGCCATCGGTTTACTTTGTGTTTCTGGTGGTTTTCCAATTGTATGGTTTTACAATTGGTGGTTCTTTCAATGGATAATAATTGAACTTTAAGTTAAAATGATTGAAAAGGTAAAACGGAAAAAGTCCTTAATTCAATCATGGATAACATATGGGGATTAAGCAAGCGATGAATAAATCATGGAAGAAGCACTACGTGAGAGAGCTTTCGTAATACGGTATGTAAACAGGAGTTCAGCTTCAAACTTTTAGTGGAATAGTTTTGAAGTTGATAATTGATGGATAATTAATCTGGGATTAATTTTTCACAATTATAGGAGCCTCTTTACATATTTCCATCGGGTCCCTCTATTAGCTCATATAGTTCCACGAAGCGTCTCGGGATTTGTTCTTAATGAGATCGGTAAATTGTAAATGGAATTTTGTAATGTCTATTAAGACATGGTACTCTCTAACATGCAATCCAGAAAGGATTGGACATGTGAAATTTGTAGACAAATGATTTGTCAACATGTGATTGGTTAATTTGAATTTTGAAAATAAGATTGTATTTGAATTTTGGAAAACAAAATTTTTCTCTCCTAATTAAAAGTGGTGCACGTTTTTTAATTGTATGGAGGGAAGAAAATTTTGTTTCAAAATTATTTAAATATATTCCTAACATTTAATTATTAATTGGTTTAAATAATAGAGATTATTTCATGAATTTTTCTTTCCTAATTAAAGAGGTGCATGGTTTTTGTGAGGAAAGAAAATTTGAAATATTTCATTAATTTAAATTAATTAATATGGATAATGTTTATGGAAAATATTTATTCAAATATGTGAATCCTATTTAAATTCGAAAAGGTTTAAAAGAAGTTTGAATCTAGATAGGACTAGGATCTTTTGACTAGTCTAGATTCTTGATTTAAAATTTAAACCACTAATCAAGATTTCTCTCACTTTGTGGCCGAATTTTAAAGGGGATTTCCTCTTGAAATTTGTTTTTAGGTTCAATGAATCTAGCCCTAAAGTTGTATGATCTTTTGGTTCAAGATTTATCCGGAAAATAATTATTAATTATTTTTCAAGTAGGAGATAAATTTTGAAAAGGATTGTAATACTATATAAAGGCTAGGAGTTCTTGAAAAACCAATTTTTGAAAATTTTAAAAGGGAAAAACGTTTTTTTTAATAAAAAAAAAATTTGTTTTTCTTCCACATCAAAAATTCGGCTTTCTTGTGAGAGAGAAAAAGAAAGAAAATTCCATTGAATCAAAACTGCGAGAAAGGTTAAACCGAGTGACTATTTTCATAGGAGGTTAACCGGTTTCTGTTTTGTAGTTTTGAAGAAAGAAGTTGGATCAAATTCTCAACGAGGATCATCGGAATTGAGAAGGAGGGATCTAGACTTCGGAAAGAAATACCGGTCGCTTGGATTCATAGAACGTGTGCCCACACACACTTTGAGACGTGGAACTCGAGAATAGTAGAGAAGACACGTTGGTCAAACGCTCTAGCAATTCCGGAATCCAAGAAATAAGGTACGCTTGATCATGAATTAATTTATTGTTATTTGCATCATGAGCTTCTTTTCCGGAAACGGCATAAAATTTTTAAAACTTCCGCTGCGCCGTAA
>CM046387.1:8592996-8613123 GCA_025413485.1 Ficus microcarpa
CATGATAAAGTGAACGATCAACATCCACCAAACATCCCGCCATCGTTTCAGTATCACGATAATAGTCAGCCTCCGCCGCACCACTTCCATGATGAAGTCAACAATCACCACTCCACAAACGTACCACCAGCTCCTCAAACTTACCCTACTGCCGGTTACCCTTCACACGATTTCCCTCCCCCTCCATCGCATAGACCCGAAACTTCCGATTATCGTCAGCCATACCACCAGCAATCCTATTCCCAAGAACCCCAGCAGCAGTTGCCTCATAATTTTCCTCCTGAAAGCACCTCTTACACATATCCCCATTTCCAATCTTATCCAAGTTTTTCAGAGAGCAGTATTCCCGCAGTCTCGTCCCATTATCCGTCTTACTACCAAGGCTCCGATGCTTCCTATGCTCCCCAGTCAGCTCCGCCAACAACGAGCCACCAACCAACTGCCCAATACCAGTCAAGTAGCAGGAATGGATCTGTTTCAGAACCTGCCCCTCCTTCAAAGGCATACGAGTACGACAGCAACTACCAGCCACCACCTGAGAAAGTTGCGGAGGCACAAAAGGCAGCCAGATTCGCAGTCGGTGCATTGGCATTTGATGATGTGTCGGTTGCAGTGGACTTCTTGAGGAAATCGCTTGAATTGTTGACAAATCCATCGGCCGGAGCTGGTCAGTGAGATCCTTATTGTTGAGTGAGAGATTTGAGGTATTTCTACTCTCCGCTTGCACGGTTGGTTTGTATATGCCTAATGATACATGCACGCATTGTTGCTTGTCTTGAACCTTGATGCACGTACTGACTAGTGTGAGTGAAAAGTTTATTGAATTACGCCCCGCTTTATCCGTCATTCTGCGAATTTTAACATTCGTCCCTTGTTGGGGCTAGCTCAGCGGTTGAGAGGAGAGGAGTCGGAGGGATGGGAGTTTCTATGTTTCAAATCCAAGAGTGTTTTCGTTTTACTTTAATAAGTGAGAAACACGGATACAAAAAAAAAAAAAAAAAAAGAAACGATCATCGTAAATGATAGTTCTCAGCCACCCAAAACGATGTAGGTGGATAACGATTACCTTAAAACGATAATGCTAAGAGGGAAGGACATATATAAAGTAAAAGCGAAAAAAAAATATGGAACATGACATAAGTATGGAGAGCGAGAACAGTGAAATATGAAAAAGATTTACATGAGCTGCAAAATCTACCGAAACGACAGTAATTTAAAAAACTAGAATAATGCAAATGCACAGTAAAGGGTAGGAATATTAGAAACGACAACGCCTAAAACGACACGAAATAAAAAATGATAAAAGTTAATGAAAACGACATTAATTTTTTATTTTTTTGGCTCGGGAAAAACGACATTAAGCTAAAAACTAATTACATCAACTGAAAAATGATAACTGTAAATAGCGGCGTTCGCTTAAAGAGTGTTGCTCGGCGGAAACGACTGAAATAGTAAAATAACAAAGATATGAAGACAGCATCAGGATCACATCAAAACGAAAAAGACTAAAAACAGCAAAAAGACCAAACGACATCAAACTTGAAGCGCTAAAAAACTGCGAAACGACAATAACTGCTAAAATGGCAATGACTATGAGCAATATCAACTGGAGATAAAGACGAATTAAAAAAAAAAAAAAGAGACGAAATTAGCTAGAAAAAAGATAACAAAATGAAACTACAAAAAACTTGTCAATTTGAACAACAACGCTTCAGGAAAAAAAAAAAAAAAAAAAAAAAAGACAGCATAAACGACACCAAAAATGAAACCACGACATTATGGCAAATGACAGGATCCAAGAAAACAACAATTAAACAAACGCGCATTTAGCACGGTTGTCCCCCAAACTAGTAATTCTTTATCTATTTGCCCTCAAAATTTTTAATTTGGACAATTTGTCCATTGTTGTATTATGTTATATTTGGCTTAATTTCTCCTTAAATTGGTGACACAAAACTCACGTATGCTTTATGTAAAAACGAAAAACCTCATCTCTAACCAAAATTTTCAAATCTACCCCAAACCAAACCCTAATGTAAATCAACTGAATTCAAATATTAAAGTTATTGGAAAGTTAACAAAATGGAGCAAATTGCAATAATTTAGAAAATTCAGAGATAAGTTAATAAAACTAAAACTTTGGATGCCAAATTCTCAAAAACTAAAAAATTTAGAAGGTAACAATACTAAATACTCTAAACAAAAAGGACATGATTTAATAAAAATAAATATGAAAAAAGACATTACCTTGAAGAATACACGATGAAGTATAAAAGGACAACAATATAGAATACAATTAACAAATAAAACGACATCCATTTGGAAACTTTAGTTCCCCAAAGGCCAAAAGCGACGCAAGACATAAAAAGGACAAAATTTTTTTTTTGAAAATGACACTCTGCAAACCACAATAAAACAAAAATTTTTAAGAAATAACGTTAAGCTTGCATTCGATATTTGTCACCTTGCATTTGACATTCGAAATATGTTCAATCTAATTTGCATCGAAAACTTTTGTTTTATTAAACTTGCCTAGCTAGCATTATCCTTAGCAAGAAATTCACAATATAAACTTTTTTGTTTTCTTAATTTTTTTTCCTATCAAAAGAAATGGATAATCCTAAAAGACTTGTTCTCATACATGACATAACTTCAACATCTTTACTAAATTCTCATTTTACCCCTGTTTTTAATGCCCCTAAACATAAGCTTCAAAAGGGTAGTTTAGTCAATTGCAATTATTATTGCATATCTAAAGCCACTTTGATCACCATGTTGTGGATATTGTCAATTACAATGCTTCTAAATTCTACCTCCTATGAGGTTCTTTTCTGTTGAAAAATCCGTCAAAATAAGAGTATTCTTTATATACATGCATATATAAAAATGTATATATATATATATATAGCTTTTAATGTAGTTGTTTGACCACATTGCATATTGGCTCTCAAGTTTTGGACTTGTTATGCCATAGGAGAAATGAGACTATGTCTACCTTGTTTAGGATGTTCAAGTTCTGAAAGATCTCCTAAAGATCAAGACTCTGATCATTCCGATGCCGGTGTTCTAAGATCGCTTATCGGGTTAATGGAGCCGTGCTCATTCCAACGGACAAAGAAGAATTGCAAGTGGAAAATTCAACAAAAAGGGTATCAATACCATCAGCTAAAGGTGGTGAAGAAAGGAACCCTAGAGGAATTGCTCTTCGCCGATTCATCAGGCAAGAATGACGACGGCATTTTCAGACAATTCTTCAAGAGAATTTGTCCGCCTTTCCCCGAAGATCGCACTGCTAATAAAGCCAGTGATCATAGTGTTTCTTTGGAGAGGCTTTTGATGGTTGAAGAAGTCACTTATAGTGGAGAAAATGCAGATGCTTCTTCAATTAGTAGAAGTCAAAGTGTGAAAGTGAGGAAAAGGGTGAGCTTTAGATTTCCATTAGAAGCTGATATAATCATAATCTATTCATCAGATGTCGAATCTGACGACCAAGATTGAGAATCTTTGGTTAAATGTTTGAGAATTTTATTATATGTGGATTCCCTTTGTGGAATACATATATATATATATATATATATATGTATGTATCCAAGTACTTATGTAATTTTGGGGTTAGAGGAAAACGGAAAAAGGATCTTAAGCTTAATAAATGATATTTTATGTTAGATTAAACATGGGCATTATCTTTCTTGTACTAATTGTCTTCTATTTGTATTTTTCAAAAAAAGAAAAAAAAAAGTCTTCTTTTTGTTCTGTCTAGGATTTACTGCCCATCACACATGTAAGAATCGTGTCAGATTAATAATTATGATAATTTAATAAAACTTGATAAAGATCTAAAAATTCGAAATTATGTTCTGCCTATTCATACTTTATTCCCTACTACTTAATTCTATATCTTATTTGAGGGTAAAAATAATATTATATTAGCAAGCAAGTTAGAAGAAAGTAGAAACACAATAAAGTTATAAACCAAAGTCCACAAAGGAAAAAGGGGGAAACATAGAGTCTAAAACTTTTGAAAAGAAAGATTAAAAATTTGTTGAGGTTTAACTGAAACAAAATTAAAATTTGGTTGATCTTTAACTGAAATAACTGAAATAAAAATTGTTAATAAATTTATAAATTAACCAAGTCCACAAAGGAAAAAAGGAGAACAGATGGTCTAAAACTTTTGAAAAGAAAGATAAAAAAATTGTTGAGCTTTAACTGAATAATAAAAAAAAAAATTGATTAGCTTTAACTGAAATAAATAATGCTTTAACTCAGAAAGTTATATATCAAATTAAAAATCATTTCAAATAACAAAGTTATCAAATTAAAAAAAAAAAAAATCATTTCACTAGTTGTTAGCACGGTACAAAAGCAAACCCTTCATTACTACAACGTAACTTCACATTTATATAGACCTCATAATAAGCTATAAAGGAAACAAAACGAAAAAGTAGCTGACTTTATTTACCTTAGTGGACAATCAAGGAAACACAAAGTCACAAAAAGCACATAAAAAAAAAAAAAAAAAGTAACTACAGTCAGTAAAAACATTAACACCTCCAATAGACCACACAAACAAAAGTAAAAACACAAAGAAAAAAAAGGAAAATAAAAAAAAGGGATAGCCCTTAGAAAGCCTTACAAGTTCTTCCTCTCTTTTTGTGTGTTGGATTCTTCTCATTTTTCTATGCAAATAACAAACAAAAGAGAGGAAAAAGGTAATTTAAAAAAAAAAAAAACCTATATATATCCCTCTATTTATTAAATGTCCTTTTTATCGAGAATTACCAGACATTCCGATTAGGGTTGGATCAGGATGTGAAATACACAATAGACCCCACTAGTGTGATATCCACCAAAAGGGTTTATTGTATATTTCACATCTTGACTTGACTCCGTCAGAACGTAAAGTAATTTCCCTTTTTTTTTTTCTCCTTGTCGCTTTTTCTTTCCTAAGAAAAAGAAAGAGAGGCAACTATGTGAAAGAATTGTAGCTGGTCAAGAAGCTCCTTGGCTTGGGTTGTGGCTCTAGTTTCCACACGTGAGAAGAGCTCCTCACTAAGGTGGTCGCCAATGTGGGCGTCGACAAGGACACCGGCAACACTGCGGCAACTATTGGCGAGGGCTCGACCAACTTCAGCAGCATCATCAGGTTCGCTCACCACAAGAGGACTTCCTCCTTTGAAGACCTCAAGCTTGTTTATGGCAAATGACCCATCTGCCTCCACCACTTCCTTGAAGTCTTGTAGACTCGGTGCATACACTGGAATGTTGAAGTTATCCCTTTTCTCACTACTAATTAGGCCCTGTGAATCATCATCATCATCATTATTATAACACCAATGACAACTTCTTTTGTAAGTTTTGGACCACATACTCATATACTTGAAAACGCAAAAGAGAATTTTGTGATAGACTAGAAGTGTTCATGGATCAGATTGGATAGATTAAGGTTCAATTTCTAGTTTTTACAATCTGTTACTCTGTCAATCCAACCCAATTCGTTGGACTAGATTGAATGGATTGAGCTATGATAGAGTACGTGGTTGGGGGGAAAAAAAAATTCATACTAGAGAACATGTTTTCTTAACTATCAGATCCAATTAGAATCATATCAAATTAGAGTTATGCATAGAAGTGAAGTAGTATATAATAGGTACCATAAAAAAAATCCTCTTGCTCACTTAAGATTAAAGTTTGTTATGCTTATAAATAAGTAGGATTATTAATTACCACATGATTTCGTATTAATGCTTCTCATGAGTTGAACATTTATCTATGGACTGTTGTGGCACATTATAATCATCAAACAAAGTATAGAATTATAGTTAAAAATATATATATTATAAAGGGATTAACTAAAGATTTCAATTCTGTTTCTTCTTTCAATGGCCAAATGAAAAGGGTATTTGTTAGCCTTTTCTGACTTGGTTTTTTTTTTTTTTTTTGAACTCTTAAATTTTAAAGAAAAAACTATTAAAACCTAATCATATTCATAATCGTTTATTGATCAGCAAAGGATGATAACTCTTTGTATGCGTAGTCATTTTATAAATAAATAGACAATACGTCAAAAGGGTTTTATGGTTTTTTTTTTTTTTTTGTTTTTTGTTTTTTCTGATCATCATTTGATCAAAAAATGATTAGAGGCATCAAAATGTACTCCTCGTCTCGCTACACTATATCATAATTGTGTTCTGTTCTAATCACATAATTCTATGAAAATTCCCCAGGGTCATGAGGAACACATGGACCACCCACCAGCTGCCAATAGTCATTATTCTGCCGACACGATTAGGGGAAAAAAATGGAGGGGCTAGATTCATTTTCGGGGAATAATCCGATGGCCAGCATTGATGAGGTTTAATCATGACCAGTAGAATTTCATTATAAGGACTTGTGAGATCAACAACACCTAATCATACCTCTCTTTTTTTTTTCTTTTTTTTTCTTTCAAAGTTTGCTTTTTGGTCTGCCAAAAAGAGTATTGGTGTAGAGCACTGTTGACTTGACACACAAAGCACACATTGATAAAGAATGGTGGTAAAATATAGATAATGATTATTATAAATACCTCTTGGATAAGATCATCCCAAGCATCTTGAAAGTGGGTCCCAAAGAGTAAGCCAGCTCCACCTTGGTCAGTGGGATCCACAGAAGTCCTCCCCAAGCAGACAAGGAACATGGATCCACCTCTCTTCATCTCCTTTGATCTTGATCTGAGGAAGCCAGCCAAGTCCGTTTGGAACTGTTTCTTGTATGCTTTTGCTGTGCTCTCGTTTGCTCCATGGATGAACACCCTTCCATTGTTATATGCTGTCGATCTCTTGTCCTACCACACATTCTGGCACCTGTGTATGTTTGAATCATAAATTTGAAAAGTCAATTTGAACAGTCAATTCAAATTTCTACGGAATATTTTGATTTCTTTCACCATAGAAAACTTTTAAATAATGTGTTGAAAACAATATCAAAACGGTGATATGAACATGTTATAAAATTAGAGAGAACTTTTGAATGGGCTGTTTTCATACCAATGGTATAAATTTACAAATGGAAAAATGTAGATAAAATAAATAGAGAAATATTAAGGTCAATTGGAAAGTGTTTTTCATAGAATTTTGTGTATGTGTGTGACAATTCAATGTCTTTGACCAATGAGAGGTGCATCTTTCTTTGATCTATTTCTTTTCTTTTTTAATTAAATATTCTTATTGATTGAGCTTGAATACAATGTAACAATCAACAACTACTTGATAAATTGGCAGAAAAGACTTACTTTGGTAATTTAAATGTAAATATGTATGTATATATATATATATATATATATACGAACTTTAATGTATAATATAGGATGATCACAAAGCCAATTACACTTTGTGACTTTTATATTAGCAACTTTAACAAAAAGTCAAGGTGGGGCTTAGTTAGTAGAAAGGTTATTAAAATGAGCTTCTAAAATATTAGCTTAGCTAGCTTGTTTACAATGATATTATATATCTCCATAATAATATTCTCATGAACTGTATGATCAGCTGTAATAGCTTTAATGCTTTTAAAATTATCATGAAGACCCTCTCTCTCTAATATCCAGACATAAGGGTAAATTTGAAAGGAAAAAAAAAAAAAAAAAAGAGAGAAAACTGACATATATCATATCTCAACTAGATTGGCACCCACTAAAATCTCAATCGCACACAAAGTCATCCGCTCTCAAAATTTAGTGTAAAGTAACTTTAACTCAAATTGACATAATAACAAACGTCCTTATTTCTCCTATGCCAAACTTTGAACCAATTTACAAGCTTGAAAAATGGTGAAAACGATTTAAAAACACTAAATTAAGTTTTATATCTTCCAGACAAGATAATGAGGATTAGGGTAAAACACAAAATTCTCTTTCTCTCTCTCTAGTATCAAAAGAACAAAAACCTGCCATAAAATTTGTCTGATCTATATATATCCAATATGAATATAGTACAAAAGAAATAAATTCTCCGACTATTTAATTAGGCACAGAATATAGTATATAAATTTTGACATCATGAAAACGTACGTTGAGTGAATTCCAAATCACTATAGGGAAGACATTTTAGCTCCTATAAATAATTATATTTGTCTTATATATATGTCTATATCTTGCTTTAATCTTACAATATTGACGACCATAAGTTTTTGTTGCACTAACTTTTTGACCATCGTCTGGCCGGCAAGAAATCTTATGTTTAAGATATTGCAACATCTTAGATTTTTAGTTTTCTAAAGTCTATATATATATAGGCTATAAATATTTTCCTTGGGAACAAACTTGTATAGAAATATAATAATATATATATATAGAGACGTAACAAAGAGGACATCAATGAAAACCAAACCTGTGAGAGCCAATGCAAGGAAAAGGCCGAATAGAAAACGTCAATGGAATTGGCTGGGAAAAGTCGCCGGTAAAATGAGCCCGGGACTCCAGCGGCGAAGTAGGAGCGGTGGTTATCGGCAGCCAGGCACTCCTCCATGCTGCCGCCATCGTTGGCTAGAGGAGGGAGGATCTGGAAAAGGGTGTTGAAGTCATTGCTAGGGAGGTCGGAGAAGAAAGCTGAGAACTCCGGCGGCTCGTATCCCAAGGCCTCGTAACGCTTGATCATGTGCTTGATGATCACGTCGACGATGTAGATTGTGTTGTTGCCGCAAGAGCATCCGAGGTCCACAACCACAAATGGCACCTCAGGGGAGTTTAGCTGAACAACATCTAGGGTTTCTTCAAGGAGGTGAAGCATGGATTTAGCATGTAAGGCCTGCATGGGAAACAACAATAATATGAGATGTTTATTTATTATGTAAAGAATTGATATAATAGAAAATTATATGTGCAAAATAATGAAGAAAAATTTGAGGTCATTTGATTGCTTAAGAGCTTTACCCAGCTAGGGCTAGCTCAGCGGGTAAAGACGAGGGGTTTGAATATGAGCTCTTAAGTTTGAAATGATCTGAGAATATTTTGTTTTTCTTTAATAATGAGAGCCATATAAACCACATATATATCACCAAAAAAAAAATAAAAATTAAAAAAATTAAAAAAGGAGTTACAGTTTAGTATCATGAAATATCATGATACACAGGATCACAAACAACACCTTGATTTTCAGTAAGTTTTTCTTTTATTTGAATAAAATTTGAGTAGAACACCTTGATACTAGTTATCTCCTCTCTTCATTAAAAACAAAAATCACAAACAACACTTATTTAATAAGACACAGCAAGTATGTAAGCAAAAAATACACTATGAAAAAGTTATTTTCTTGTAAAATCAGTGCTGATGGTTTATATGTACATAACATTTTTGAAATCAATTTGCAGGATTCATATGAAAAGAAAAGGAAGCAAAGACTGTTAAAAGAAGCCAATACCTGCAAAGAAATTAATTAAGCTATGATACTACAACTATTACAAAGAAATGAAAAGAAAAAAAAAAAATATATATATATATATAATTAAGTAAAAGAAGTTCTCATAAAACGACAATACACACACACACACACATTAAAAGAACTAGAATATTGATGTAAATATATATAGAAATCAATTACCTGTGCTTGGGAATTGTTGGCATAGCTGGCTTCTCCTTTGCCACCTTTCATGCTAAGCATCCTCTCCAGCTTCATATTAGAAACAACAACATTATCTCCCTTAGGAGCCATTGTAGTGTGAGAAAGAGAGTATATATATATACTATATATGTATATATATGTTTGAAAGAAAGGCTAACCAATTTCAATATTGATAGAGAGAGAGAGAGAGTCTGTGTGTGTGTATGTATACTATATATGTGACTTCAGTACTTTGAAAGAAAGGCTAACCAATGTTGAATATTTATAGATAGAGCAATAGAGAAATTATCTAATTTTTAATTTTTTTTTTGTACTTATTCTTTTTTTAGCAATGGAGTGAGAAGAAGTCATATTGTATACATTGCTGAGGACAACAATAATAATTACAAATTTTATCTTGGAGTGGTGGGGGACTATAGGGGGGGTGCTTTATGAAAAAATTCTCTAATTGGCCCATGTGGTGGTACTATTTCTTTTTTATGTTTTTTAGTGGCACCACAACAAGAAAAAGTCTTCTCTTCTCTCTTTCTTTGGACGCATGAGAAGTCTTTTCTTGATATAATTTATCTGTCGTCTTTTCCAAAAATACAAAATCATATACTATATACTTGTGAAACAATATTATTATGATTTTACTTTTGTTTATTTGCGTCATGTTTTCTCTTTTATTATTTTGTTTATGTTCCATTAGAAAGATTCTTTTGTGACACTATAGTGCAGCATGATCACTCCAAAAGGTTTCACAAGAAATATGTTTAGGCTTTTATTCATTGAACTTATTAAACCATTGAGTCCTTTTGTAATTTTGATGTGATATGTTATAGTGCCACTTCCTTTACGAATTTATATACATACATACATACATATATAAATATATATAACATTTTTTTTTGTATTGTTTTTAGTTGTTTTAGTTTTTTTTTTTTTTTTTGGCTTGTATTGTATTGTTTTTAGTTGATCTTTGACAACTTACATTTCAAATTTTTAATTTTGACAATTTTTTTCCCTAACTTTCAAATTATTGCTTTGTGTCCGCTTCCACTTAACTTCCCATTAAACTGATGACAGGTAGTCAATGTATACCTAATTTATTTAGGACGGAAAACCAATCATGTATCCAATAAAGGATAAACATATGTCTATATCCTATTCAAATCTTAAAGCAAATCTTCTAAATTCAAATAATTAAATTGATCAATTTAATGAAAAGTTAGTAAAATGAGACATGTTCTAACAAATCATAAAACTTAAAAATAAAATTGTCAAAATTAGAAGTTTGGAAGTATATTACTAAAATTTGATGAACCCTAAAAAATAGCCATTTTTCAGTTTAAGGGAACAAACAATGAATTAATATATGGTATATAAATATACAGTATATGTATAGCTTTGTAGTGCCACACATAAAAGAATGATAAGGACCTGTGAAATATTTACCATTTTATTCATGATGATCACATGCATGATCGCATGTCTCACGAAAGGACTAACTTCTCACATTTCCAAGGGGCTGACATTATTTGAAAACATAGTGGGTGATAAAGTAGGTAATTTGAATTAAAAAAGGATATTAGAGTGAAGAAAAGTAAAATCAAAAGAGACATATATGTACAGTAAGTATATATATATATATATAATTCAACCTATATATGGTTGGAAATTGTTGGGCTTCTTTGTTTTTGTCTCTTTTCATGAAAAACAATGCTCTTAGATCATACATCAAGAACTTTGTCGCCAATTTTTGCTATATTATTATGTAATTTTATTAATTGCTTCATAAATGGTGTTGGAGAAAAGGAGGTTGTTTATTCACATGGACAACGCCAAAAATGAAAGAATGATTATTTATGAATAGCAAAAATTGAAGTGGGAGCCGACATAAATATCTTTAGTACTGTTAATTGGAACATATGAAAATCTAAGTTTCGAATCCTAAATGGTATACATATGTCTTTTTTTTTTTTTTTTTTTCCCTAGTCTTTTTCATGTAGGATTTTTAACCAGATAGATAATTTAATTGTATTTTGTTTTCCGATTTTCAAAATATTAGAGGGTTAAGGTGAGATATATTGTTTTGGAATAATGAGCGTCAACCTAATTGGAATGTATATACGACAGTGTCCTAGATCTTTCTATTGAGTCTTCCTTGAGTGTATCAAGTAGATCTCTAGCTTCGTTTTCATAAACCTAACAAAAGCATTTTTTTTTCGCCTTTTTCTCAATTAGTTTCTAACTAAATAGCAGCTTGCAAGTAAAGCAAGTACTACTTTGCAAATTGTACGATCTTATCTCAAGTCCTCAACAACATAAAGAAAATTTCTAATGTTTACAAAAAAAAAAAAAAAAAAAAAAAAAAAAAGGTATGTAGAAAACGAATCAACTAATTTCTAATAAATAGCTTTGTTGGTTGAAAGACAATCTTAATAATTAGTCATTTAATCTATAATTAATTGATCACCTTTTTATTACAAGCTGGTTGTAAAGTAGTCATCATAAATGGAGTGGCCTGCTTGAGATATATATATATATATAAATATATATATAAATATATATATATATATATTTATGAAAGCAAAAATATTGGAGTGCCAAAATGCCATGCCAGTCGCAACCAGCCTAGGATTATTTGCAAAAATTGAGCCAAACCAGACAATTTTTATTTATTGATTTATTTTGAAGCACACCAAGCCAGAAAAAGAAAGAAATAGTCATCATGTAGCACATAAGTAGCTTCCAATTAGGGAAGCAATACAGTGCATCTCATGTATGTATAATAATAATATGGTTCACACTGTTGGCCAAAGCAATAATGAAACATAAAATGTTTTTTTAATTGGATGACATGGCTAATTTCACTACTTAATAAATCATATATGTTTCCTGCTTTTCTGCTATGCTTAAAATAAACAAAGTTTACACGTAAATTATTGTCTAATTATCCCCTTAACAAATACGTATAATGACAACGACAAATTGATAAAACACGTAGCAAATGGCAATTATGCCTAATTTTCTGCATTCAAATACAATGGTCCAACCAAAAAAAAAAATAATAAAAAAAGGACTTAACCTATAATATCATTACTAATTTTTGTATATTTTTTGTTAACATTATTTTTTTAGTTTAAAGTTTAGTTTTATTGTCGGCGAGTTAGGGGACGTCATTAGATTAATAATGGGGTTTTCTAAGGAGATCTATTGAAAGCCAAATCATGATTTATTATTTTGTGATTAATAAAAAACATCACCCCAGAAATCAAGGTTCAATTTGCACCCCATTCTAAAATCACTTTTTTCTACTAACTAAATGCTTTTTAGGCTCTTGAATCTTAGTCGTCTCTGGTGGATTAGCATTGGCCGGTCAAGAAAACCTAAGAAAGATTCAAACAAAACGTTCACTTAAACTCCAAATTATATATGCATAACAAAGATTTTGAGTTAATTCTCTCTCTATATATCATTCGAACACAACATTAATAAATAGGTTCATGTACCAAATATACGTTAAATGAATAGAATACTTTTAAATATAACTAAAGACAAATACTAAAAGAATGGAAAAATAATAAATTAATAGAGAATAATATTATACAAGTATAATTTTCTTATTGCTATGATATATATAGTTATCTAACGAACTTTCAATTTTTCTAAAGCCTAAAAGCGATTGGTTGAAATTTTCTTCTGCGTCCAGACAACAGAAAGAATCATCATTTAAGGTTTGAATAACAAAACTAAAAAAATTCAGACACTAGGAAATAAATGTTAAGACTTTTTTTTTTTTTTTTTTTTGGTTATGAAATTTAAATTTTCTTCTCCCTATTGCGGGAAGTTGACTGAAAACTAAACTTTTCATGATTAAATAACTCACTACTCCATTAAAAAAGATGAAGGAAAGGGCCGGGAATTAATTAAAAAGTATTTTAGTCAATTTAACAGTAACACTTGCGAACCTTTTAAGTCGGTCCAAAATAATTAAAACACAAAAGACCCGGAATCTTGTTTCTCCAAAATTTTCTCTCCTTTCTCACTCTCTCTCTCTCTCTAACTATATAATATTATATATATGCATATATATCTTTCTTTCTCTCTCTTCTTTTGCAGGTTCTCTCCCTGTCTGTCTCACTCTTTCAAGTTTTTCAAAGTTCTAAAACCGCCGTGATAGTCGCCGGTTCACGTGAAACTAGGCCTCACCATTTTTTTTTCTTCTTTATTACATAATCTTATTATGACCTTTATCTTTAACGTCCTAACTACCCTATAGTTATGTAGGTGTTTACTTCATTTAATTTTCAACTTATTTGATTTACCTCTAGTCCCTCCAAAGACAATATATATACATATATATATATATATATATATATGCGTGCTCATTATCTTAGATCAGTCATCTTTTTGAAACAACACTAATAATAATTTTTTGTATGATATTATAACAATTAGTTGATTTCAATGTAATATTTTTTATTAATACTTATCATTTGCACAAATTATTCTAGATAGTATCATGTTATAAGATTCTAAGTTAAATATAAATTAACTAGTTATTACAAGTTTCTGAATAAAATGTTACAATTATTGGATTTATTCAACTGTTAGACTTGACTTTATATATTTCATATATGTATATATAAAAGTGATTTAAGAGCTTATATACAAGATGATCATCTTCCTTTTCATTAATATAATACTAAAGTTGTGCCAACTTTTGAAAGGATCATCACCGTTGGATTTTTGGGGCCAAGCTTATTATTTTTAATGGGGTTCGATTAGTTTATTGTATTGTTATGGCTATGGTGTTTTGTTGACAAAGTAGGAGGCGGTGAAAAAGTACAGTTGAATATTTAACAGAAAGATCATAAGATGGGGTGGAATGGTCAAAAAAGAGATCGTAGTTTATTTTTCGTTTTTATCCTTATGGGCATGCATGAACTTTTTGACTTTTTTATTTTTATTTTTATTTTTTTAACCATGGCTCCCCTTTAGATTTTGCTTGAATCTTTGGTTATGAACTAGCTAGCTTGTTTCAATCCTAGCAGCTAGCTAGTTAGAGATGAACTAGCTAGTATATATAAATAAATAAATATATAAATGTTTTATTTGGTTTTGTAGTCTTTTGAATCATTTGTCGTTATGGGACGTAAGATGTATATTACAACCTCTAGATTCGAATGGAGAAAAGAGAAGTGGCATTATTAGATTATGCAACTTGTTTTCTATATCATTATGTCTTTGATCCCTTTTAAAACTCATCTAGAATCTGTTGAAGATAGATATACATATACATATATATATATATATATATATATATATGTACATAACTGAACCATAATTAGCGATACCACAAACTAAGCACTGAAAGAGTAATCTCATATAAGAGATTTCGTTTAACTCGGTGTTGAATTTGGGAAGGAACGAGTTTGATCCCGTGTTTTATTTAAAAACAAGAGCAATTACACAAAATTCATGAAAATTTTATGATCAACATTGAGAGTGTATACATGTAAAATTTTGTGAGTTTTAATAAAACTGAAATAATTGTTTTACCCTAATTTTTTTTTTTTCTACTCGAAAACTTATATTTTACTTAAAAAAAAAAAAGAAAAAGAATAGAGTTGTATAAAGGCCGTAATGACATTATACATGTACCAAAAGAAAAAGGAATCCTAAACACCAATTCAAGGACGAACTCAAGAATTAATGACAAAAAACTTTGTCAATCAATTAGGTACCATTTCAATCACATTAATTTGTACTGCCATTTTAATCAAGCTACGGAGGAAGCCAATGTAGTGGCAAGGCTATGTAGGGATTAGGGTAGATCAGGTTGAGAAAGGAGAAGCAACATTCATACCTGTCAAATCAAGAAAATAACGTAACACCAAACATCAAAATAATTCTACATTACTCGACAACTTATATTTTACTTAAAAAAAAAAAAGAATAGAGTCGTATAAAGGCCGTAATGACATTATACATGTACCAAAAGAAAAAGGAATCCTAAACACCAATTCAAGGACGAACTCAAGAATTAATGACAAAAAACTTTGTCAATCAATTAGGTACCATTTCAATCACATTAATTTGTACTGCCATTTTAATCAAGCTACGGAGGAAGCCAATGTAGAGGCAAGGCTATGTAGGGATTAGGGTAGATCAGGTTGAGAAAGGAGAAGCAACATTCATACCTGTCAAATCAAGAAAATAACGTAACACCAAATATCAAAGTAATTCTACATCCTCTTCAAATAGAGCAAGAGATGTCGAAGAGATTTTGAACACTAAGAATGACAAAGTAAGAGAGAAACTTGATAATCACACTAAGAAGATTAATGCGAAGAGGTATAATCGTTGATTTGGAAAAAGAAAAGTTACAAAATATAGAAATGAATCCAATTTTAATTTGAATTCGTTTGCCTTTTATGATAATGGTTGTTGTTGTTGTTGTTTTGTTTTTGTTTTTTGTTTTTTTGTTTTTTTCATGTTTTGTTTGATTTGCTATTAAGATTGAATTTTTATTTTCTCTATATCTGTTTTCATTTTATTCTTTTTAATAAATTTGAGTGGACATTTCAACTCTTTCTCTCCATTTATTCGAGAGAGAGAGAGAGAAGGAAAGAAAAAGGAATCCTATGTAAGTTAAGGATTATTAGGTTTTTGAGGGGTTTGCATGTGGAACCAAGGATTATAAGCTTCATTGAAAACTAACACTTAAAAAAAAAAAAAAAAGTACGTTTAACTACCAAAAAATTCAGTTGATATTGCCTATATATAATTGGGATCTTTGCAACCATATGGCTAGGTATTTTACTTGTGGACAAGATCTCTTAGCCTATTTTAAAAAGACCATTCTTGGCCATTAGAACAAGAAATCTATCCACATGGAACGCCTTATCCAAAGCATGGTTTTGTTACTTATTTAAGGAACAGTCTTCCCAAATTTGTTCAAACAAAACAACATGAGTGAAGTTTTGGTGCTAAAATTTATTAGGCAAAATGAAACATAGGTTGGGATCTTAGACGACAGAAGGGTTAAGTCTAACAAGTAAAATATTCTAAAGATTTGTCACGAGAAAGTTGAAGCTAAAGATTTAGCCTCTCCTAATCTATATTCTTTATTAATTCACATGGATTCTTTTGTGATTTTGTTTATGAACATACAAATATATATATATATGTATATTTTTATATTTATTGTTAGGGTTGATTGGCTTACAAGGTTGTTAGTCAGTTAGACTTCCTATACGCGGTTTTTCCTATGAATGAGTGTCAAAAAACAATATGGATTGAAAATATGGCGTGTATGACATCTTTTATATATATATATATATATATATATAAATATATACACACACACACAAGTATATGTAACACCAACTCCAATCCTAATTTTTAAGTATAAATTAATTTACGTGGTATGTGAATTGTGGGTTTTTTTACTAATGAGTCTTTGAAATTTGTAATTAAAGTTGATATCTCTAAGATTACTATATATATATATATATCTCACATTAACTTGTTTTGTTTTATCTGTATTGAGAAACTCTAAAATCAACTTTTAAGTACTGACCTTCGTAGTACGTGAGTGTCAATATCATTCTTCTATTGACAAGCTTTTGAAGTTTCAAAGATTGTATCTATCAATAAAAAGATAGCAAATTACTGTCACGTGAATTGGTATTAAAAAATTAAAACTGAAATTGGTGTCTTTAGCATTTATATATATATATATATGTGTGTGTGTCACATTGACTTTGCTTTGTCTGTATCCTTGTGAGAGAAGTTACTTGCTTCAAGCAATGGTAAGAGAGAGTAACGTGTCAATAATGACGGGTTTCTTCTATTTTCTCCAAATTTTGTGGTCACGAAAGAGGCAATGGATCTAGCAGAAGAAACCAAAAATAGACATGAGGGCATAGGCTATGTAGCTATAGCAACTTAAGTTAAGGTGTTATTGGGAATGGCAATGGGTCTGCATGAAATTTAGGATTTTTGAAAATTTTCTATTGAGATGAGGTGATTGGATCTCGAGAACAAAGCAAAATCTTTATTTTCTTTTATTTTTTTATTAGCTTTTTGTTGATGTTACTTCAATTGTATTGCAATGTCGAACGAAGGGTAACAAGTTATCAAATACGAAAGCGTGTTTAATTTTTGCTGCATTTACTACGCTTTCTCAACTTGAGCCAATGTTGGAAGTTCAGAAATATTGGAATAAAATTGTGTATCCATATTCTCCTAAATTACCCTTTTTTTTTTTTTTGGGATAAAAGTAAGGGTTATTCTTATTACCCCTAAATTTTGGGATCATTCCTATTTTGCTATCTGAATTTAAAAACTCATACTTTATCATCTATACTTTGAATTTAACCTTACTTTACCTATTTTATAATTAGAATTTCAGTTAAAAACAAATGAAAAATAAGGTAAATAGTCTTCCTTAATCCTTTCTATTTAGAATTTTACTAAAAACAAATGAAAAAAATCACAAGACCACATCTAACTTACTATTTTTTTCCTATATGTTTTTAATAGAAATTCTGATAAAGAAATTAAGCATGATTAAAGTAAAATTTAGACAATAAAGAGAGTTTTTAAAGTTTAGAGACCCAAAACTTAGGGAGAAAAGATGGGAGCAATCCTAAATGTAAAGGAAAGTTGTAGCTAGGAGTGGCTTAGGTTCTTAAACCATAGCCGGATCTACGGCTTTCTTGTTCATTTTTCTTTTCAATCTGGTAAAACCATTACCATACTTTTAAGTTTTGATAGAAGCTATGATCATTTTGCCATAAAAGTTGAATGACTGTGAAATGTCATTTTCTACTATTTTTTTAACGGATTCTTTGCCCAAAAAAAAAAAAAAAAAAAAAATTTAATGGAACAATTCTTGACAATTAAGAAAAAAAAAGTTTTTCATTTTTGCCGCAATAAAAAGAAATGTTGATCATATATAATATTACAATGCCACAAATAATAACTAAAATCACAGTTCAAGGCAGCCTATTAGGGTCTATTGGGAATATTATGAATCTACGAAACTAGGCAACTACACAACTTGGAAATCATAGTACATAAAAAATGGAACTCTCATTGGTACTCGGGCGGGCCCAATCTGGCACAGGCTACATAAGAATAATGCTGACGACTGCTAAAAACACCAACTCTAATCTTAACTTGTGAGTTTCAATCATAGGAGGCTAAGATCTAACATTACCAGTTGAAAGACAGCGTGTGTACACCAATGGGAGAGAAGACAATATTGAGTGGAGTATGCATATATATACAACCGGATCAATCAGAAACCGGCTGGAATGACTTCTTAAACTCGTCATAAAGCCATCTGTTAGAAAAAAAAAAAAAAAAAAAAAGAAAAAGTTATCATCAAAAAGAGCTAATTCTTATAGAATATTTTGTGTTTGGTGAACGGATCAGGTTGACGAGAGTCGAGAAATATGAAAAGAGCGAAATGAATATTTCAAATCTTGAGTACTTAGATTAGCTCATGAAATGTAGTTTTTTCCTCACTCTAAACCATGTTAGAAAGCGGAATAGAACACATGCTGTCTTCCCCTTACTTTCTTTGCCCCGCTTTTTTGGTAAAACATGGATATTATAACTATTGAATTTACATGCCTAGAGAGCCATATGAACAAAAATCTATGAAACAGGCGTCAAAGTTTGTAGCATGTGAATAAAGATACACGTACTTGCATAGGAAAACTGGCGCAAGTCCGTTACCAGGAACAAGACCCGACTGTTTCCGTCTCTCAGTTTCTTCTTTAAATTTGGTGGGAGGAAGAACTTCACAAGGGCCTTGAACGTATCCAGCAATTACAGTAACACAACGATCAGTTTCGATAACCTACAACAGAATCATCAAGTTGATATGCCCTTCCACATGGATACTTCAACATGACATAAAGCAACACAACAAAACAAAGGGACACGGGCCCAATGCCATAAGTAAACTACAGCCAAAATTCCTTTGCAAGCAAGAGGAACATGCAGTGCATAAAGAATGTAAAGCGTGCCAGTCGGTATATTGTCGACACGAAAACCCAGTCGATCCCTTCAACTTTTCTACTGATATGCCAAACCCCAATCTCAAATATCGATAGAAAACGTTCGAATAAGAGAATGTGAAGTGAAAAAGTCAGTATACTGTCACCAAGAAAATCCAGTCGGTCCCTGCAACTTTTCTACGGACATGCTGACCCCCAATCTCAAATATCGATAGAACACCTTTTGAAAATTGTATGCAGAAAGGAAACATACAAGAGAGTATTTACCTCATTGCTGTCGGTGATACAAGGGTGGCCAACATTCTCGGGTAACTCACCAGGGAAGTAGTATCTACTGAGAAGAAACCACTTTAACCTAGTTTTGCTATCCTCGTACATGGACTGGAGCAAATTGAAAAAAAAAAAAAAAAAAAAAGTTTAAACAAAAACCACCTCAAACAACTAAAAGAACAACGGCACATTTAACGTGATTGTTAAGTAAACAATAGTTATAGCTCATATAAAAA
>CM046387.1:8615381-8643381 GCA_025413485.1 Ficus microcarpa
TCGAAACCAACAGAGACACAGTACGAATCCCAGCAATCGCGACATCTAGATCTGGATATGCAAAACCGTTGTCGTCATCGGAGATGGCGGAGTCGGTGACGGACGTTACTGAAGATCCCGATCTACCGCGATGAGAGCTCATGATTCTCTCGATATTGATCTCCTCTCCGTCGCGAAACCGTGAGACACCGAAGCTTGCCGGAACCTGCGGACGAAGATGACACCGTTAAGGTCTCGATCTGCAGTCCCATCATCGTGGGAGTCCTCACCGGCGAAGATATGTCGGTGATGATAGCTTTCAAGATCGAGCCTGCTCACAATTTCGCCGGAATCGGGATCTCATTTGCGATTTCCATTGTTGCAAGGCCGAGATCGGCGAGCTCTTGGTGGAGATTTCTAAGCTTGGATTGCGTCTTCTAGTGATGGAGCAGAGCCATCATTGGTGACAACGACGATGAAGAAACAATGCCGGCAACTGTGACGGTGGATTTCGATTGGCAATAATGGTGTGTTACCAGAGTCGACTCTGCTGGCGAAGAGCAGAAGAGGAGGCTGATGACTAGGGGGTCAATGGTATTTTTGGATTTTTATCTTTTTAGTTTAACCTACTTATGCTATTTGGTTATGTTATCTTGATTTCTGCTATTATTTTAAAAAATGTTAGCCAAATATGTTATTTTCGTCTTTCTCACTCAGAATAATTTAAATTAGGGAAAATCCTGTTTAAATTACATCTTCTAGAAAAACCCACCTCTGTCTTCTTTTTTTTTTTTTTTTTTTTTGGTAGAAACCCCCACTGTATTATTATTATTATTATTATTATTATTTTGGATAAACACCTACCACTGTATTTTTGAAGGTAAATTTGTGGTAAAACCCTTTTTATATATCATATCGGTAGAGTTTAGTTTTAAATTATTAAGATGTAATCAAATAGCTAAAATATTATTTATGTATAATAATTATAATGCACTCTACCTCATAGTAATATAAACTAAGAAATTTAAAAAAAAAAAAAAAAAAAAAAGGCATTGATATTGTCGGGGTTGTCTAGAAGTCAGGCAAGTCATGGGGGGATCGACATCGGGCGAGAGGGGCCAAATCTAGTCAGGGATTTGTTGTCAAGGGTGGGTGGGAGCCAAATCTGGCTAGGAGTCCGTCGTCGATTGGGGCGAATCTGGCTGTGTGACGGTCATCAGTCCCTAAAAGGAAAATATAAGCTGTGCAATCGCACATCGTTTGGGAATGGATATTATAGAAAACATGTTTTTTGACTTGTATTCTAAACATGTAAAATTAGCTATTTTAGGAAATACTTGTTACATTCTGTATTCCTTAAATTAGGCTGATTTAGTTTTGGTATCTCATGAATTGTGGGGTTAGACAGAAAGCCTAGTAAATTTCCTCTTTCGTAGCTAGGTGTTTTGTATATAGCTGACCTTTTGTGCATTATTCGAACCAATTAAGAGAGAAAATATTTCCAAAAATCTGTCCTTCAATTTGCGCATGGTATCAGAGCCATAAGGCTTAGATTTCTCTGGGAAAAGACCATTCTGCCCTGCTTCTTGGCCTTTATCGCTAAGTTTCTCCATTCTCACTAGCCTTCATCTCCGGTGTTTCTCTCCATTCTCTCCAACCTTCATCGCCAGTGGTTTCTCTATATTACTTGGCCTTTATTGTTGTTTTTCCCGTGATTCTTACCAGCCTTCATTGCCGGTGTTTTCTAGTTGTTATTGACTGGCCTTAATCACTAGATGTCGTGACTGGTGAAAGATGTCGATAGTCACAGAAACAATCACTTAGTCGTAGGAACAATCACTACAACACAATCTGAGGAGGTTATTCGATCCCAAGAGTCTAGAGAACTGCAAAATATCCAGGCTGCATATAGACTAGATGGAAAAATACTATATCAAATGATCTCAACTCGTTCGCACCCTACTTAAAGGAAAGGGAAAACTGAGTCATCTTATAGGTACAGGCCCAAAACTGGGAGATCCTAAGTTTGAAGCATGGGATGAAGAAGATTTGATGATTATGGTGTTGCCGTGGAATTCAATGATTCCTGAGATTAATGATACATGTATGTTCTTGGCTACTGTTAATGATATTTGGGACGCGATACAACAGACATATTTGAAGGCTAGAGATGCAGCGTAAGTGTATGAGGTGAAGGTGAAAACAATTGCTGCTATGTAAAGGAGTATGTTTGTCACTGAATATGCCAACCAATTGAAGTCTCTATGGCGGGAACTTAATCATTATAGGGTTATAAAAAACAAGTGTCCTAAAGATGCTACTATTTTAAAGGATTTTGTTGAACAAGATAGGGTTTATGATTTCCATGTTGGATCAACACGGAGTTTGATCAAGTAAGAATTTAGATACTTGGCAAGTGGTGGTGCTGATTCGTGGCAAGGAAAGTAGAAGAGGATTGATGCTTGAGCCTTAGAGTATGGATAGCTCGGTTATGGTGGCTAGTAGTGGCAACAATTCAACCGCAAAGGTAGAACAAGCTTTAGTCTTTGAAGATGGAAGACTTGATCAATCAAAAGACTTGATCAACCACGGAGTTTGATTACAAGGATAGCCTGCGGTGCACTTATTGCAAGAAAACACGTCATACTCGAGAGCAGTGCTGGAAACTTCATGGAAAACCTCTAAGTCAAGAATAGAGACAAAAAGGAGGACAGGCAAGAAGCAATAGCAAAGCTCATGTAGCTACGGTTCAACAAAATGATACAAAGTCAGAAGAGCTAGATGGTCTCAACCACGAAAAGGTCGAAAGGGTGAGATCACTTATTGGCAACATTGAAAAACCTTCAGGTACTTGTTCATTGGCATATGCCATTGTGTTTCCCATCTCTGTTGGATTAAATGTTCTGAATAGAACCTTTGCCGACTCCTGGGTCTTCGACTCAAGAGCCACCAACCATATGACCTATTCACCGAATGTTTTTTGCACATATTCCCCATGTCTGAGCAATAGGACAATAGCCTTAGCCAATGGTTCCTTGTGTTGGAATACCTTAAAAGTGAAAGACATTTTAGTTGTATTTCATTTATTTTGAATTGATTAATAATATTTTTGAAGTTTTTTCATTACATCTTTGCTAACTGTCCTCATTTAGATTTATATGCTACAGTAAATGTAAGTAAAAATAGCTCATTGACTACTTGGTGTTTAAACTGTTAAAATATTGCATGCAATGGATTTTTATATGCGAGAAGACAACGTTCTAAAGTAAGTAGTCTAAATCTATAGTCCATAGTCTATAGGGTTAGAGTGAGCATCTAACTCTTATGAAAATCATTATGTTATCTAATGCTAATTGGGAAGATGGTTTGTCTTGACCATTTGGAACGTGCCGACTCCAAGTAGAAACATAGATATATTGCCTAGTAGTGGTAATATATTGGACTGAACCAAAGTGTAATAAATCTATAAGTATACTTGATTAAATTAATTCACTTTTGATGTTTGTTATGCAATAACCTTAATCCTAAGTAAGTAAATGGCTTCATGTTTATGACTTGTGTAATTTGATGTTTAAAAGGCTAAAGCGTCTCAGAGTAGTAATTGTTGGAAAAACGGATTCGATATCAGCGTTACAGCGCAACGGAAGTTTTAAAATTTTTATGTCGATTCAGAAAAGAAGCTCATGATGTATATAACAATAAATTAAATACATGATCAAACATACCTTGTTTCTCAGATTCCGGAATTACTAGAGCGTCGACCAACGTGTCTTCTCTACTATTCTCAAGTCCCCATGTCTCAGAGTATGTGTAGGCACACGTGCAATGAATCCAAGCGACTGATAATTCTTCCGAAGTCTAGATCCCATTTTCTCAATCCCGATGTACCTCGTTGAGAATTTGATCTGGGTTCGTTCTTCAAAACTACAAAATAGGAATTAGTTAACCTTCTATGAAAAATATCACTCGGCTTAACCTTCCTCACAGTTTTGATTCAATGGAAATTTTATCTCTTTTTCTCACACCCAAAGAGGACGAATTTTCTCAAGTACAAAAACCTAGTTTTTGCGTTTTCTCTCTCCCAAAAAAAAAAAACCGTCTCCTATCTTTGAGTGTATGATGATAGTTGGCTTTTTTCAAGAACCTCTAGCCTTTATATAGTACTCCAATCATTTTTCAAAAATATCTCCTACTTGAAAAATAATTAATAATTATTTTTCCAGATAATTTTTTTGAACCCAAGGATTATTCGAATTTCGGGCTAGGTTTTTTAAACCTTATGGACGGTTTTCTGCTTGGAGAATCTTCAAAAAATTCGTGCTCCCTCTTATATATAGATTGATTGGTGGTTCAAATTTAAATAAAAAATCTAGACTAGTCAAAAAGTCCTAATACTATATAGATTCAAACTCTTTTTAAACCTTTTAATTTAAATAAGATTTTCTTATTTGAATTTAAATAAATATTTTTCACAAACAGTATCCATATTTAATTAATTTAAATAAATTGAATATTTTATATTTCCTTTCCACCAAAAAAACGTGCACTATTCTTTAAGAAAAGAAAATCTATCAAATAAGCTCTATTATTTAAATCAATTAATAATTTAATGTTTGTAATATATTTAAACAATTTTAAAACAAACTTTTCTTCCCTCCATCCACTAAAAATTCATGCACTATAGATTAGGAGGAAAAAATTTTGTTTTCAAAAACTAAATAATTCAAACACAATCTTATTTCCAAAATTCAATTAACCAAAATAATTAACAAATAATTATTTTATTTGCAACCAATTATATGTTGACAAATCACATTATTTGTCTACATTTATTTCACATATCCAATCTTTTCGGAATTGTATGTTAGAGAGTACAATGTCTTAATAGACATCATTAAATTCTCATTTAATTTACCAATCTTATTAGGAACAAATCCCGAGACGCTTTGTGAAACTATATGAGCTAATAGAGGGACCCGATGGAAATATGTAAAGAGACTCTTATAATTACGAAAAATTAATCCCGGATTAATTATTCATCAATTATCAACTTCAGGACTATTCCACTAAAAGTCTGAAGATGAACTCCCGTTTACATACCGTATTACAAAAGCCCTCTAACGCAGTACTTTTTCTATGATTTATTCATCGCTCGCTTAATCCCCATATGTTATCCATAATTGAATTAAGGCCTTTTTCCGTTTTATCTTTTCAATCATTTTAACTTAAATTTCCATTATTCTCTATTGAAAAAACCACCAATTGTAAAGCATACAATCGGTAAACCATCAGAGAACACAAAGTAAACCAATGGTCAAGATCTTGTTATATTATCTGTAATATCCGATTTTTCAACGTTCACATTTTTCTTCTAAGGAATTATTTTCGCATTATGAAGGTGTTCGTGAAAAGCTCAATTTAGGGCTTTTGTTAGATTTTGTGCATTTTGATGGGTCGAGAAGACTCAAAATTTATTGTTAAGTTCGAAAACGGACCCTTTTGAGTCAAAAAGGCCGAAAAACTATACGATTTTACGAAAGTCAACTTCGACCGAAAAAGTCAAAGTTTGACCAAGAAAAGTCAAAGGTTGACTTTATGATATGTTGAAAAGCAGTATGGAAGAATACTACGGAAAATATTTTATGAGCTAGATAGCAAGAATAAGCCTTAGAACATCCCTAGAAAATCAAGCACACTAAGTTAGGATTAAGGGCCAAACGGTCTCCGAAAAATAAGAAAGATATTTTACGGTCCGATCTTTTTACATGAAAAAATTTTGGACTGAAGTACAGTATGGAAACACGGAGCACAGTATTAGAAATAACTGTGTAGCACAAAATTGGACAGTTTTTAGAGAGAAAAATGGATTACTTGGAGAAAGAGAGCAAGAGCCAAACAAGGCCCTTGTTTCTTAAGGGAATGACATCATGTAGCTTTTAATTGGTGAGGTCACTAAGCTTAGCTAAGCTTGGAAGATGTGGAGGCTCTCCCACCACACCATTCGGCCACCTCATGGGAAAAAAAGGAAAGGTGAATGAACCTTCCACATCTCCCCTTGGTGTGTTCTCCAAGCCTCCCCTCCTCTATAAATACCCCCCCCAACCCGCCATAAATCCTGTTCATTTTATTCAAGAAATGCAACCAAACTCTTGCCAATTTTCAGCAAGAAAACCGTGGGTTTGAGGGAGAGAAAGAGAAGAGAAAATCAAAAATTTCTAGAGGGCTTTTGCTTGGAGAGTGCTCGGGTTTGCTAGGGAGAAAGAAGAAAAATTTTGGGAACCTTAGAGACCCATTTTGGGCTAGTGCAGCCGTGGGTTTGGGGGAGGAAAAAGGAGAGGGAAAAGTTGAAATTTTGAGGGGAAATCTTGTAGAAGGATCGGGTTTGAGTGGATCAACCAAGAAAAAAATTTGGGTGCCATAGTGAGACCCAAAACCATGAGCTAGGAGGATCAAGGAGACCAAAGGGAGATTTGGGGATTTCAAACCCTAACTTGGGTTTAAGGTAAATCTTGACCCAAATCTTTCAATTAAGTTCAAGTTGAGCATTTTTATTTGTGATTCAAGTTGGATTTGTAAGGACATAAGTCCAATTTAATTTTCAGGCCTAGATTTATAAGTGTGTGCTTGGTTAGGTGATTAGGGTGTGGTTGGCTTGTTCATGATGTTGCTTGCTTAATTTTGTGCTTGAAAAATGGTTAGGATGCATGCTAGATGTGGTTGGTATGTCCCTTGATGTTTGGTCACAAAATCTGCCCTAGGCAGTGGAAGTGTGGCTGCTAGTTCAATGATGAATGTGATGGAGTATGCTTGATCTTGATGCTAGGCTAGAAACCATGCAACCCAAGGTTAGAGCTTTCGGTTTAGGGTTGCATGGGCACATGGGATTGACATGCTTAAATTTATGAGACGTTAAAAATGCTGCTTGATTTATGTACAAGCTCCCGATGTGATCGGTCAAGGTAGAATCCGTGAGTTAGGACGTAAACCGGATGTAAGCACAAAAACTGTCAATTCGGATTCGAATCTGGCCAGTTTCAGAAAAATGAAATTTTAAGGCCTTTAGAGGCCGAACGGGGTAAAACTCGAAACATGAAAGTTTCTTGGATCGATTTTTCCTAGAGGATTACGCAAACAGAATCTCAAAATGAGACTCCAACGACCTCCGTTTTCACCAAAACCCGTGGCTGGTTCCCCAGACCCAGTTTTTCAGGGTCAGCCAGTTTCAAACGAAAACTGGTACTAATACAGGCAGAACTGGACTTTTCACAAAACACGAAAGTTTTATCATTTTTCGAGAGAT
Source organism: Ficus microcarpa (assembly GCA_025413485.1). Lineage (NCBI taxonomy): Eukaryota > Viridiplantae > Streptophyta > Magnoliopsida > Rosales > Moraceae > Ficus > Ficus microcarpa. The sequence goes on from CM046387.1 coordinate 8,622,661, forward strand.
ACAACTTTCGTGAGACAAGTTTTTCAGATTTCGAACGGATTTCTAAACTGAGGTTGTTTTACGAAGGGTGCGCAGGGAATCTGAAAATTCCTGCACCTTAGTTTTTCAAATGCTTTCTAAAAACTTTAAAATTATTTTTAAACCGTTGTTTTAACTACGAAAACTGTTCCAAGGGCAGTTTCCGACCCAAAACGACCTTTATAAAGAGTTATTTTAATGATCGGAATTTTCGTCAAGAATTTAAAGGATTTTTAAATTAAACCTTTCAAAAGTGTAAAAAGGTGAAGAAATAGAAATTTGAAATAAGAAAATGAAGGTTAAGATAAGAAGATGGATTTTAAGATAAAAATGGTAATCAAGCCGATTACGGGCTGTAACCAGGAATAGGGCCCGCGTTAACGGGCTTAGCCCCAAAACGCCCAAATTTGACAAGGGTTGACCAATAGTTGACCCAATGTTAACTTTGATTGACCCAACAAGTGGATAAGAGTAACCTTCAGGGTTATCCAACGTAACCCTAAGGGCTACCCATAATTTTAAAGATGGGCCAAGAAAAGTGGGTTAAGACCATTAACCTAATAAACTGTGATAAAATAGTAAACCCCGAGGTTTTAAAGAAAACCCATTAGTAGATCATGATCTACCCAAGAGGTTATCCAACGTAGCCTCTTAAGGGAATAATCAAGGTTCGGAATTATTTAACAGAAAAATGCCAAATTAGACCAAGTCAGATATCAGTCGGGGACATACAACTAGGTTTTAGTAGGTATGTTGGTTAGGGTAGCAACATTCTACAACAAGAAGCAGAATCTCACCTATGTCCTTTCTCAAGCAAGGGAAGACCTGCAGCTGTGCCTGGAGGCAGGACAATTTCAAATTGGACATAGAGAGAGAGGTAAGTACAACTCCGCTTACAGCATAGGATTTAGTTGCTACTTGAAAAAGTATGTTAGATGTATGCTAAGGGTGTATGAAATTGTATGCTATGTGATGCTTTGTGATATGCTAAGTGCCGTGCTTTATGTGAATGTTATGATATGTTGTTATGTGCAATATGTAATGTGGTATGCTATGTGGTATGGTAATATGCTATGTATGCAAAAAGTCATGTAAGCTAAGATGTAAGTATGTTATGTTTTATGCAAAGAGTGACATCACGATTGCATGTTCACTAAACATAAGATGAGATTAAAGAAAAGAAAGTAAGATGGCAAGCAAGCTTGCCTGTGTCGTACCACCCGTCCGAGGTCGGGTTGGACTATGGTTTGAGTTGGACTGGGCTGGCCGCCCCAACCACTCCATAGTTGCGCGCCGGGTACGGACACGTATGTAAGGGCCCATAAGAGAGATAAGCATGATGGTAAGTTAAGAGTAAAACAAGCATAACCAGACTATGCATCATTATGCAATGCAATGTATGAATTGATGTGATATGCTATGTTATGATGAATGTGCTTTGATAAGTTAAGTTAGAATGTGTATGCTAGGTTATGTTAGGTGACGTCGCGGTTTAGATAGTTGTGCTTATTGAGCGTTAGCTCATAGTTTGACGTCTATACTGTAGGTAAGCCACCTGACAGCGATGGGTGATGCAAGATGGAAGTGCGAGGCGGGGTACACTGTGAAATTGTGGGAATACGATGCCGCTACGTGTTTTGTTCAATATGTATTTTCTTATGCTAAATATTTTATTCACGATATGCTTATTACGTTTAGACGTATATAAGCTAGTATAAAAAAAAATTTCCGCTGCATTTCGTCAAATAAATAAGTAAGTACATTAAGTAAGTTAAGTAAGAAAGTACGATAAGTATGTTAAGGTAACGGCCTGTGCTAGGCGGGTCGTTACATTATCTTTCAATTCCCGAATTATGGCTTTAAGTATATAACATGTACTATCATTAAGATAGCTATGGATTCCGTATTTATGAATCTTGATTTCTCCATCCATAAGTCATACACCCAAAACACAAGTATATTGACCATCAATTATCAGTGTCTCACCTATAGTGGATCAAAATGCATAAGTCATGGCTGCGAACTCAAGTATTCATTTCAGGATTAAGATTAATACAAGATGATAATCAAAGCGTCATTGATTCTTATAAATGGAATCATTAAATTGAATCAATTAACACCTTAGGTCCAGTCCAACGTCATACCTTAATACTGGTATACATTAAAGTTTCTACTCGGAATCTATCCGATGGTCAAGACAAACCATCCCTCTAAGGAAGTAAACAACCTTTACAATCTCATCATGAATAAGATTTCCAAATCTTATTCCATCGATTGCAGACTATTTATTTATACTGTTATTAAATTACCACGTCTTCTATGTATACCCCGTATACATATGGTAATCTGATATATTTCCAATAGTCTAGGAGTATTTTATGTTTGTTCAAAATAATCATAAATTAACAAATGAAAGTAAATAGGACACTATTTATGAATAACCTCTTTTTATTAATATCAAAATGTCATATTTACAGAAAATCCTTAAAATTGATTTTCTATCCTTATGGCACATATAGATCCCAATAGTAAGCTATTAGACCGGTTTGTGGGGTACATGACTTATATTCGATGTGAGCTTTGTTTATAAATATGGGAATCATAGCTCCCATGAAGAGTAAATGTTATCCTCTTAACGACAATATACAGGATGTGAAAATGGACAAAATCTCGAGTTGTTTGCTGGACAAATGACTAATTATTCACTTTAGGTGAATAACCATTTTCCTATTGGATGTATAATGGATCTTTAAGATAGCGTGATCAAAAGGTTGAATGGACTTTGACCTTAAGTTGATCATGGATATCATACGAGCGTGTTGTATATATGATAAGGTTATTGAACTGCGGTTACACACTGGCTTACATAATACGGTATATAATTGGAAGTGTAGTTTCAAGTTTATAGTGGTGTAACTCTAAAACTAATAATTATGTAATTAATATATTTGGTATAGAATAATTAATTATATAGATTATTGGAGCTCATATTATATATGTCTAATTGGTCTTTTTACTTGCTCAGCATAATTCCTTAACGGATGATAATCAATTGAGATATTTATTATGTCTTTAATTCTTGGACTTAATAAAGAGAAAAATCTGGAACATCTCCCTCAAGGTTTAGGCACTTTTTCTGTTAAGGACAGAATGAGAATTTTGTTTCATTTAATTAATTGGATGAATATTTAGTTTGGATAACTATTTATTTAAAGATAAGATTTGAAATTTAAATTAATTGTATTTATCTTTTGTGATAAATACAAGTTTAGTTTAAATTAAGAGGTATAGATAAATTAATTATTTGTATAATTAATTTAAATATCTAGATAATTTTATTTAAATAAATATTTTAAAATAATAATGATAATTATCCTATTTGGATTTGAAATTAAAACAAAATCTTATCTTATTCTACCTTGTGTAGGCATTTTTATAAAGATAAGTGAAGGAAAATATTTTCTCCTTATTGATTTTATTTGAATAATTATTACATGAATATTTAAATCAAATAAAATTATCATGATTTTATTTTGAATTTAAATTGGAGTTATGGAACATTATCCATGGAGATAAAATTATAAGATAATTAGAGATAAAAAATTTGAATCTCTTAGTCCTATTCAAATTCAAATTTCACTTAGTCCTATTCGAATTCAAATTTCACTCAGTTCATTTACTATAAATAAGATCAAATGGGCTTCTATTTTATTTAGACCATAGACTCTAAGGTGAGCAAGCTTATTATTATTCTCTCATTATAGTAATAATAAGGTGCAATAGTTCTAGGTGGTTGGAAGGAGAAAGCCGCGCACGAATACCGATCGAGAGACCGAGTGCCCACACACTCTATCATCCAAGAATTGAAGAATAGTAAAGAAGGCTAGTTGATTAAAATTCTCTTTGATCACATCCTTCGGCATTCCTGTTGTCTTCTCTCAAGGTATATAGATTGTAGAATAATTTATTGTATATGAAAACATGAGTTAGTATAATCTTAAGAAATTTTTTTAAAAATTCTGCTTCGTAAATTACCCATTTTTCCTACACCTTGATCACAATAACAGGTGTAGCAGATGTTAGAATTAGCCCATCATTTATCCTAAAAAAATGTTCTCCATGTCCCTAAATTATCCACTAATCCTGTCTCTGTTCAAAAATTCACCCAGGATTTACGTTGGAATATGGTTTTTCATCATAATCATTGTGTATTCCAGGACAAGGATTCAGGGAGGATGATTGAACATGCTAGAGAATAGGATGGCTTCTAATACCTTGAAACACTAAGCAATTCAAGCATAACCAAGAGCAAGTTATCTCATTCCTTTATTTCTGAGTGTTTTTTATCCAATAAAGAGAAAGTTTGGCTTTATCGTCGCCAACTTGGACATCCATCATTTAGGACCATTAAAATTATGTTCCCCTCTTTGTTTAAAGGTTTTGATGTTAAAGATTTTCATTGTGAAGTGTGTGAACTTGCTAAACACAAACGTTTACCATTTTCAGAAAATAATAAAGGAAGTTCTATTCCTTTTTATCTCATTCATAGTGATATTTGGGGTCCTTCTATTGTTCCTAATGTTTCTAGGGCACGATGGTTTGTGTCATTTATTGATGATTGTACTCGTGTTACTTGAATTTTCTTGCTCAAACACAAATATGATGCCAGTATTATTCTTCCAACCTTTCACTCCATGGTTAAAAATCAATTTGGGGTCAATATTAAATGGTTTCAGTCAGATAATGCTAGGGACTATTTCAATCAAGTCCTAACACCATACTTTCAGAAGGAATGAATAGTACATGAGTCGTCTTGTGTCAATACCCCACAACAAAATGTAGTGGCAGAAAGGAAAAATGGTCATCTTCTTGAGTCAACCTGAGTGTTCATGTTTCAAAAGAATGTGCCAAAATCTTTTAGGGGGGAAGCAGTCCTTATAGCCACACATCTTATAAATCGGTTACCTTTTAGAGTCTTAGGTTTCAAAGTCCAATGGAAATGCTCTCAACATTCTATCCTGATCTAAAAACTACAAAAAATCTTGTTCCAAGGATACTTGGGTGCATGTCGTTTGTCCATGTTCATAGCCAAAATAGGGGGAAACTGGATCCGAGGGCATGAAATGTGTCTTTGTGGGCTATTCTTCGACTCAGAAGAGGTATAAGTGTTACCATCCTCCATTAAAGAAGTTTTATGTTTCAGCAGATGTTACCTTCAATGAACAAGAGTCTTATTTCAATATCTTTATCTTCTTGATATGCCATGTTCATATTCACTTCCTTCTTTAAGTCTAAATTTCACACTTCCTTCGTGTCTGAGTTCTCAGCCAGTCTCGTGTCCTTCTCCTATTTCCAAGAGTTTGTATCCTTCTCCAATTAGCCCGTTTCTTTCTCCTATTCCTTTGAGTCCGTGTCCTTCTTTACCATGTTCATCCATGCCAAAAAAGCCAAGTTCTGCTCTTGAGGATGTGAGAGTTGGTAAAGTGTTTTCAAGGAAGAAGATAGTCGTTCCTGAATTTGTGCAAGTCCAAGAGTCTAATCCAAATCCTACAAATAAGGTAACAAGTTTTAAACCTCCATTGTAAACTGAGACTGAACATCATGAGAGTAAGAGTGACCAAGACCTTCCCATTACTGTTAAGAAAGGAACCAGAGAGTGCACAAAACGACCTTTATATCCTCTCTCACATTTCATGTCTTTCAAAAAAATTTCACCATCTCATAGGACTTTTCTTGTTAGCCTTAACACCATTGCCATCCCTGCCACTTTATCTGAGGCTCTATTTAATGAGAAATGGAAACAAGCTATGAATGTGAACATGGAGGCATTGAAAAAAAAAAAACAAACAAACAAAACTTGGGAGTTGGTGAAGTTGCCTACAAGAAAGAAGTCATTGGGCTGTAAATGCGTTTACACTGTGAAATATAGAGCAGATGGATCTATTGAGAGATCTAAGGCGAGATTGGTGCCTAAGGGTTATACCCGACCTATGGGATTGATTATCTCGAGACCTTTGCTCCAATTACGAAGATGAACACAATCAAAATCTTGTTGTCTTTAGCGGATAATTATGGTTGGGAGTTGCAGTAGTTTGATGTCAAGAATGCATTTTTGTATGGAGAATTAGATGAGGAAATTTATATGGAAATTCCAGGCTATGGAAATAACTTGGCTGCTCGTACAGTGTGTAATTTGAAGAAAGCCTTGTACAGGCTTAAACAGTCTCCACAGGCATGGTTTGGAAGATTTGAGATCGATATGATAGCCATAGGATATAGATAGAGCCAAAAGGATCATACATTGTTCATTAAGCACTCACCTTCATGGGGGGTCACAATCCTCTTAGTGTACGTCGATGACATAATAGTGACAAGAGATGATGAGAAGGAGAGACGTGTTTTAGGCCAATGCTTAGCTAAGGAGTTTGAGATCAAGGCATTAGGGAGGCTGAAATATTTTCCTGAGATTGAGATGGCTTACTCTAGGCAATGTATATTTATCTCCCAACAGAAATATGTTATAGATCTTCTCAAGGAAACATGCAAGATAGCATGCAAACCAGAGAGTACTCCAATTGACTCTAACCATAGACTTTGGGAGGCGAAGGAGGATACTACAGTAAATAAAGAAATATACAAGCATCTGGTAGGAAGACTCATTTACTTATCTCACACACGACCAGATATAGCTTATGCAGTGAGTGTGATCAACCAATTCATGCACATCCCGAGAGAAAGCCATTTGCAGACAGCTTACTAAATGTTGTAGTATCTCAAAAGAACACCAGGAAAAGGTATTTTGTTCAAAAGGAATAGAGGTTTAGTACTTGAGGCATAGACGGATGCTAATTATGCTGGGTTAATTATGGATAAGAGGTTGACTTCAGGGTATTGTACTTTTCTTGGTGGGAATCTTGTGATGTGGAGAAGTAAGAAGCAAAGTGTGGTAGCACGATCTAGTACAAAGGCAGAATTCCAAGCAATGGCTCAAGGAGTGTGTGAGCTACTTTGGTTAAAGATCATTTTATAAGACTTAAAGATTAAGTGGGATGGTCCAATGAGACTCTATTGTGACAACAAGTTGACAATTAGCATAGCGCACAATCCAGTACATCACAATAGAAATAAACACACCAACATAGACAGACACTTCATTAAGAGAAGCTGGAGAGTGGATTGATTTGTAAACCTTATGTGTCTTCATGTGGCCAACTTACAGATGTACTTACCAAGGGCCTAAGTAGCTCAATGTTTCAGAGTGTAGTATCCAAGCTGGGAATGGAGAACATCAATCACCAGCTTGAGGGGGAGTGTAGAAAACATGTTTTTTGACTTGTATTGTAAACATATAAAGTTAGCTATTTTAGGAAATACTTGTAACAGTCTATATTCCTAGAATTAGGCTAATTTAATTTTGGTATCCCATGAATTATGGGATTCGGCAAATAGCCTAGTTAGTTTCCTCTTCTATAGCTAGGTGTTTTGTATATAGTTGACCTTGTGCATTTTTGAAATCAATTAAGAGAGATAAAATTTCCAAAATCTGTCTTTCAATTTGCATCAGATAAATGTGATGGTTCATAAGTAAAGAGACTACCTCCTAATGATATGAGGCATTTTGGGGTGAGCTCAAGAGCAAAACCGTGCAGACACGAGGCCTAAAGCGGATAATATCATACCAATATCATACCAGAGAAAGCTACAAGTCATTACAAATGGTATTAGAGCATATACCTAACCGAAAGTGTGGCCAACGAAAATATTGGGCCCCAAAAGGAGGGTTGATTGTGACATTCGTCAATCTCTACAAAGAAATAATAAGTTGTGCAATCGCACATCGCTTGGGGATGGATCTACATGATGGTTCATAAATAAAGAGACCACCTATTAATGGTATGAGGTTTTTTAGGGTGAGCCCAAAAGCAAAACCATAAAAGCATGAGCTCCAAAACGGATAATATCATACCAAAAGGAGGCATAGGTCGTTACAAATAGTATGAGGCCTTTTGGGGTGAGTCCAAGAGCATAACCATATAGGCACGAGGCCCAAATTTGATAATATCATACCAAAGGGAGGCATGAGTCGTTGCAAATGGTATCAAGCCTATACGTAACCGGAAGTGTGGCCAATGAGGATTTTGGGCCCCAAAAGGAGGGGTGATTGTGATAGTCATCAATCTTTATAAAGAAATTATAAGTTGTGCAGTCCCGTATCATTTGGAGATGGACATTCATGATAGTTACTAAGTAAAAAAACCACATACTAATGGTCTGAGGTCTTTTGGAGTGAGCCTAAGAGCAAAATCGTTAGGGCACGAAGCCCAAAGTGGATAATATCATACCAAATGGAGGCATGGTTCGTTACAAATGGTATAAGACCTTTTGGGGTGAACTTAGGCATAAAGGCCAAAGCAAACAATACCATACCAAAGGAAGGCATGGTCATTGCAAATGGTATCAAGCCTATAACCAACCGAAAGTGTGGCCAACGAGGATGTTGAGTCCCAAAAAAAGGGGTAATTGTGATAGTTATCAATCCCTAGAATGAAAGGGCAAGCTGTACAGTCCCACATCACTTGGAAATGGATATGTATGATGGTTCATAAGTAAAGAGACTACCTTCTAATAATATGAGGTCATTTGAGGTAAGCCCAAGGGCAAAATTGTGCAGACACAAGGTCCAAATGGACAATATCATACTAGAAAAGCCCAAAGCAGACACTATCTTATCAAAGGGAGGCACGGGTTGTTATAGGTTGGAAGTCCATCGTCGGTTAGGGAAGGGGACTGGGTGGTGGAAGTCCACTCTCAATGAAGGGGGGTCACACGAGTTCGTCATCGAGGAGGGGGGCTAAACTACGAGTCTGGGAGTCTGTCGTCCTTTGGGGGGTGGGGGGCTGAGAGTCTGTCGTCCGTTGGGGGGATCACGAGAATCCATCATCCAAGGGGGTCGCATGAGTCCATTGTCAAGGAGGGGGTAGGGGGCGAACTGGGAGTCCGACGTCGGAAGGGTGGGGTGGTCACACGAGTTCATCATCGAAGAGGAGGGTGGGGGGTCGAACTGGTAGTCTGTCGTTGGGGGGTGGTCATGCGAGTTTTTCACCAAGGGTGGTGAAGGCCGAGCTAGTAGTCCGTTGTCAGTTTGGGGTGGGGGGCGAATATGTGGTTGCAAGGGGGGTGGGGCTGTCCAGCGAGGCTCTGACCAGCGGAAACGAGGGCTTAGGTCGCGTGGTTAGGGGGAAGGGGGCTCACCTATGGAATGTTGACGGGGTCGTCGGTTTTTTTTCTTTTTTTTCTTTTTTTAATTTTTTAGTATATAATACTATAAACTAAGGTACATTATAACTTTTATACACAAGCAACATATAAACCATTGAAATTTATCGAATGATCTATAAAATGAACTCTACTGGTGGTGTTTGTAAACTAGACTCTGCCACAACCTTACCCATATTTTTGGTCTTTGACTAATTCCACCATTAGTAATAATGAGTTAAAAAGAAACCAAGTTTTTTTTTTTTTTTTTTTTCCGATAAGAAATAGAGAGAGTTGCCACCTTTAATAGAATACCCAAGTAACCATGAGCTGCAAAATTGTTGCGTGTCTATCTTCATGTGTACTCGCAAGTGAACAAATCGGCACAAGTAATAAAGTGAAAAAATGTCTACTATTGCTCCATAGATATTGAAATTAAGAAAACTAACTAAGCACTACAATTAAAATGACTCAATTTTATCTAAACTATCAAAATTAAAGGGAATTGAAACAAGTAACTAAATTAAGCAATTAATTAAACTAAGTTTAAGCAAAATAAAAGGAATCGAAAATATGGATTAAAAGGAACTTGATGGTGTGTAAGGCTAGAAGGTTTTGATTTCACTTGACTTAACTTTACTTATACAATTCAAGGCTTGTTAATTGAATTCATTCAAATCATTAATCGTAGGCGACAAATTTTAATTTCACTCCCTCTCCCGAGTGCCGAGTAAAATAATATGCAAAATTAATCAAGTTAATATCCCTATTAATTCAACCAATTAAGCACTCATTACACAACCCTACTCTAGTGATTACCCAAGTCATATTAGCCTCCCGAACTGAATATTGTTATGGGTTGTGTTTCCCATGTCCCAACATATGAAATTAACTCTCCCGAGCACAATTTCACACATCTAATAACTCTAATTTAATGATAAATAAAATTAGAAAAAAGCATAGAGAAACACATACAATTCGGAATGGGATTCAATCAACAAGTATTAAATTTATCATAACAAAGTCATCATCAAACTACATCATATCCCCTAGCTTAGAAAGTTTAGCTAGACATCAAAATTCTCAAATCCATAACCAAATTTGAAACAAACATCAAACCCATTTTCAAACACGAAATCGAAGAGTAAATGCAAGTTCAAGAGCCACTAGGAGATAGGAGAGTAGAGAGAAGAAGAACTAGTTGAAGAACAAGCTCCCAAATTTTCGATCTCTTTGAATCTCCAAGAGAAGCCATCAAAACCTAGAAGTTTTCTCTCTTTTTTTTTTGTCTCAGGGTTTTGGGTATGACGCCCTCATCCAACGTAGGGCCGTCACCTCTCATACTTAACTATACTTTACTTGAAAATTTGAGGATATTTTTTTTTCTTTATTTTTTTTCCGACATACTTATATATACATTAGATTTGTCCGTAGCAATATTGACATACATACATGCTAATATAAAAGATTGTTTAAGGTTTTTAGTACCAAATATACTATATAACATAATTTGTTCTCATGATACATACATATATACAAAAACTTCCTAACTCATAAAAAGGTGCGGAATATATGCGCAGTGGTATCCATACCGCCCTTCATCCGCCGCATCGTCCGCATATAGCTTATCATTTAGGCTGCAGGTTTCTTACCTACAGTATAAAATATAACTAATGAGCTTTCGCCCAGTAAGCACAAACGTAATCTCACAAAACATTTTTTATTTTAAACATCTTGAAAACATACAATCATCATATAACATATGCATGAACCATTTATGTTCATTTATACATTCATTTTTAACTTGAACTTATTATTTTCCTTTAACTTATGGGCCCCTTGTGTACGTACCAGATGCGCGCTCTCCAGATAAAGTTAGGGGTTTGCAAGGCCCCTAACAATTCTGGGAATCATAAACATAACTGATTATACCCTCACGCATCAACGAGAGGTTGATAATCATGACATAGATAACCCTCCACCTGATGGGAGGTTGGTACAACACTTTATTTGTGTTTTCTTACCATGTTGTTTATCATTAGTGAACATGCCTTATGATGTCACTATATCATATCATACTTACTCTTCATTCATAATTTGGCATGGCATTTATACATCCATAGCACTTTTGCAAACATAACATTTTGTGAATATAGCGCTTTTGAAAACATGACAATTTGCAAATATAGCACTTTTGAAAACATAACATTTTTGCAACCATGGCATCACATAGAACATAGCACAAAACATGTAATAGCATATTTGAAAATAGAATACTATCTTTCATACTGCAGGTGAGGTTTGTACTTACCTCTTGTGCCGTGTCCTGAGTGTTGCGTCCTTACTTCAGGTTGCAACAGTAGGTCACTTCCTGCTATTCGAAAGAGCATAGGATCAGGATCCTATCATAGAATGTTGATGACCTAACCAACACTCATACCTAATCTTAGTTGTATGTCCCCGATACCTTGATACCTTACTTGGTCACCATTAGTCATCTTACTATTTAAAAATAATTAGCTTTTGATTATTCCTCAAGATGTCACGTTGGATAACCTCTTTTAGATGCTAAACCCTCAATCTTTCTATTTAGGTTTAGGTTCATCATTCTACCTTTGGGCTTTACTCTTACATCGTAATCCTTGGGTCATCTTCATTAACCCTTAAATCCTAGCCCAATTATATATTTTGTGTATCCCTTAGGGTTATATTGGGTAACCCTTAAGGTCAACCTTAATTCAATATTGGGTCAACTAAAGCCAACATTTGGTCAACTAAAGTCCACCCTTGGTCATCCTTGGGCTTAACCCTGTACCTCGGATATAATATCTGGTTACCGTTCGTAGTCGGCTTGATTACCAGTTTTACCTTAAAACCTTATTTCCTTATTTTTGGAAAATCTTGTGTAATTATCTTCAAAAATTCTTTAGTTTGCTTGTAAAAATTCTTATTTCTTTGGGTAACATTTTTATAAAACTATTTAGGACTGAAAACCGCCTGTTACGTTCATTTTGTTTTACCTTGGCTTAAAATTCCTCTTCTCTTCTTAACTTGAAAAAGTTGAGGAAAATTTCAAAACTCTTAATTTTACTTGTAAAAATTCATGTTTTCGAAACGGATATTTATGAAAATCATTCAGGGCTGAAAATTGCCTTTGGCACAGTTTTCATAGTTAAAACAGTGATTTTGGAAAATAAAACAATTTTTCTAAACTAGTTTTAGAAAATCCTGTGCAGGAATTTTCGGTTCACTGCACAGTCTTTGGAAAATGAAGTCAGTTTAAAAATCTAATCCGAATTTGAAAAACTTTTCTTCACGAAAGTTTTAGCTCTCAAAAAGTTCTAAAACTTTTGTGTTTTACAAAAAATCTAGTTCCGCTTGTATTTTTGTCAGTTTTCATTTGAACTGGCTGGGCGTGTAAATTAGGTCTGCGCAAACCAGCCTCGGGTTTTGTTAAAAATGAAGGCCATTGGAGTCTCATTTTGGGATTCTTCTCACGTTGTCCCTTAGGAAAAACCCTTCCGAACAACTTTTGTGTTTGAGTTTTACCCAGTTCGGCCTCTAAAGGCCTTAAATTTCCACTTTACGAAAACTGGCTAGTTTTGAATTCGAACTGGCAGTTTTGGTTCTTAAGTCCGGTTTACATCCTAATTCACGGAATCTATCTCGAACGACCACTTCGGGAGCTTACATATCAAACACACAGCGTTTCTAACGTCCCATACATACCCATATGTGGCTCGAACGAATCCATGCAAACCAAACCCAAAAGCCCTAAATCTTAGGTTTGCATAGTTCTAACCTTTGCATTCCATTTCAACAAGCATCCATCATTCACCCTTAACCAGCAGCCCATCATGCACTGCCTTAGGGCAGATTTTTGACCAAAAATCAGGGGACATACCAATCACATCTAGCATGCATCCTAACAATTTTTCAAGCGCAATTCATGCAAGCAAACATCATAAATAGCCAACCAACCCTAGTCACCTAACCAAGCACACACACTAACACATCTAGGGCTAGAAATTAAAACTGGACTTATGTCCTTACAAACCCACTTGAAACATAATTAAAATGCTAAAATTGAACTCAATTGCAAGATTAGTTCAAGAATTTACCTTAGACCCAAGTTAGGGTTTGGCACAAAAATTTCTGTCTTCCTTCCTCGGCTTCCTTCCACTCGGCTACTACCCTACTTTGGACACCAAAAATTTTTCTTGGTTCCTTAGTTGATCCACTCAAAACCAAACACTCACCAAGGTTTTCCCCCAAAATTTTTCAACTTTTCCTCTCCTATTTCTCTTCTCTCACCCACGGCCACAGCAGCCAAAATGGGTTTCATAAAATTTCAAACTTTTTCCTTGGTTTTCCTAGAGCAAGATCCAACTCTCCCAAGCAAAAGCCCTATGAAAATTTTGGTTTTTCTCTTCTCTTTCTCTCCCCCTTACCCACGGATTTTTCAGCAGAAAATGGCAAAAACTTCCCTTGGTTTTGTGAATTAAAATGGGTTTTTGGGTCTCATATTTATACAGGTTGGGGAAAGTTTGGGAAATTGTGAATTGCCCCAAAATTTTTAATATTTGCACTAAGGGAATGTGAGGTGGCCGGCCATGGGTGGTTGTAGAATGTTCTAGAATTTTTCCAAGCTTAATTAAGGTTAATGACATCATAATTCAAAAGCTACATAAGGTCATCGCCCTTGCGAGGGCCTCGTTTGGCTAATTTTCCTTAAAAGCAGTCCATTTTTGTGCTACACAGATATTTCTAATACTGTGCTTTACTAATACACAGTATTTTTATACTGTACTGCAGTACAAAATTTATCTGTGTAAAATCAGACCGTAAAATTTTTTTCTTATTTTTCCGAGCCCTTTTCACCTTTAATCCTATCTTGGTGTGCTTGATTTTCTAGGGTGGTTTTAAGGCCTATTCATGTAACAACCCGCCTTGCACAGACCGTTACCGTACTTACATACTTATCGACTTAACATAATTTAGCGGAAATTTTTTTTTTCACAAGCGTATGTACATACCTACTTTAACTGACTTAAGATGTTTTGCGTACGCATATACAATAATTAAATAACTTTGTTCTGTTTGAAATAAAATACTTATAAAGATAAAACGCGTAGCGGTCACTTTCTCACTTTTTCACAGTCGCTCCGCCACGCTCCCCCATCATTGCATCAGCCGCTGCTCATAGGTTGCTTACCTACAGCATAGACTTAAGACGTGAGCTTTCGCTCAGCAAGTACAACTATACATCCGCGACATATAAAAGTAACACATAACTTAACATGATATCTTATTTCATAACATAACTAAAGTCATGCATAAGCCGTTTATGCTTCATTATGCTTGCTTATACTTTCGTATCATGATTCGTATCTTAACTTAACTTATCTTACTTATGGGTCCCTTACATAAGTATCCGTACCCGGTACGCAATTATGGAGTGGTTGGGGCGGCCAGTCCATTTTCAACTCAAACCATAGTCCAACCCGACCTCGGACGGGTGGTACGACACCGGCAAGCTCGCTTGCCATTTTACTTGTTTTTCATGATCTCTTTCTTGATCTTGGTCTTATCTTAATCATGGGTGAACATGCTTCATAATGTTACACCTACTTGATTATATTCTAACATGCCTCGTAACATATCCATGATCTTAACATTTCATATGACATAACATAAGCATACCTCAATCTAACATATCACATAGCATAGCATGTATTGTATTAAACATTTAATCACATGCTTGGCATATCACATAACACATCAATCCATATTGCACATCATAACCTAGCATCACATGTTTCTAACACATAGCATATCACACAATTACATGCTTGGGTCAGCACCACAACAAAAGCCTATGCTGTAGGCGGAGTTGTACTTACCTTGATGGCTACGTCCTATGTGGGGCTGCTCCTGATTAGGACGCCGCTGCAGGTTATCTCCTGCTTTATTGAAGGACATAGGTAAGAAGCCTTGATCATTATAGTGTGTTGGTAACCTAACCAACATTCATACATGTAATCCTAGTTATATGTCCCCTTTCATAACTCATGATAACTTAGTGGGTTACTACGAGTAACCTTAGTGATTAATGTTACCCACCTTGGATCATACCTTATTAGGTTACATAGGGTAACCGTGCGTACATGCTTAGGGCTAGATCATTACCCAACTTTTGGACCTTGTCATAATCCCATGACCTACTAGGTTATTATTGGTCACCTTAGGTCTTGCCATCTTGATACAATATTGGGTTACATTGGGTAACCCTTGGTCTTATTAATTTGATACCATGTTGGGTTACATTGGATAACCCTTAGTCTTACTAACCTTTGTATCACGTTGGGTTACATTTGGTAACCCTTGGTATGACCTATCCTAGGTTAACCCCTATTGGGCTACTAAGGTCCAATTATGTAGTAACCTATTAGGTGACTATTGATAACCCTGGGCTTTGGACCCAGTGCTATAGTTCGGGTGTACTAATTGGTTATTGGTAGTAATCCTTTTGCTCACCCCAATTTTAAGAAAACCTAAGTCTATAGTTCCACTTGTTTTCTTTAGAAAATAAGGGTGTTTTACCACCTTTTTACAAAAATCTTCTTTATTTTTCTTGTAAAAATTTGGGTTTTCTTGACAGAGTATTTGAAAATGTTATTAAGGGTTGGAACTGCCTTTGGAACAGTTTCTGCATTCAAATTATCCGTTTTGGTTCAAAAATACCAAATCCTTACATTATTCTGGAAAATCCTGTACAGGAATCTCTAGTTTCCTACACAGTTTTTATAAACTCAGTTATACTTAAAAATCTGGGCAGTATTTGAAAAAGTTGTCTTCATGAAACTTTTAGATCTCGAAAAATTCTAGAACTTTCATGTTTTGTGAAAAACCCAGTTCTGACTCCAACTTTTTCGCTTTCCCCTTGGAACACAACTGGACGTGCATAGAGGTCTGGGCACGTCAACCTCGGGTTTTCATGAAAACAGAGGCCATTGGAGCCTTATTTTGAAAAACTGTCTATGTTGCCTTTTAGGAAAAACTGTTCTGAGCAACTTTCATGTTTTGAGTTTCTTTAAATTCGACCTCTAAAGGCCTCAAAATTCACTTTTTAGAAAACTGATCAGGATTTACCCGAACCTGGCAGTTTTTCGGTTTTGAGTTTGTTTTTGTAACGCCCCCAAATCCACGTAAGGCTAATTACGCAAACTTGGGTCGCTACCTTACTTGCTTAACTTAAACCTGACCCAATTTTTAGAGTAAATTTTTTTTTCTTTTTTTCTTTTTTTGAAATCGTAACTTGAAAACATTGCACAGGTAAAACTTAAAACCTTACATTTAAACTCAAAACTTATTTTCATTCATAAAAACTTAACCTCTTAATATGTACTCACTCGAGTACCGAGCTTTTACCCCTTGGGGAAGCTACCATACTTAAACATAACATAAACTGTAGACCAGACCCAATCTAATGCGGATCGGTACAACAAGAGGCAACTTGTTGCCATATCTACTGAAACTGAAATTGTACCATACATACATAAAACTTAATGTAAACACATTTTTCATTTCAAACATATTTTGGAAACCCGTAGCGGTGTCCATTCCCACGTTTCACAGTCCGCAGCGCCATCTCTCCACAGCTTCGCATCAGGTATTGCCGGTAGGTAGCTTACCTACAGCATGAATGTAAGTAGTGAGCTAAAAAGCTCAGTAAGCACAATATTCAATCTGCATGCAATGAAAATGCAAGCATACGTATGAACCGATTATAATTTCTTATTAATCAGATTATGGTTCCCTACTTAATTATCTCTATACCATGTGTGCATGTACTGAGGTACATAACCATGAAGTGGTTGAAGGCGGCCCGTCCGATCCAACTTAAACCATGAAACAAAACGTTTAACATGGAGTAGTGGAGACAGCCCATCCAATTCAAGTCAAACCATGGAACGTACCGTTTGAACTTACCACGGAGGCAAGCCAGTACAACACAACAATCCTTACTTAACTTATCTCATGTCTTAAGAACTTATTCTTACCATAAGTTTCATTATCAGTGAGCATGCTTCGTGATGCCATGATATCGAACATAAAACATAACTTACTACACTTTAACATAAACATGACATACTACATCTTAACATAAACATGACATACTGCATCTTAATATGAACATGACATACTGCATCTTAACATGAAACATGGACATACTGCATCCTAACATAAACATACTACTTCATAACATCATAAATCATGAAATGCCATTCATGATTTCTTAAAACAACTTATGTAAACAAACATGTGTTCATGTTGTAGGCGGAGTTGTACTTACCTTCCGTCCTACGCTCTTGATTTATTGTCCCAACTAACGCTGTTCCTTTTCCGGGCACAGCTGCAGGTTCTGCCTGCTCGATAAAGGACATACTCTAATTCAAACTCATGAAATGTTGGTGACCTAATCAACATGCTTACATTACATGGTCTTGGTTGTATGTCCCTTAGTACAAAAATGTCTAACTTGGTTACATTGGATAACCTCGTGTACTAAGCTCATAACATGCCATTAGGGTTAGATCATCTTCCAACCCTGGGCTTCATCCTTAATCCACAAATCATCGGGTTAAACCCATTAACCCTTAGCTTAGCTTAATCGGTGTCCTTTAGGGTTACATTGGATAACCCTTCAGGATAAACTAAATCAATGTTACTAGTCAACCAAAGTCAACTATGGGTTAACTCCGGTCAACTACGATCAACTATGGTCAACCCCCCCTATGGGTCAACCTTTGGGCCTCGGGCTTGACCCGGTAACTTGGGTATAACTCCCGGTTACCAATCGTAAACTAATCGCTTGCTATACTCTAGCTTGAAAAATTCATTTTCCTTAACTTGGAAAATTTAGGGAAATTAATCCCAAAACTACTTACTTGTAAAAATTCTTCACTTAAATCATAAAAATCCAAACTCTTGGATTAATGCTTTATAAAATCATTTGGGGTTGAAAACTGTCCTTGGAACAGTTTTCCATAATCAAAACAGCAGTTTGAAGAAGAAAAACAGTTTTCTAGAAACATTTGTAAAACTAGTGGTGCAGGAATTTTCGGATTCCCTGCGCACCCTTCGTAAACCGATCCCAGTTTGAAAATCGGTTCGTAATCTGAAAAAGTTTTCTTCACGAAAGTTCTAGCTATCGAAAAATGCTAAAAATTTCATGTTTTACAAAAATTCCAGTTCGGTCTAGATTCGTCCCAGTTTTTGTTTGAAACTGGCTGACTCCGAAAAATCGAGTAAAAACTGGGTCTGGGGATCAGCCACGGGTTTTAGGGAAAACGGAGGCCATTAGAGCCTCATTTCAAGAATCCGTCCGCGTTGCCCCCTAGAAAAAGTCGTTTTGGACAACTTTTATGTTTTACGTTTTTCCCAATTCGGCCTCTAAAGGCCTCAAATTTCACTTTTCCAAAAACTGGGCAGATTTGATCCGAATCTACCAGTTTTTGTGCTTACTCGGTTTTACGCGTCCTACTTCGCGGAACTAACTCAACCGATCACGCGGGAGCCTAGGTAACCAACATGCAGCGGTATCTAATGTCCCACATGAATTAACTCGTGATTCTAACGCAGCCATGCAACCCAACCCAAATCTACACAAACCTAGGGTTGCATGAACTAGAGTTGCATCACATCTAATACATGCATTCAAGCCAAACCATGGCTAGCTCTAACAACCATGCACACAAGCCACAACCGGCTGCACACTTATAGGGAACATACCAACCATAAAGCCATGCAATCCTAGCATGCAAGCAAGCACAAATATAATGCACACAAGCATAAACAAAACTATAAGCAACCACCCTTAACACACACCCTAATCAAGCACCACACCTAGTCTAGGGCATTAACCATAAAACTTGAGCTTATGCTCTTACATATTGGACTTGGAAATACACATAAATTTTCACATTAAATCTCAAACCAAAAGCTTATGGTTTTAGGGTTTACCTCTGGGGTTTGGAAGTTGGTTTACTAGCTTGGATCCAAACTTCCTTACTCCTCCCTCCGGCTGCCAACAAATCCGGATTTCCCCTCCAAATGGGGTTCCAATTTTTCAGCCATGCACATACAAACATACACATAAATATCTCATCTAACTTGCATGGAAAATTACTAAAGTTTGAGGGAGTTTTACCTTAGCTAACCCTAGGGATGGGTTAGGGTATGCAAACCGAAATCTCCCTCCCTTTTTGGCTCTCCAATCACTCGGCTCTAGCTCTCCAAATGGCACCAAAATTTTTCACCAAACTTGGTGATTCCTTGCAGCCAAAGCCGAAGCCTCCCATACCCATATCCTTCAATTTTTTTCTCCTTATTTTTCTGCACCAAACAGCCGAACTCACACACACCCTAGGGACACCAAAAATCACTTTGGTTTCTTGGTTGGAGTTTCTTCTCCATACTCGGCCACACCACCATTTTTTTCCCAAAAATTTTTCTCCCTTTTCTTCCTCTCCCATGCACGGCCACTGCCCAGAAAAATGGGTCAAAATTTCCAGATTTGCCCCCATGGATTCTAGCTCCAAAACCGAGCACCCTAGTTAGCCTCCCATGGGTTTTTACAACTTTTTCTCTTTGTTCTCTCTCTCCCTCTCTCTCTCGGTTTTGGGGTGCAGAAAAATGGCAAGAGTTTGGCCAAATTTTCTGATTTAAATGATTAAATGCCACTCCTATTTATAGGCAAATGCAAATTTTCCAAAAATTGCGTTTTAGCACCTATACTTTGAAAATTTCCACTTTTTGGTGGTGAGGTGGCCGGCCATGCCTTGTAGAACAAGGAAAGATGACATCATTGCTTACATCATCGCTTACATCACCAATTTTAAAATTTACACTTTTGTCCCAAAAGCTAAAATTCTTGCAAAAATGCCCCTAGGTGGCCGGTTGGTTCCTTGGTGAACAAGCCAAGCTTATCTCATCATGATGACATCATCTTGATGACATCATGTGCTTACATTATCAATTTTTCAAAATTTACACTTTGGCCCCAAAAGTGAAAATTCTTGCATTTATGCCCCTTAGGTGTCAATGGCTGGTCATTTGCTTGCCTTCCAAGCAAATGACATCATGTGATTACCTCATGCTTACATCACATATTTTTCAAAATTACACTTTTGCCCCTAAAGATAAAATATTTACAATTTTGCCCCCATAGGTGGCCGGCCCTTACTTGTCTTGCAAGGCAAGTTATTGCCTCATTGTGACATCATCTTGAGGACATCATTACGCTTACATCATCAAATTTCTAAAATTTACACTTTTACCCCAAAAGTGAAAATTTTGACATTTTTGCCCTTGCATGTGACCGGCCCTAATGGGTTACTTGGTGAACAAGTTTTTCATATTTTCATGTCCTTTTGCCCTTGACCT
>CM046387.1:8643481-8654658 GCA_025413485.1 Ficus microcarpa
TAACCAGGTGTGCTTGATTTTCTATGGTGATTTTAAAGCCTATTTGAGCTGTCACGCCCATACTAACATATTTTACAGTATTTTCTCATACTGCATCATACAATACTGTCAAGTCAACCCGTTGACCACTCTTGGCCAAACTTTGACTTTCTTGGTCAAATTTGACTTTTTCGGTCAAACTTTGACTTTTCCCAAATTACGTCCTTTTTCATCATTTTCGACTTGAAATGGCGTTTTCTAATCTTAAAAACTTATTTTGAGTCTTATCGAGCCATAAGATCTCCTAAAAGTATGAAAAACTCTTAACCGAGTTTTTCCGTAAATATCTCGATGTATACACATAATTCCTTCGAAGAGGAAATGATAATATGAAATTTCTAGGTATTACAGTTTTACGTCCTAAACGTGAAACCTAGCTCAACCAGCCACCGCGGGAGCTCTAATACACACATGCAACGGCTTTCTAACGTAAATTTTCTTTAAACACATTTTCTATCATCACCATGCAAGCCTAATCAACTTTGGATAATTTTTGTTGCATGATTTAGGTTGCACAACACATATCAAGCATACTAATTAAATTCTAGCAACCTAGCATAAAATTTTCATCCACAAACATCCTAGAGTAGATCAGGGGGCATACCATAGACCAACATTTAGCATGCAAATCACTAATTTAAAGCAAGCATGCAAAATAAAATCAAACCACCCTTAGTCTAGTTCAAGCACACCCTAGGTTCCTAATTTTGGGCACAAAATAAATTGAGCTTATGCTCTTACAATTTCAACTTGAAATACATGTAAATTTCAAATTGAAAGCTTAATTGAAAGAGATGAAGGTCTAGAAAGGTTTACCTTGATTTAAATCACAAGTTGGAGTTAGGGTTTGGTTCACCAAAATTTTGTTGGAAAAATCGGATCCGGTATTGGAGTTACGGCGCAGCGGAAGTTTTAAAAATTTTATGCCGTTTCCGGAAAAGAAGCTCATGATGCATATAACAATAAATTAATTCATGATCAAGCGTACCTTATTTCTTGGATTCCGGAATTGCTAGAGCGTTTGACCAACGTGTCTTCTCTACTATTCTCGAGTTCCACGTCTCAAAGTGTGTGTGGGCACACGTTCTATGAATCCAAGCGACCGGTATTTCTTTCCGAAGTCTAGATCCCTCCTTCTCAATTCCGATGATCCTCGTTGAGAATTTGATCCAACTTCTTTCTTCAAAACTACAAAACAGAAACCGGTTAACCTCCTATGAAAATAATCACTCGGTTTAACCTTTCTCGCAGTTTTGATTCAATGGAATTTTCTTTCTTTTTCTCTCTCACAAGAAAGCCGAATTTTTGATGTGGAAGAAAAAAAATTTTTTTTTTTATTATTAAAAAAACGTTTTTCCCTTTTAAAATTATCAAAAATTGGTTTTTCAAGAACTCCTAGCCTTTATATAGTATTACAATCCTTTTCAAAATTTATCTCCTACTTGAAAAATAATTAATAATTATTTTCCGGATAAATCTTGAACCAAAAGATCATACAACTTTAGGGCTAGATTCATTGAACCTAAAAACAAATTTCAAGAGGAAATCCCCTTTAAAATTCGGCCACAAAGTGAGAGAAATCTTGATTGGTGGTTTAAATTTTAAATCAAGAATCTAGACTAGTCAAAAGATCCTAGTCCTATCTAGATTCAAACTTCTTTTAAACCTTTTCGAATTTAAATAGGATTCACATATTTGAATAAATATTTTCCATAAACATTATCCATATTAATTAATTTAAATTAATGAAATATTTCAAATTTTCTTTCCTCACAAAAACCATGCACCTCTTTAATTAGGAAAGAAAAATTCATGAAATAATCTCCATTATTTAAACCAATTAATAATTAAATGTTAGGAATATATTTAAATAATTTTGAAACAAAATTTTCTTCCCTCCATACAATTAAAAAACGTGCACCACTTTTAATTAGGAGAGAAAAATTTTGTTTTCCAAAATTCAAATACAATCTTATTTTCAAAATTCAAATTAACCAATCACATGTTGACAAATCATTTGTCTACAAATTTCACATGTCCAATCCTTTCTGGATTGCATGTTAGAGAGTACCATGTCTTAATAGACATTACAAAATTCCATTTACAATTTACCGATCTCATTAGGAACAAATCCCGAGACGCTTCGTGGAACTATATGAGCTAATAGAGGGACCCGATGGAAATATGTAAAGAGGCTCCTATAATTGTGAAAAATTAATCCCAGATTAATTATCCATCAATTATCAACTTCAAAACTATTCCACTAAAAGTTTGAAGCTGAACTCCTGTTTACATACCGTATTACGAAAGCTCTCTCACGTAGTGCTTCTTCCATGATTTATTCATCGCTTGCTTAATCCCCATATGTTATCCATGATTGAATTAAGGACTTTTTCCGTTTTACCTTTTCAATCATTTTAACTTAAAGTTCAATTATTCTCCATTGAAAGAACCACCAATTGTAAAACCATACAATTGGAAAACCACCAGAGAACACAAAGTAAACCGATGGCCAAGATCTTGTTATACTATCTTTCAATCCCCGAATAATACCTTTAAGTAGATAACATTTACTATCATTAAGATAGCTATGGATTCCGTATCTATGAATCTTGATTTCTCCATCCATAAGTCATGCACCCAAAACACAAGTATGTTGACCATGAATTAACAGTGTCTCACCTTTAGTGCATCAAAGTACATAAGTCATGGATGCGAACTCAAGTAATCATTTCAGGATTAAGATTAATGCAGGATGATAATCAAAGTATCATTGATTCTTATAAACGGAATTATTAAACCGAAT
Organism: Ficus microcarpa; assembly: GCA_025413485.1. Taxonomy (NCBI): domain Eukaryota; kingdom Viridiplantae; phylum Streptophyta; class Magnoliopsida; order Rosales; family Moraceae; genus Ficus; species Ficus microcarpa. The sequence continues at coordinate 8,646,327 of CM046387.1, forward strand.
CAATTAACACTTTAGGTCCAGTCCAATGTCATACCTCAATACTGGTATACATTAAAGTTTCTACTCGGAACCTATCCGATGGTCAAGACAAACCATCCCTCCAAGGAAGTAGACAACCTTTACAATCTTATCATGAATAAGATCCCCAAATCTTATTCCGTTGATTGCGGACTATTTATTTAGACTGTTATCAAATTACCACGTCTTCTATGCATACCCCGTATACATATGGTAATTCGATATATTACCAACAGCCTAGGAGTATTTTATGTTTGCTCAAAATAATTATACAATCAACAAATGAAAGTAAATAGGACACAACTTATTAAACATGAATAATTTCCTCTTATTAATATCAAAATGTCATATTTACAGAAAATCCCTAAGATTTTCTATCCTTAGGGCACCTATAGATCCCAACAATCTCCCACTTGCCCTAAGCGAGTAAATGTGACATATTACGCATCCCCATGCCTTCGACGTGTTCTTCGAATCTTCTGGCCACCAAAGTCTTCGTGAACGGGTCAGCAAGATTGTCCTCCGATGCGATTTTGCAAACCGTCACATTTCCACTCTCAACAAAGCCTCTGATAATGTGATATTTTCTGTCAATGTGCTTACTCCTCTTATGATGCCTAGGATCCTTGGTATTAGCTACTGCTGCACTGTTGTCACAGTAGAGCACCATAGCTTTATCCATACCAGGAACGACCTCAAGGTCACTAAGGAACCTGCGGAGCCAAACCGCTTCCTTTGATGCCTCACTGGCTGCCACATACTCGGCTTCCATGGTCGAGTCAGCAATACAAGATTGCTTAACACTCCTCCACACAACGGCACCACCTCCAAGGGTGAAGACAGATCCTGAAGTCGATTTCCTTGAATCCTGATCTGATTGAAAATCAGAATCAGTATATCCTATAGGAACAAGGTCCTGACCGGAATACACTAGCATATAATCCCTCGTTCTCCGTAGATACTTGAGTATATGCTTGACCGCAGCCCAATGGTTCGGTCCCGGATTCGACTGATATCGACTTACCATACCAACCGCAAAACAAATGTCAGGCCTAGTGCATAACATAGCGTACATAAGACTACCTACTGCTGATGCATAAGGTACATTTTTCATACGCTCCCTTTCTTCCGATGTCTTGGGACAGTCATCTTTAGAAAGTTTGATTCCAATCCTGAAAGGTTGAGCACCTTTCTTGGAATCCTTCATAGAAAACCTCTCAAGTACTTTATCAATGTATAAAGCTTGGGAGAGTGCTATCGTTTTGTTCTTTCTATCTCTAAAGAGTTGAATACCAAGAACATAACTAGCTTCTCCTAAGTCCTTCATGTCAAACTGTTTGGCTAACCAAACTTTGACAGATGATAGTATTGCCACATCGTTTCCAATAAGCAATATATCATCCACATAGAGTACAAGGAACACCACTTTCTCGTTCTTGATACATTTATAAACACATGGTTCATCAATGTTTTGTTTGAATCCATAAGTTTTGATCGCTTGATCAAACCTAATATTCCAAGAACGAGATGCTTGCTTTAATCCATAAATGGATTTAAGCAACTTGCATACTTTGTCTTCTTGGCCTTTTGCCTTGAATCCGTCTGGTTGTATCATATAGATATCTTCCTCAAGAGAGCCATTTAAGAAAGCTGTCTTGACATCCATTTGCCAGATCTCATAATCGAGAGCAGCCGCAATGGATAAAAGAATGCGGATTGACTTAAGCATTGCTACAGGCGAGAAGGTTTCTTCATAGTCGATTCCTTCTTTCTGCGTATAGCCCTTCGCTACAAGTCTTGCCTTGAAAGTTTCCACTTTCCCATCCACACCTCTCTTCCTCTTGTATACCCACTTACACCCAATCGGTTTTATGCCTTGGGGTAAGTCTACAAGTTTCCAGACTCCGTTGGAATCCATAGATTCCATCTCGGCGTTCATAGCCTTTTGCCAAAGACTAGAATCAACATCCTCCATAGCTTCCTTGTACGTAGCCGGATCATCAATATGTTCTATGGATTCTGCTTCATAAACTTCACCACTGAACATGTACCTTTCAGGTTCCCTGATAATCCTCCCACTACGACGAAGCTCCTGTGGTTGTTGATTCTTTAGTGATTTTTCCGCAGGGTTTTCTGTGACTTTAGGAACATCCAAACCCGAAGTCATCTCCTCAAGCACTACTTTGCTACGAGGTTTAAAGTCTTCCATGTAACTTTCCTCAAGGAATGTTGCATGTGTTGAAACAAAGACTTTATTTTGCTTTGGATTATAGAACAGACCACCTTTTGTCCCTTTTGGATAGCCAACAAACAAGCACACTTCTGATCGTGACTCCAATTTCTTCGCTTCCTTATCCAGGACGTGTGCCGGACAACCCCAAATTCGAATATGATTCAAATTAGGTTTCCTACTCGTCCATAACTCATAAGGAGTTTTAGGAACCGATTTGGAGGGAACGTTATCCAGAAGATAGCATGCAGTTTGTATGGCGTGCCCCCAAAATGATAAAGGTAAAGTGGAATAACTCATCATAGACCGGACCATATCCAATAGGGTCCTATTCCTTCTCTCAGCTACACCATTCTGTTGAGGAGTACCAGGTGCAGTCAACTGGGATTGTATCCCATTCTCTATCAAATATCCTAAGAACTCATCCGATAGGTATTCCCCACCTCGATCCGATCGAAGTGTCTTAATGGACTTGCCTAATTGTTTCTCCGCTTCAGCCCGAAACTCTTTGAACTTGTCAAAGGCTTCGCTTTTGCGGGTCATTAAATAGACATATCCATACCTTGAGTAATCATCAATAAAAGTGATATAATACTCATACCCACCACGTGCTTCTATGTTCATGGGACCACAAACATCTGTATGCACAAGTTCTAAAAGTTTCTCGGCACGACCATCCTTGGCAGCAAAGTGCCGTTTAGTCATCTTGCCCTCCAAACAGGATTCGCATTGTGGCCAAGGTTCAACCTCGTACAAGTCGAGGCATTCATCTTTTACCATCCTTTGAATTCTGTTAAGGCTTATGTGACCAAGTCGTAAATGCCAAAGATATGATTTGTTAGAGTGAGAAGACTTATGTCTTTTAGAGTTCTTTTCCAATTCTGTATCAAGCAGTGAGTGCATCTTAGGTTTGATAAAATAAAGATTTCCATGCATCCATCCATTACAGATAAGAGAATTGTTTTTCCTAATAACAACTTTATTATTAAAAGAAACTGAATAAGAATCTTTAATTAAACAAGCTACCGAAATTAGGTTCCTCTTAAAATTAGGAACATAAAAACAATGTCTCAAAACAATAAACCTAAATTCATCAAAATAAAGATGCACTTCTCCCACTGCTTCAGCTCGCACCAACGTCCCATCGCCGGTTCTTAACGTAAAGTCCTCCTCATGCAGACTTCTCGTTACCTTGAACCCCTGTAGAGAAATACAAACATGGTTAGTAGCTCCAGAATCTATAACCCAATTGTCCTTAGATTCTTCCACTAAACAACCCTCAAGATACAGGACATTGAAATTACCTTTCTGCTTTTGCAAAGCCAGGAAATCTCGGCAATCCTTCTTGAAATGTCCTTTCTTCCCACAGTGAAAGCACTTAACCTTTTTGGGGTCCACCTTTTGCTTCTTAGTCTTGGTAGACTTCTTAGAAGCAGTGCATTCACCGCAGGCTTATTCCCCTTGTTCTTCCCTTTTTCCTTCTTCCTTTTGGGATTAGGAACAGACGAACTAGGTTCAGCCAAATTTGCCTCAGCCTTAGATCCAGAACCCTTAAAAATGTTCTCAAAGGCTTGCAACTCTTTCATCAATTCCGTTAAAGACATCTCCTTCCGGTTAAGGTTGTAGGATGCCTGAAACAAATCGAAATCCTTGGATAAGGTTTGAAAAACCATAACCAGTTGAGTTGCAGCATCGATCTCAGCCCCATTTGCCTGAGCTTCAGACAAATAAGCCATGACTGTCATCATGTGCTCCTTGATGGGAGTTCCAACCTTCTGCCTGCAGTTCATGAGACCTTTGATAGCATCGGTCTTAGCCTGGATAGTTTGTTCACCAAACATTTCCTCCAGGTTATCCATGATCTGCCTAGCAGTTTGATGTTCCTCATGCTGTTTCTGGAGCACGTTAGACATGCTCGCCCGAATATAGCACATGGCACTAAGGTTGGAATTGTCCCAGCGCTCAAGCGCTACAAAATCCCTATCAGGAGCATCGATCGTAGGCGTAGGTGGTCGAGGTTGGGTTAGGACAAAACTGTGTTTCTCAAAGTTTAGGACGATTAGCAAGTTCCTTTTCCAGTCATTAAAATTCTCGCCAGTTAATTTGTTTTGCGTAAGTATCACAGATAAAGGGCTTGACATTTTGATCTATAATAAGAAAACATGTAATAAGTATGAGCAAACATCCTATCAGTTTATAAAATATGATTTTGTAATGAAACAAAAAGATCTATATGCAATCTAAATGTTCATGTGTAAAACCCTTAAAACACATACCTTACAACGACAATTCCTAGCTACCGCTTTCTAAGCTACCGAGGGGTAGTCATAGAATAACTAGCCAAGAACACGGATCCCTTCCGATTAATACATATTCATCCATGGAACAAACTCCATTAAATATATATTAACTATCGTTTATTTGGCCACTAATTTACATAACAGAGCCTCGAGGGAGGGTTAATAAATAAAGTAGTATGAGTGTGTAACCATCGTTTCCAATTTTGAATCCATATTTTACATCCGCCACCGAGGGGTGATCTAAACATAAAATATGCCCAAAATTGTTATCCTTTCGGAAATCCAAATCAGTGTGCGCTCTAGGTAAGATACCTATCCGAAGGGAATTCTCGGATCGAAACCGAGTAGTAGGCACTACCATGCGTAACTATTGGACCAACGATGGAGGCCGTAGGTCTTAGTGTGTAAAACCTTCTCCCACTCAATCTTTTAAATTAGGGTTTTTGTTTTTTATGCATAAACAATATTTATTGAGTGGCACTCCCTAGTCTATATGGCATGTTATCAATACATCATGAAATAGTATTACATATTCATATAGCAAGTCATCATCCATGGTTTGCAAAATATGTAAATAGCCGTGGATCATGATTCCATCCTAGAGAAAAGAAAATTGCAAAATTTACAAAAATTAACCGAAACATATATCGGCCTTCATTTGTAGATCCATGCCGTGTATCCTTCTTCAATGTGTCTTCCTTCTCCAATGTCACATCTTTTTAAATTTAAAATTAAATTTAAATTTCAAAAAAGATTATATGTGATTTTTAATTTTAATCAAAATTACAAAATATCAAAATTTAAATTAAAAATCCGGTTTATTAAATTTTAAAATTTAAATTTGAAATTTCCAAATTTAAAATTTGAAATTTCCAAATTTCAAATTTAAATCACAAAATTTTAAAATTCATAATAATATCCATTAAATTTAAATTTAAATTTTCAATTTTGATTTCCAAATTATCAAAATCACATATCATTGGAAATTAAATTTTCAAAAGATTCTTGTGATTTTTTTTTTAATACAAAAAAAAATTTTTTTAATTAAAAAAAATTTCCAAAAAAAAAAAAATCACATCCTTTGAAAATTTCCATACCTTCGTTCATCTTCAATCTCCTTGAATCCATTGTAGCCCGAATTTTACAAAAAAATTCCTATGCCGTTTCCGGCTTACAAAATTTCTAGGAATTGAAAGAACGACCTAGCGGTGATTATAGACCGCATCTATTACACTTGAAAAACCTAGATACAAATTCTAACCTCTATGGAATCATGACCGGCAAAATTGAACAAGCATCATATATTATCAAAATAATATAAAGCATTCATCCATACATCCATTCATAATATATTTAACATACTCAAAATAAAACCTAGAGTGCCAACTCTCTAAAATATTTCATTAATGCATGGAGAGAAATTTATTTGATCAAATAATTTATATTATATGCATGATCATGAGTTGGCTCTGATACCAGTTGTTGGAAAAATCGGATCCGGTATTGGAGTTACGGCGCAGCGGAAGTTTTAAAAATTTTATGCCGTTTCCGGAAAAGAAGCTCATGATGCATATAACAATAAATTAATTCATGATCAAGCGTACCTTATTTCTTGGATTCCGGAATTGCTAGAGCGTTTGACCAACGTGTCTTCTCTACTATTCTCGAGTTCCACGTCTCAAAGTGTGTGTGGGCACACGTTCTATGAATCCAAGCGACCGGTATTTCTTTCCGAAGTCTAGATCCCTCCTTCTCAATTCCGATGATCCTCGTTGAGAATTTGATCCAACTTCTTTCTTCAAAACTACAAAACAGAAACCGGTTAACCTCCTATGAAAATAATCACTCGGTTTAACCTTTCTCGCAGTTTTGATTCAATGGAATTTTCTTTCTTTTTCTCTCTCACAAGAAAGCCGAATTTTTGATGTGGAAGAAAAAAAATTTTTTTTTATTATTAAAAAAACGTTTTTCCCTTTAAAATTATCAAAAATTGGTTTTTCAAGAACTCCTAGCCTTTATATAGTATTACAATCCTTTTCAAAATTTATCTCCTACTTGAAAAATAATTAATAATTATTTTCCGGATAAATCTTGAACCAAAAGATCATACAACTTTAGGGCTAGATTCATTGAACCTAAAAACAAATTTCAAGAGGAAATCCCCTTTAAAATTCGGCCACAAAGTGAGAGAAATCTTGATTGGTGGTTTAAATTTTAAATCAAGAATCTAGACTAGTCAAAAGATCCTAGTCCTATCTAGATTCAAACTTCTTTTAAACCTTTTCGAATTTAAATAGGATTCACATATTTGAATAAATATTTTCCATAAACATTATCCATATTAATTAATTTAAATTAATGAAATATTTCAAATTTTCTTTCCTCACAAAAACCATGCACCTCTTTAATTAGGAAAGAAAAATTCATGAAATAATCTCCATTATTTAAACCAATTAATAATTAAATGTTAGGAATATATTTAAATAATTTTGAAACAAAATTTTCTTCCCTCCATACAATTAAAAAACGTGCACCACTTTTAATTAGGAGAGAAAAATTTTGTTTTCCAAAATTCAAATACAATCTTATTTTCAAAATTCAAATTAACCAATCACATGTTGACAAATCATTTGTCTACAAATTTCACATGTCCAATCCTTTCTGGATTGCATGTTAGAGAGTACCATGTCTTAATAGACATTACAAAATTCCATTTACAATTTACCGATCTCATTAGGAACAAATCCCGAGACGCTTCGTGGAACTATATGAGCTAATAGAGGGACCCGATGGAAATATGTAAAGAGGCTCCTATAATTGTGAAAAATTAATCCCAGATTAATTATCCATCAATTATCAACTTCAAAACTATTCCACTAAAAGTTTGAAGCTGAACTCCTGTTTACATACCGTATTACGAAAGCTCTCTCACGTAGTGCTTCTTCCATGATTTATTCATCGCTTGCTTAATCCCCATATGTTATCCATGATTGAATTAAGGACTTTTTCCGTTTTACCTTTTCAATCATTTTAACTTAAAGTTCAATTATTCTCCATTGAAAGAACCACCAATTGTAAAACCATACAATTGGAAAACCACCAGAGAACACAAAGTAAACCGATGGCCAAGATCTTGTTATACTATCTTTCAATCCCCGAATAATACCTTTAAGTAGATAACATTTACTATCATTAAGATAGCTATGGATTCCGTATCTATGAATCTTGATTTCTCCATCCATAAGTCATGCACCCAAAACACAAGTATGTTGACCATGAATTAACAGTGTCTCACCTTTAGTGCATCAAAGTACATAAGTCATGGATGCGAACTCAAGTAATCATTTCAGGATTAAGATTAATGCAGGATGATAATCAAAGTATCATTGATTCTTATAAACGGAATTATTAAACCGAATCAATTAACACTTTAGGTCCAGTCCAATGTCATACCTCAATACTGGTATACATTAAAGTTTCTACTCGGAACCTATCCGATGGTCAAGACAAACCATCCCTCCAAGGAAGTAGACAACCTTTACAATCTTATCATGAATAAGATCCCCAAATCTTATTCCGTTGATTGCGGACTATTTATTTAGACTGTTATCAAATTACCACGTCTTCTATGCATACCCCGTATACATATGGTAATTCGATATATTACCAACAGCCTAGGAGTATTTTATGTTTGCTCAAAATAATTATACAATCAACAAATGAAAGTAAATAGGACACAACTTATTAAACATGAATAATTTCCTCTTATTAATATCAAAATGTC
>CM046387.1:8654758-8670012 GCA_025413485.1 Ficus microcarpa
ACGTCAAAAATCCAAAAACTGTAAAATAATATTTACAGTGTTGGAATTTAAATTTTTGAACTCAACGTTTCAAGATTTTCAGTCCAAAAACACAGTTTTTGTTCAAGAAAGTTCAAGAACAAAAGTTGTTCTTATCCTTAAGATGTGGTGGCCCAATCCTAGCTTGCCAAGTGTCCAAGACAACTCATGTCTTGTTGTCCCCCACCCTTGGTCGGCAAACACAAGAAACAAGAGCCAAAAAGTTGGTTCTTGGAAGTTCTTCAAGAGTTCTATAAATACCCCTTCATCTCCTTCATTTCTTTTTATTCAAGAAAACCAAGCAAAACTCTTGTCATTTTTCTTCAAGAAAATCCGAGAGAGAGAAACCAAGAAAGAGTTCGAAAATTTGGTGAGCCAACTCCATCTCCAACCTTCGGGTAGCCTAGGGAGACCGAGAGAAAGAGGAGAAAATTTTCGGTGGCTTGTTCAGCCCCTTTGCCGTGCCTTGAGTGCAGGGAAACCGAGAGTTAGAGGCCAAAAATTTTGAAAAAAAAACTTAGCCAAGGGTTCGGGTGAGTAACCAAACCAAGAGAGTGAGCTTATGTGTGAGTTTGAGGCGTGATTCTAGCCTCTAGTAAGCCTCGGGTTTGCTAGAAAGAAAGAAAGAAAAATTTTTCCAAGTCTTGGTTCAAGTGGTCTAGTGGCCGAGCAAGCCTAGAGCCAACCAAGGAGCCAAAAATTTTGGAGTTTGGGGCACTTAGGAGCTGCTGCCGTGAGCTAGGAACTAAGGAATAGCCTAGGGACCACTTCGGCAACCCCAAACCCCAAGGGCCGAACACCACAAATTGAGGTAAACCCTAAAACATTTTCTCAAGTTTTTAAATTTATTTTAAAGCTTGATTTATGTGTATTTTGTGCCAAAGGGATGTAAGGGCATAAGCCCATGTGTGATTTAAATTAATGCCCTATGTGCTTGTATGTGTGTGCCGAGTGTGTGCATGGTGGCCGAGTGCCTTGGCTAGCCCAGCCATGGGCTGTTTGTGCGCGTGTGTGTGTGGCCGAGTGGGCTGGTGAGGCTAGCCGGGTGCTTGGCTAGTGCAGCCGAGTGTGTGGCTGTGTGCGTGTATGCTTGTGGCCGTGTGTGCTTGTGGCCGAGTGGCCTAAGGAGGCTAGCCGAGTTGTTAGGTGGACCACTAGGCTGTTTTGGCCGGTTTGCTTGTAAATTTTAAATTCGGCTTTATGCTTATTGATGCTAGAATGCATGCTAGGGTTATTAGGCCTTATGTCCCCATAGATTAATTTCATGAATGCGTGTATGATTTAAGTTTTATGAACCAAGTATGCTAGATGCTAAGTGTGTGCATGTTAGTGGAACCGTGCAATCCCTAGGCAATTTAGGCTCGGGTTTGTGGATTGCACGAGCTCGTGAGATTGGCTTGGCTAGCCATGAGTGATCGATAGACGCGCTGCATGCTTGAACCTAACTCCCGCAGTGGGCGGTCGAGCTAGAACCAACGTCTTAGGCCGTAACAATTTGACTAAACCGAAACTGCTTCTCGGGTTCACTGGGGACAGTCTCGGGAAAACATCCCAGTTGGCTGATAGAGGCCGAATTGGCCAAAACGTAAAACACAAAAGTTGTAGACTAGGCTGTTTCCTAGGGGGGTACGCGGGCACTTTGCCAAAATAAGGCTCCAAAGGCCTACTTTTTCAAGAAAAACCGTAGGTGGGTCAGAAGACCCAGTTTTTGTGTTAAGCTCGGTTTCAATCTAAAACTGGCACCAAACGGTAAGGAATCAGAAAAAGTGTAAAACACGAAAGTTTTAGAACTCTTCGAGGGCTAGAACTTTCGTGAAGGAAACATTTTCCAACTCGGAACAGATTTTTAACTATAACCTAAAATCTGAAAACGGTGCAGGGTTCAACAAAATCCTGTACACGATTTTTGTAGAACCAACTTAGAAAAATTGATTTTCGGACATAACACGTTATTTCAAGCACGGAAACTGTCCCAAAAGCAGTTTCCGACCCTCGACCAAGTTATAAAAATATAGGCCAAGATTCACGAAATTTTCATAAAGAAAGTTATGAAAATTTAGCTAAGTCTTCTATGAAAGGGTTTTAAGTATAAGTTTTCAAAGAAATGGATTTTTAAGCTAAGTTTTCAAAAGGAGAATGTAGAACGTATGGTAGCCGGGATTCAACACCCGAGTTACCGGGCTTCGCCCCAAAGCCCAGAGTTGACCCGACAGGGTTGACTTTAGCTCACAAAAAGGATGACTTCGGTTGACCGACAAGATAACGAGTTCTTATACAAGCCCAAGGGTAGGTGATCGACCTAACCCAATGTTTTTCTAAATGGGCTAAGAATACAACACGATTCTTTCAAAATAACCCTATGGGTTACAAGAGGCTCTACGTTAGGGGGGACATATAGCCGAAAACCCACATAAATGTTGGTCAGTACCAACATGCGATAGAAATGGAATTGAAGACTGATGTGCAAACTTTCCGTCAAGCAGGAGGAATTCTGCAGCAGCAACCGGAATAAGGATCTGCGAAACAACTAAGAGAATAGACGGTAAGTACAACACCGTTTGCAGCACAAGCTAATAGGACTAGACTATTAGACTCGTTGATGTGCTCTTTGATATGTGCTATGTATGCAATCATGGAAAATGCTAAGTGTATAGTAATATGCTAAGACAAGATAAGCAAGGAGCTAAGTAGAAAGATGACATCAAGAATGTATGTTCACACATAAGAAAGAATAAGTAAGAAAAGAAGAACCGTGTCGATCCACCCGCGTCAGGTCGGGTCGGACTGTGGATTGATCTGGATTTGGTTTGGCCGCCCCAGACAATTCATTAGTCGCGCGCCGGATTCGAACACGTAGATAAAGGGCCCATAAGATACAATGAAAGATAATGAAGCATAAAATGATCTATGCATGCTGAGTGTTATATGTATGCTAAGTATAAGTATGCTATGTATGCTATGTATGTTAAGTATGCTAAGTATGTTATGTGTATGCCATGTATACGTTATGTAATGGTTATTGTGTGTTTAATGTTATATTGTTGCCTATTTGTTTTACGGCCTAGGAGTTGTACTTACTGGGCTTTAAGCTCACGGTTTTGAGTTTGTGCTGTAGGTAAGTCGCCTGTCAGCTGATCTTGATGCGGTGGGGAGTAGCGGGTCAAGCAATGTAAAATCGTGGTATATGGAGCCGCTACGCATTTTTGTGTGGTATATACTTATGAGAGACAATATACTTCTTATAAGTAATAGTTAGTATGTTATGCACAGAAACAGTATTTTAAGTTTATGTACATAGTTTTGTGTACTATAAAAAAAAAAAAAAATCCGCTGTGTTTTCAAGCTAAGTATGCAAGCAAGTTATAAGCATGTATGTATGTATGTAAGTAAGGGTAACGGCCTACGCTAGGTGGGGCGTTACATTTACTAAAAAGTTCAATTTAGAACTTTAATATGTGTTATGAGTTCTTATAGTTTTATAAGACTCAAATATGCTTGTTTTGATAAGCAAATGGCATTTTCGGACGAAAAGAGATGAAATTTGCATGATTTTAGGAAAGTCAAAGGGTTAACCGAAAAAGTCAACTTTGACCCGGAAAAGTCAAAGTTTGATCAAAATAGTCAAAGTGATGACTGTGTAATTTTGTGACGCGCAGTATGGAAAAAAAATACTACGAAAACCCATTTTTCGGGTAAGATAGCATAAATGAGAACTAAAACCGCCGTAGAAAAATCAAGTACATTAAGTTAGGACACAGGGCAAAAAGGGATTGAGAAAATAAGAAAAAAATTTTCCAGTCCGATTTTTACACAGATAAAATTTTGACTGCAGTATAAAATATCCGTACTGTATATTAGTAAAAACAGTATTGGATTTATCTGTGTTAAGTTTAAAATTAGATTTCTTTTTCAAAAAGTAGCCAAACAAGACCTTTTTGAATTATGACATCACATATTTTTGAATTATGACATCATAATTCTTTGAACCAAGCACAACAAGACAAGTGTCTTGTTCTAGAAATTTTGTCCTTCTCCACCAAGCAATGGCTGGCCACCTATGCATGCTTTTTGTGTGATTTTTAAAAATTGTGGGGTTTTTCTAGAATTTTTAAAAGTTTTCCTTTGTCTATAAATAGGGGTGAGCCTTATTCACTTTAATTGAAAATTCTAGCTAAAATCTTGCATTTTTTCTCCACAAAAATCCGAGAGAGAGGGGGGGGGGAGTGAAGAAGAAAAACAAAATTTCCTTAAGCCAATCCTAGGGTTAGAGTTCGGGTTTCAAGAGAAATCAAGAGGGAAAAGTTTAAGAAATTTTCTAGCACTCCTTCTAAGGGAGCTGCCGAGTGAGGGAGTGAAGGGAAACAAGAGAAAAACCAAAAATTTCTAGGGAGAAATTTAGGGGAGAGTTCGTGTAATGACCCGCCTAGCACAGGCCGTTACCGTACTTACATATCTATTAACTTAGTAAAATTTAGCGGAATTTTTTTTTTTTTTTTACAAGCATATGAACATACATGCTTTAACTAACATAAGTTGTTTTGCGTACGCACATGCAATAATTACATAACTTTGTTCAGTTTGAAATAAAATACTTAATAATACAAAACGCGTAGCGGTCATGTTCCCACTTTTTCACAGTCGCTCCGCCACGCTCCTCCATCATTGTATCAGTCGTTGCTCATAGGTTGCTTACCTACAGCATAGACGTAAGACGTGAGCTTTCGCTCAGCAAGTACAACTTGTTAATCCGCGACATAACAAAATAACACATAATAGGACTTGGCAATCTTAACATGTCATAACATAATAGCATAACATACTTAAACATGCATGAACCATTTATGCTTCATTATGTTTTCATAACATACTTGCTATCTTATCTTGGCTCATCTTACTTATGGGCCCCTTATATAAGTGTTCGTACCTGATGCACAACTATGGAGTGGTTGGGGCGGCCAGACCAGTTCCAACTCAAATCATAGTCCAACTCGACCTCGGACGGGTGGTACGACACTGGCAAGCTTGCTTGCCATTTTACTTGTTTTTCATGATCTATTTCTTGATCTTGGTCTTATCTTAATCAGGGGTGAACATGCTTCATGATGTTACACCTACTCGTATCATAATCATGATCTTAACATTTCATACAATATAAACATACCTCAACATATCACATAGCCTAGCATGCATCGTATTAAACATTAATCACATGCTTAACATATCACATAACAACCAATATAGCATACATCGAACACTATATTAACATACTTAGGTAAGCATCACAACAATTGCCTATGTTGTAGGCGGAGTTGTACTTACCTTATCTCCGAGATATGGCTGCCTCTGTCTAGGGTGCAAACGCAGGTTATCCCCTACTATATTAAAGGACAAAAGTAAGAGATCTTGATCTTATAGAATGTTGGTAACCTAACCAACATTCGCATATCAACCTAGTTATATGTCCCCTTCATAACTCTTAATAGCTTGTGGGGTTACTACAAGTAACCCTCGTGGTTTAGCATAACCAACCCTGGATCTTACCTTATTAGGTTACCTAGGGTAATCTTGTAGGGTAAGTTCATACATAGATACTTAGGATTAAATCATTATTCCATCCTTAAACTTGGTTGTAACCCATAACCTACTCGGTTATTATCGGTCACCTTAAGTATTACTATCTTAATACAATATTGGGTAATATTGGGTAACCCTTGGTCTTATTAATTTGATACCATGTTGGGTTACATTGGGTAACCCTTAGTCTTACTAACCTTGGTATTATATTGGGTTACATTGGGTAACCCTTGGGGTGACTTATCTTAAGTTAACCCTTATTTGGTTACTAAGGTCCAATTAAGGGGTAACCTATTGGGTGACTATAGGTAACCCTGGGCTTTGGACCCAGTGCTATAGTTCGGGTGTAATACTTGATTATTGGTGGTAAACTTCTTGCTTACCTCAATTTTAAGAAAACTTAAGTCTATAGTTCCACTTGTTTTCTTTAGAAAATAGGGGTGTTTCTACCACCTTTTTACAAAAATCCTCTTTATCCATCTTATAAAAATTTGGGTTTTCTCATAAAAATATTTGAAAATGTTATTAAAGATCGGAACTACCTTTGGAACAGTTCCTGAAGTCAAATTAACAGTTTTGGTTCAAAAATCCTAAATCCTTTCATTTTTCTGGAAAACCTTGTACAGAATTTTATTGCTTTCTGTACAATCTTTGTAAATCCAGTTATACTTAAAGATCTAGGCAGAATCTGAAAAAGTTTTCTTCATGAAACTTTTAGATCTCGAAAAATTCTAGAACTTTCGTGTTTACTGCAAAACCCAGTTCGGCCTGTATCTACATCAGTTTTAATTTGAACGGACTGGTCGTGTATCCTAGGTCTGGACAGACTAGTCTCAGGTTTTCGTGAAAATGAAGGCTGTTGGAGCCTTATTTTGGAAAATTATCCATGCAGCCCTCTAGGAAAAACTGTTCTGAACAACTTTCATGTTTTGAGTTTTTACAAATTCGGCCTCTAAAGGCCTCAAAATTTACTTTTTCGAAAACTGGTCAGGATTGATCCGAACCTGTCCGTTTTTCGGTTTAGAGTTTGTTTTACGTCCTAGACGTGAAATCTAGCTCAACCAGCCACCGCGGGAGCCCTAATACACACATGCAGCAGTTTTCTAACATAAATTTTGTTTAAACACATTTTCTAACTTAGCCATGCAAGCCTATCAACACTAGATAATTTCTAGTTGCAAGATTTAAGTGATAGCAAGCATATCAAGCATTGTCATGAGATTCTAGCAACCTAGCATGAAGTTTTCATCCACAACCATCCTAGAGCAGCTTAGGGGACATACCATAGATCATCATTTTGCATGAAATTCACAAATTTAAAGCAAGCATGCAAAAATAAAATCAACCCACCCTTAAACTAAATCAAGCACACCTAGGTTCTAACTTTGGGAAAAAAAATAAATTGAGCTTATGCTCTTACAATTTCAACTTGAAATACATGTAAATTTCAAATTGAAAGCTTAATTGAAAAAGATGAGGGTGTCGAAGGGTTTACCTTGGTTGAAAACACAAGTGGAAGCTAAGGTTGATTCACCAAAAACTCTCATCCATTGCACCCCCCTAAGGCCGGTCCTTGTGCTTAAATTGCACCTAGATGGTGGCTGATTTTTGGGGTGGTTGTTAGCACTCAAACTAAGCCCTTCTTGACACAATTTTTGGTCACTTTATCACCCCCCAACAGCCGGTTTTATGGCTTCAAAAATGGGCACAAAGCTGTCCAAAAAAACTGTTTTGCACCTCTAGTAGAAACCTCACACTCCAAGCACCAAAACCCCTAAGTTTCTTGAAATTTTTCTTCACCAAATCTCTCCCTTGAATGTCCGGATTTTTAAAGGGGAAATGGGCAAGAGTTTGGCTGCTTTTTCTTGTTTTTTTTTCAGCCCAAAATCTGATCAGAAAGGGGGCTATTTATAGGAAAAATTTGGGGTCAAAATGTGATTATTTTTTGTTCTCCTTTTTGAAACAACCCCATAAGTTTTTCTATTTGTAAAATTGCCCCAAAGTGGCCGGCCAACATAGCTCTAGACTCTTCCAAGATTATCCAAAAATTTTCTTAATTTTTCTTAAATAAAAAATGATGTAAAAATTAGGATCCTTAATGACATAAGCCTATTTAAGGCTTGTTTGGGCTTTTTCTCTTAAAAGCAGTCCAATTTTCATTCATCACAGATATTTTTGGTACTGAGGTCGCTAATACACCATACTGTGGTATTGTGACACAGTCCAAAATTTATCTGTGTGAAAATGGACAGTACGAAAAATTTTCTTTTTACTTAAAACTTTTTGGCCCAAAAATTCCTATCTATTTTGCTTGATTTTTCTAAGGTGATTTTATTTCTTATTTACGTGGTCTTGACCATAATTTTGGTTTTTACAGTATATTTTCCATACCGCACGTTATTTATCAGTGTGGTCAACTCTTTGACTACCTTTGGTCAACCTTTGACTTCATTGACCAAACTTGACCTCCTTGGTCAACTTTGACTCTTTTGGTCAAATTTTGACTTTCGTTGACTTTCTTTGACTTCCTTTGACTCTCTTTGACTCTCTTGGTCAACGTTTGACTTCCTTGACCAACTTTGACCAATCATAAAATCATGGGTTTTTTTTTCTCTTTTTACCCAAAAAGTCATTTGTTTAACTAAATCATTCATTTCCGAGTCTTATAAAGCTAATAAGATCTCATAAAATCATTCAAAAACCCTAATTAGGAATTTACACAAATACCTCCATGGTTCAACTTAAACTTCTCTACAAGAAATTGTATTGAAGAAAATTTAGTTATTACAGTTCGGTTTGGAGCAAGCAACCAAGAGCAAGCTTGAAAACCAAATTTGGGACCCTTTCTCCTTGTAGAGCAGCCCACGGGTTTAGTGGGAAAAAGGAAAGGAAAAATTCAAATTTTGGGTGAAAATTTCTTGGTGTGGCCGAGCCATAGGTGGAGGGCAGGATTTGAGGCCAAAAGAAAATTTTGGTGCCACTTTAGTGTGGAGAATCCAGTTCTAGGAGCAAGAAGGAAATAGTGAGATTTTTGGTGCAAACCCTAAGCCAACCCTTGAGTGGTTCAAGTAATTTTTCAAAACCCTAACCCTATTTTCATTCAAGCTTTTAAATTAAAGTTTAAATATATTTTAAGCAAAGTTTGTAAGAGCATAAGCTCAAATTTTATTTTCTTGCCCTTAGTTTAGTTTATGGTGCTTGATTAGATTCTAAGGGTGGTTTGGTTTAAGTTTTTGATCTATTATTGCATATGCCTAATTGAATGTTAGGATTGCATGCTAGATTGTTTACATGAGGTTATATGTCCCCAATTAAGTATGTAAGAGTATGAATGCATATTAGGGTATGAAATGTGATAGTATGGCGTGAATGGTTATGTGTATGCAAACTAGAGAGCCATGCAGCCAAGGACTAGGGCAGTCGGTTTTGGGGGCTGCATGGATACGTTGGATTAGCATGTTTGAATATATGGGATGATAGAAACGCTGCATGATTGTTATGTAAGCTCCCGAAGTGGTCGGTCAAGATAGAATCAACGAATTAGGACGTAAACCGGACTTAATAACCGAAACTGCCAATTCGGATTCGAAACTGGCCAGTTTCTGGAAAGTGGAAATTTAAGGCCTTTAGAGGCCGAACTGGGTGAAACGTAAAACATAAAAATTGTAGAATAGGGTTTTTCCTAGGGGGGTCATGAACCGTTTCCCAAAATGAGGCTCCAATGGCCTCCGTTTTTATAGAAAACCAAGACTGGTCTGCGCAGACCTAGTCTACACAACCAGCGAGATTCAAACGAAAACTAACAAAGATATAGGCAGAACTGGACTTTTCTTAAAACACAAAAGTTTTAGAATTCTTTGAGAGCTAAAACTTTTGTGAAGACAACATTTTCTAATTTAATCTGGATTTTTAAATATAAGCTGATTTCTGAAAACTGTGCAGGGAGCAAGAAATTCCTGCACAGGATTTTCTAGAGCCAACTTAGGAAAACTGTTTCTCCTTTCCAAAAGCATTGTTTTAACTACGAAAATTGTTCCAAAGGCAGTTTTCGACCTTCAACCATTTTATAAATTATGTTTTAAGAACCAAGAATTTTTATGAGTAATTAAGGGAGTTTTTGAGTTTAATTACTAAACTTTTTTTAAGATAAAGAAAAAGAGGAATTTTTAAGCTAAGTTTATAAAATCAAGCAAAGACGGATGATGACCGGGGAATTATACCCGAGTTACCGGGCTTAGCCCCAAAGCCCAAAGTCGACCCGAAGAGGGTTGACTTTAGCAACCTTAGAGGTTAACATTGGTTAACCTAGTACGGCTTAGGACTAGTCACCTAAAGGGTTACTTATTGTAACCCAATACGATAAGGTTACTCAGTGTAACCAAGGATAACATGGTTTGTGATAGGGGGACATATAACCAAAGCATTGCATGAATGTTGGTTGAGGACCAACATATTATGATCATAGATTAGAGACCTTACCTACATCTTTCGATTAAGCAGGAAGTACCCTGCAGCTGAACCCAGAAGTGGAACAGCTTAACATCAGACATAGACAAGGTAAGTACAACGCCGCCTACAGCATAGGCTATTAGTTGTATACTTACCTAAGATATGATTGAGTGTCTTATGTGCTATGTGCTATATGCTATGACGAATGCCATGCTATATATATAGTATGATAAGTCTATGTTATGAAGTATGCCAACTAAGGAATGCATGTTAAGTTAAGAATGTTAATTGATTATGAAGCATGAATAAGTGACATCAAGATGTATGTTCACTAGTTGTAATAAGAATAACGAATTCAAGAATGAAAAGACGAAAAGAAGTGAAGGGCAACAAGTTGCCTAGGCGACAAGTCGCCTGTGTCGTACCACCCGTCCGAGGTCGGGTTGGGCTACGGAATGAGTTAGACTTGGACTAGCCGTCCCAACCATTTCATAGCTGCACGCCAGGTACGGACACCTATGTTAAGGGCCCCTAAGTAAGATAAGAAATGAAAGTAAGTTATGACGAAATAAGAAAGCATAATATGAACATAATTGGTTCATGCATGCTATATGCAATGCTGTGTTATGTAATGAAATGAATTGTTATGTCATGGATAGGATAAGATGTATGTGTCGCGGTATAGGAGTTGTACTTGCTGAGCGAAAGCTTATTGTTTTAAGTTTATGTTGTAGGTAAGCAGCCTGTCAGCAGTATGTGATGCAAGATGGAGGGGCATGGCGGGGCATACTGTGAAATGTGGGAACCGAGCCGCTACACGTTTCGTTTCTTAAGTATTTATTGTATGTATGAATATTTTTACTTATAGATATGTCTATACGTTTCCATGTTTATACGCCTCGTAAAAAAAAAAAAAATTTCTGTTGTGTTTCACTAAATAACTAAGTGAGATAAGATAAGAGAAGTAAGTAAGTAGTTAAGGTAACGGTCTGTGCTAGGCGGGTCGTTACAATTACATCCCTTTAATGATAATATCCTTTAATGACAGTTAGGGTAAACCGTCCTGTAATACACCGGAGTACAAGACGGTGTGATTACAAGACGGTGTGGCCTAATCGTTGTATAATCCAATGTTTACATGACAGTTTTTCTAAAACTATCGTGTAATATCTCAGTTTTTACAATCCCTACCAGCCCTCATTTTATCTTACAGAGCTGTTCCGTAGCCATGAAAAACATTACAGAGACCTGTGAAATCAGATCCTCTGCTGCCACCTTCCACCAAACCAATACTTTCATATAGTCATTATTTGTAAGTAGTGATTATTATTTACTCTTTTGAGTTATTTAATTTGTATTGATGAATTGTAGATATTTTAGATATCTAACACGGTACAATCTCATTTTTTTTTTTAAGTATGATTTGTTAAATTACTTTGAAAGCTTAATATGTGTTATTTTAACTGTAAAATCTTGATTATTGAATGAATTGTATGATCTTTAATTTGGATTTGGGCCAGGTTATTGCAAATAGATCAAAAATGAATGTGGACTAATAAATTAACTAGAAAATATCAAGATGGTGTTCAAGAATTTTAGTCATTTGTCAAAACTCACATGAAAAATGATCAAATTCAATGTCTTTGTGTGGATTGTGGAAATCATAGATTTTATTCAATTGATGAAGTTAGAAGACATTTTTTTGCCCATGGGATTATTTGTTCATATCAAACATGGTATTTACATGGTGAAATTTGTTTGAATCCAACATCGAAGAACAACGGAAAAGAACCTATTGTTCACGAAGATTTAGGAGATAATTTATTTGATATGGTTAATGATTTGGAAGAACAATTTTTGCATCTTCTGGAGTTATTTGATGCAATGATGAATGATGACGAGATGCCCTTGTATGACGGGCGCACTAAATACATGAAATTGTCCGCATTGGTTAAATTATGGAACATAAAGGCATCGAAAGGGTGGACAAATTATAGTTTCATGACTCTTTTAGAATTTCTAAAAGAGATTCTTCCGGTTGATAATAAATACCGGCTAGTGTGTACGAAGCTTAGAAGACATTGAGCACTTTAGGAATGGAATATGAAAAAATTCATGCATGTCTAATTGATTGCATCCTTCACTGAAATAGTTATGAGGATTTGGATGAATGCCCGGTTTGTATGGAGTCAAGATGGAAGAAGGACAAAAAGTCAACGAATGGTAGCAAAGGTGTGCCAGCAAAGGCGTTATGGTACGTTTCTCCGACGCCACGTCTACGGTGTTTATTCCGTAATGTCGATCTTGCCAAGAATTTGACTTGGCACCATGATAAATGTGTTAAAGATGGCATGCTTAGACATCTAGCCGATGCACCATAATGGAAGACTTTTGATGCTGATCATCCTGAATTTAGTATGGAACCATGGAATCTATGTCTTGGTTTGTCAACGGACAGAATGAGCCCACATGGTAATATGAGTAGTAACCATAGTGCTTGGCCTATCATACTTGTCAGCTATAATCTCCCTCCGAAGTTAAGCATGAAGCAAAAGTTCCTGATGTTAACTTTATTGATCTCTAGTTCTCAACAACCAGGGAATGACATTGATGTGTACACGGCACTGCTAATTGATGATCTAAAAAGCTTATGGGAAAAGGGGATTGAAGTTAGAGATGCTTACGGTCAAGAGACATTCACACTCTATGCAATGTTGATGTGGACAATTAATGACTTTCCCACTTATGAAAGCCTATCCGGTTATTCAGTAAAGAGTTCTATTGGTTGTCCCATTTGTATGAAAGAATCATCTTCCATCTGGTTGAAGAATGGTAAGAAAACTGTTTACCTTGGCCATAGGAGATTTTTACCAAAAAAATATTGGGATCACAAACAAAAAAAAGCTTTCGATGGTAATACCGAAGAAAAAATCCCTCCATGGGTTTTGACGAGCGAAGACATTTTT
Source organism: Ficus microcarpa (assembly GCA_025413485.1). Classification (NCBI taxonomy): domain Eukaryota; kingdom Viridiplantae; phylum Streptophyta; class Magnoliopsida; order Rosales; family Moraceae; genus Ficus; species Ficus microcarpa. Next base: position 8,667,766 of record CM046387.1, read on the forward strand.
GAGATGATTAAAGACTTGAAAGTAGTGCTCGGAAAAAAAAAATGTAGTTCAAGGATCCTATGGTTGATCGACCTTGGAAAAAGAGGTCAATCTTCTACAAACTTCCATATTGGAGGTCACTTTTTATTCGTCATTATTTGGATTGATGCATATTGAGAATGTAACGCCCCACCTAGCGTAGGTCGTTACCTTGCTTACTTAACATACATTCGTAAAATAAACTTAAACACATTGTTTGAAAAACACAGTGGAAATTTTTTTTTTTTTTTTTTTTATAGCATTGACAAAACACTATAAACATAAAGTCATACTGTTTTTGCATACTAGTATATTAATTACCGGTTAATATAAAATACTTCATAATTTACATAAAATCACAAGACACGTAGCGATACCCATAATCCACTCATTCACAGTCCCTTGGCTCGCTACTCCATCTTGCATCTTTTTCATATAGCTGGTTCCTTACCTACAGCATAAACTCAAACCGTGAGCTAGAGCTCAGTAAGTACAACTCCTAAGCCGTAAAGAAAATATAGCATAAACAGGAAATACACATAGCAAGTATTTACCATATTATGCTTTCTTATCTCTACTCATTATGGGCCCTTACCTCGTGTGTTCGTAACCGGCGCGCGACTATGAATTGGTTGGGGCGGCCAAACCTTATCCAACTCAATCCACAGTCCAACCCAACCTGGCGTGGGTGGTACGACACATCGCTTATTAACTTATTTATTCTTACTTATTAGTGAACATACATTCTGTTGTCACCTTTTTGATTCTATTATTTATGCCCTAGCATAACAATCATATTCATAACATAATTATATTGCATATATGTTAACTAACACATAGCACATAACACATCATAGACATCTAGTAATATATACTAGTAGCTTATGCTGTAGACGGTGTTGTACTTACCGTCTATCCTTGTGCTGCTTGTCTTACTCCTCCTCGAGCTTTAGTTGCAGAATCCCTCCTGCTCGATCGAAGGACGTACATGAGATTTCTAATCTAGTTCATGTGGGTTTTCGGTGATATGTCCCCCCTAACATAAACCATGCATACATAAGGGTGACTACCTTAGTAGTCTTATAGATCATGTATTGTGATCTAAAAAGATACGTTGGATATCCTTCTTAAACACTTAGCCCATTCATAAACATGTTGGGTTAAATGAACATCAACCCTTGAGCTTTGATCAACAATGTATGGGTCAACCAAGGTTAACCCTTGTGATCCTTAACGTGAATCCTTATTCGGCTTACTTAAGAATTGTGGGAACTAAGTCCCGATAACTCGGGTATAGATTCCCGGTTATCATGCGTCTTAACATTGCCTTGAACACTTAGCTTAAAATCCTTTTGCTTTGAAAATCTTAACTTAGAAACCATTTTCTTTTAAAACCTTAACTTATCATTCTTGCTTCATAAAAACACTTAGCTTTTTAAAAACTTAATCTTATCAACTTTTTCGTAAAAATTCGTAAATCCTGCCTTATAATTTCATAAAACATTTGGGAGTCGGAAACTGCTTTTGGGACAGTTTCCATACTTGAAATAACGTGATTAGCTCGAAAAACGTTTTTCCTAAAGGGTTCTATAAAATCATGCACAGAAACTCTTGAATTCCTGCGCAGTTTTGGCATTTCATTTTTTTGTTAAAAATCGCTTTCGAATTTGAAAATGTTTTCTTCACGAAAGTTCTAGCCCTCAAAGAGTTCTAAAACTTTCATGTTTTGAGAAATTTCTGATTCTGTACCGATTGGTACCAGTTTTTAATTGAAAACGTGATTAACTTTGAAAACCGAGTCTTACAGACCTCTATCGGGTTTCCTTGTAAAAGAAGGCTGTTGGAGCCTTATTTTGGAAAACTGGCCGCGTTGGCCGCTAGGAAACAACCTAGTCTACAACTTTCGTGTTTTAACTTTTTGCCCATTCGGCCTCTAAAGGCCTGTAATCCGTGTTTTACCGAAACAGCCCCCTGGAACCCGAGAGCATGTTTTGGTTCTTACATTTCTTGTTACGTCCTAAGTCGCGGGTTCTAACTCGACCGCCCACATCGGGAGATAATCATCAAACATGCAGCGCATTCTAACGTCCCTTAACCCTATCATACAGCCCACGTAAACTCTGCAACCCAAAAATCCGAACACTAGTCCTAGGGTTGCATATCCACTAACTTAGCATACATCACACCAAACATGCATCTTGGTTCATAAAAACATAACATACATGCACA
>CM046387.1:8670112-8695112 GCA_025413485.1 Ficus microcarpa
ACCCACTATTTTAACTACGGAAACTGTTCCAAAGGCAGTTTCCCACTCTAAAAGATTTTTATAAAGGTCCGTTTTGAAAACGTGAATTTTTATAAGTATAATTAAGAATTTTGGGATTTTCCTCCACTCCTTCCTCGTTAATAGGAGAAAATAAGATTTTGTAAACCCAAGTGTTTTCAAGATTTTAAGCCAAGATAAAGGAAAATGAATATAGTAGGTGATTTTTAGCCCTAAATAGTCTTATAAAATGTTACCCAAGAAGTAAGAATTTTTCAAGCAAACTAAAGGATTTTTGGAAGATAATTACACAATGTTTTCCAAATGCAAGAAAAATGAATTTTCAAGGTAAAAGGAGTAATCAAGCCGACTACGAAGAGTAACCGGAATTAGTATCCGAGTTACTGGGCTTGGCCCCAAAGCCCAAGATTTATCATAGAAGGGTTGACTAAGGGTTGACCTAATGTTTAATTAAAGTTGACTTTAAGGGTTACCCAATATAACCCTAAGGGATACCCAACATATAATTGGGCTTGGATTTAAGGGTTAATGGAGATAACCCAAGGATTATAATGTAAAAGTAAAACCCAAGGTTTAAAAGAAAACCTAGTAGTATACTAAAGGCTTAGCACCAAGAATGAAAGGTTATCTAACGTGACCTCTTAAGGAATAATCAAAGTTTGATTATCCTTAATGAAGAAGGATGATTTTTGAAACCAAGTAAAGTATCAAGTAACGGGGACATACCACTAAGAGTAGGTGTGAATGTTGGATAGGTCACCAACATCTTATGATAGGATCCTGATCCTATGTTCTTTCAAATAGCAGGAAGTGAACTGCTGTTGCAAACTAATTTAAAGACGCAACCCTCAGAATACGGCACAAGAAGTAAGTACAAACCTCACCTGCAGTATGAAAGATAGTATGCTATTTTGAAAAATGCTATGTTTAAGTGCTATGTTTAAAATGTTATGTTTACAAGATGTTATATGTGCATAAATGTTATTTTACGAAAATGCTATATATGCTATAATTGCAAAATGTCATGTTTTCAAAGTGCCATATTTACAAAATGCTATGTTTACAAAAGTGCCATATTTGCAAAGTGCTATATTTACAAAAGTGCTGTATTTGCAAAATGTCACGTTTACAAAAGTACCATAATTACAAAAATGCCATGAATGTAAAAAAACTATCATGCCATGTTATGAATGAGATGAAGTTATGTTATCATATAGTGACATCATAAGGCATGTTCACTAAAGATAAACAACATGGTAAGAAATCACAAGTAAGGTGTCGTACTAACCTCCCATCAGGTGGAGGGTTTTCATGTTCAAGTTATGATTATCAACCTCTCGTTGATGCGAGAGGGTGTAATCAATCATGTTTCCCAGAACTGTTAGGACCTTACAACCCCTAACTTTATCTGGAGGCGCGCTATAATTCTGGTACGTACACAAGAGGCCCACATGTTAAAGGAAGATAATAAGATCAAGTTAAAAATGGATGCATAATTGAACATAAATGGTTCATGCATATGTAATATGACGATTTTATGTTTTCAAGATGTTTAAAGTAAAAATGTTTTGTGAGATTATGTTTGTGCTTACTGGGCGAAAGCTCATTCAGTTATATTTCATACTGTAGGTAAGAAACCTGCAGCCTAAATGATGAGTTATAGGTGGACGGTGCGGCGGATGAAGGGCGGTATGGATACCACTACGCATACATTCCGCAACCCTCTTTTGAATTAAGAAGTTTTGTATATAAGTATATATAATAAAAACAATTTATGTTATATGGTATTTTGGTATCAAAGACTTTGAACAACCTTTTTATTTTAGTATGTAATATTACGAGCAAACCTCTTTATATAGTCAAAAAAATAATAATAATATTCCCAATTTTTCCAGTAAAGTAAGGTTAAGTAAGTAAGGTGACGGCCTTACGTAGGAAGGGGGCGTCACAGTAAAACATTGGAAGCATTAAAGGAAAAATTTTTTGTGTGATTGTTGTGACAAATTTAAATAACACAATTTTTGTTATTTCTTTTTTCTAATTAGTATCTTTATTTTTTTAACTATGCTTTTCTTACATTATAAAATTGTATATAACAAGAAGAATTAATCATATAACGTATTTCATTTATGCAATTTTATCTTTTTTTATGATTTATAATAATTAAATTATTATTTTTTATGCAATTATTTTTTATATATTTTTAATTACAAATTTTGTCTATGAATGATTAGTTAACCAATATATAAATATATATATAGAATTGTATATTATAAAAAGAATATATCATACGACGTATTTTATTTATGCAATTTTCTACTTTTTTATGATCTATAATAAATAAATTATGATTTTTTATGTCGTTCTTTTTTTTATATATTTTTTAAATTAAAAATTAGACCTATGAATGACATTATAAATAGATAGATAGATATATATATATGCCTTTAATATAATTAGTTAGCCAATATATAAACATATATGGTATTTATTCTAAATGAATAAACAAATAATAAGTTCTTTAAATAAAAATAATACTATAATTTAAATCTGCATATAATAAAAATTTGATGTTATATTATGAAATTGCGTAATAGAATAAATAAACCATATAATTAAATGCATAACTTCTTCATATTGTACAAATATTCACACCCTAAAATTGGTGGAACAAATTTATATATTTTAATCATGAAATTAAACAAATAAAAAAATAATCCGTAATAAAGTATATAAAATTACACAATTAAATGTATAACTTCTTAATATTGTACAAATATTTACAAACCAACAATTATCACAACAACTTTATATATTTCAATTATGAAATTAAAGAAATAAAAAAAATTATAATGACATAATAAAACAAATAAAATAATACAATTAAATGTATAACCTCTTCATATTGTACAAATATTTACATACCAAGATTGTTACAACACATTCATATATTTCAATTAAAAAATTAAATTAAAAAAACCCCGAGTAATAAAAAACATTAAAAATAAATAAATTTTCACAAAGAAAAAAAAGAGAAGTAATAATAACCGGAAAAAAATGCAAACAACAAAAATTCAAAAATAAACATTCATAATAAATTAAATGATATATACCAAATTAAGCATACAACATTTATTTATTTATTATTATTATTATTTTTTTTGTAAAAAAATTTTAAGGAAGTATCTGGAACCAAAATAAAACAACAATAACCGTTAAAAAATTATCAACTTCAAATATGCTAATAACATATACTAAAATATAAAAATACAAATTATTAATATAAATAATTTTTTATAGCAAGCTCAGATCTTTTTTTTTTTTTATCGTTAACAAAATACGTTAATAATAATCAGAATATAGTTCGACATTGTTTTTAGCTACCAAGTGAAATGTTTAGGATTATATAAATAAAATTTTTTTCAATAAATGTTCACAGTAAAAAAATAAATAACAAAAATAAAACCGGTAACAGAAGATAGAAATAATATCGGCAAAAAAATATAATAGATATTGGTATGCAAAGAATAGATTATAAAAAATCAAAATTTATGTAAATCCCAACCACTCACAGCAATAATAAAAAATGCCTAATCATACTCAATAGTTAACTAATACATGTTAATATGATATTATATTCAGCAATATATACCAAAATAAACACTAAATTTAGTATATGTATTATTATATATTTTAATACAGATAATCATTGCAAGTTTAATTTGTTTTATAAAAAAATTCTTAAATGAAAGTAAGTCAAAAATAAAACTTAAGGAAAAACAAAAACAAAAACAAAAAAAATCAATTGTTTGTCTACTAAAAGAAAATAAAGAAACAAAAATGTTAAATTGTTGAGTAAAGAAAAAATAATGAAAATAACATAAACAAAACACAATATCAAAGTTAAACCCATCTATTATAATACATAATGTTGAAGATTGAGGAATCCCGAGACTTTTGGGATTTGTTGTTACCAAATTAGCTGGCTGATTTGCTAATAGTTTGTTTCCTTATTTGTCTTGTTTCCTTATTTCCTTATTTGATTTGTTTCCTAAGGATCTGCCAATCCTTCATGTATATGTATCTCTTGTATTCTTTGAAATAATACATGAAAAAGAAATATATTTTTCCTTCCCCAAAACTTCACATAACAATAATAATAACTATTAAAATGTTAACATACTATAACTATTAAAATGTTAACATACTATAGAAAAAACAATAACCACACTTTTTGTTTTTGTACATAGTCAAGTAAAATAATAATAACAATAATAATAGAGTAATAAAGTAAAGTAAAGTTATAAAATAAAATAATAATATTGTAGGGCAGCCATGACAGGCTCTTAGAAAAAAACTGACTCCCAAACAAGTACTGATTTCACCTCTTCCTCTGCCAGCCGACAACCTTAATCTACCAGCCGACAACCTCAGTCAGGCAACACCCAAATCAGTAGCATGGAACAATCCAACTCTAACCTGTCCCTGCAATTAACCGTTCATACACTGAATGGCAGCAATTACATCGAGTGGGCTCAATCGGTCAGACTTGCGATTGATGGCAGAGGAAAGCTCAAATATTTAACTGGAGAAACCCAACAACCAGCCGCTGAAGACCTGAATTTGAAGGTATGGCGCTCAGAAAATTCCCTCATAATTGCATGGCTTATCAATTCGATGGAACCTGCCATAGGGAAGCCCCACCTATTCCTGCCAACAGCGAGAGATATATGGGAAACAGTTCGAGACATGTAATCAGATGTAGAAAACTCATACCAGATTTTCGATCTCAAAACGAGGCTTTGGAAGGCAAAACAAGGAGATCGAGATGTGACGTTGTACTATAATGAACTTGTAACGTTATGGCAGGAGTTGGACCTCTGTTATGAGGATGAATGGGACTGCCAGAAGGACAGTGTTCATCATAAAAAGAGGGAGGAGAATGGCCATGTTTATGTCTTCCTAGCCGGGCTCAACCAAGATTTGGATGAAGTGCGAGGCAGGATACTTAGTCGAAAGCCATTTCCATCAATCAGAGAAGTTTTTCTGAAGTTAAGAGGGAGGAGTCAAGGCAGAAAGTGATGCTCAAAATGCAGGAACCAAGAAATAGTCCTGACATTGAGAATTCAGCCCTAGTCTCAAGAAGGCCAGATTTGGAGGAGATCCGAAAAAAAAAAAAAAGAAAAAAAGAAAAAAAAAAAAAAAGCCTTGGTGTGACCATTGTAAGAAACATTGGCACACTAGGGAAACCTGCTGGAAACTCCATAGGAGGCCATCGAACCAGAAGAAGAAGACCGAAGGTGAAGGCATAGTGCTGCAAACTGTGGGTGATGATTCTCAAGGGCAACCAGTCAACTTAAAGATGCACTCCTTCATAAAGGAACAACAAAGTCACTTGTACAAGCTCTTCCAATCTCCACAGTTCTCAAATCCTTCTTGTTCTTTGGCTAAAAAGGGTAACTATTTCATTACAGCCCTTTCTTGTGAAAAATCAAATCCATATTGTTCATGGATTGTTAACTCTACTGACCATATGACTGGATCTTCGAAATTATTTTGTTCCTATAACCCGTGTCCAGGAAACAAAAAATCAAAATTGCTGATGGTTCATTGTCGTCATAGCAGGAATAGGGTCCATTGTTATCTCTTCCTCACTCACTCTTCATTAAGTCCTTCATGTGCCTAATCTGTCATGCAATCTATTGTCAATAAGTAAATTAACCAGTGATCTTAAATGTCAAGTTAACTTGTCTCCTTCATATTGTGAATTTCTGGAGCTAACCTCGGGGAGGACGATTGGCAGTGCTAGAGAAAGTGGAGGACTTTATCTTTTCGAAGAAGGATCAAAATTAAAACGGCCAGTACAAAGTACATGCTATGGCTCTGTTTCTTTTGTTGACAATAAGGAAATTATGTTATGGCATTATAGATTAGGTCATCCAAATTTCCATTATTTGAAACACTTATTGCCTAATTTGTTTAAGAATAAAAATCCTTCTTCTTTGCAATGTGAGTCTTGTGAATTGGCTAAGCATCATCATTCTTCTTTTTCTCTACAGCCCTATAAACCCACCAAACCTTTTGTATTGATCCACACTGATGTTTGGGGTCCCTCTAGGATTGTTACTCCTTCAGCAAAAAAATGGTTTGTAAGTTTTATAGATGATCATATACGGTTGAGTTGGGTTTACTTCTTAAAAGAAAAGTCCAAAGTCCAAAGTATTTTTCAAAATTTTTACGCCATGTTTTTCACCCAATTTCAAACAAAAATTCAAATCCTTATAATTGATAATGGTGAGGAGTATTTTAATAAAACTCTTGGACCTTTTTTTCTTGAGAAAGGAATTGTGCACCAAAGTTCATGTAATGATATACCTCAATAAAACGGAGTAGCTGAGAGAAAAAATAAACACCTTTTAGAGGTGGCTAGAGCATTCCTTTTTTCACAAAATGTTTCTAACTATCTCTGGGGTGAAGCAATTTTGACAGCAACATACTTGATTAACCGAATGCCTTCTAGGATTCTAAAGTTCAAAACTCCGTTAAGTGTTTTTCAAAACATTTATCCTTGACTAGGCTTATTTCTGACATTCCTCTAAAAATATTTAGATGCACAACCTTTATTCATAACCATGATCACAGTAGAGGGAAACTTGATCCTAGGCCACACGTTGTACCTTTGTTGGATATGCACCGACTCAGAAAGGTTATAAGTGCTTTGACCTTATCTCAAAGAAAATGTTCATAACCATGGATGTCACTTTTTTTTAAGACAACCCTTTTTTTGGAACTCATCTTCAGGGGGGAGAGAAAGAGAAAATTCGAATGATGATGATGTTTTTCAAATCCAAGAAGAACCGTTTTTTGCTGAAAATCAAGTTTTTTTTTTTTTTTTTTTTAAATCCTGATAAGTCAAATCCTACAACAATGTTGGAAGAAAACCAGGAACAAAAATTATTCAAAGTGAGACTGATTTCTTTGAAAATCTGATCAAGTGTTTTGGATTCTGAACAAGTAAGGAAAAGAAGTGTAGATAATATAGGAGAAATAGTTCCCTTATCTTTAATGCTATTAAAAAAAAAAACAATCTCACAGAAGAAAGAGACTGGGACATAACATGTACTAAGTTGCAGACCTACTTCAGGAGAAACTACCGTTCAAAAGATAAAGTCCCCGCCTCTCTTCAAGGCCATAAGTCTAAATCGGAGAAAGAACCTAAAGCATCTAAACTACCTAGGTAAAAATTCCTCCACCGAGTCTTTTGATGATCTAGATATTCCCATCGCTTGTCGAAAGGGTGTGCAGTCTTGCACCAAACATCCCATGTCTCATTTTGTCTCCTATGATAAATTATCTCCTACTTTCTTTGCTTTCACTTCACAACTCTCCTCTATGGAAATTCCAAGAGATGTACAGAGGCTTTGTAGGTTCTAGAGTGGAGGAAGCCTATTGATGAAGAGATGACGGCTTTTGAGAAGAATCAAACATGGGGAGTAGTGGATTTGCCAAGGGGGAAGAAGACGGTGGGCTACAAGTGGCTATTCATAGTTAAGTACAATTCGAATGGAACCATTGAGAGGTACAAGGCTCGCTTAGTAGCTAAAGGCTTCACCCAGACCTATGGAATCGATTATCTTGAGACCTTTGCTCCAGTTGCCAAATTGAATACTGTTAGAGCACTATTATCAATCGTTGTTAACCTTGATTGGCCACTCCATCAACGAAACATAAAGAATGCCTTTTTAAATGGAGATTTAGAGGAAGAGGTTTACATGGACTCACTTCAGGGTTCGATGAGAGATTCAACTCAAAGGTCTGTAAGTTGAAGAAGTCATTATATGGACTCAAACAATCTCTTAGGGCATGGTTTGATAAGTTTACTCGGTCCATGAAGAACCAAAAATATGTTCAGGCTCAGAGTGATCATACCATGTTCATAAAAGGGTCCAAGGAAGGTAAGATTGCTGTCCTAATAGTATATGTGGTTGATATCATTCTTACCGATGACGATGTGGTAGAAATGGAATGACTTAAAAGAACTTTAGCTCTAGAGTTCGAGATTAAAGACTTAGGAGCATTGAGATATTTCCTAGGGATGGAAGTAGCACGTTTAAGGAAAGGGCTAGTCATTTCTCAGAGGAAATAAGTCCTGGATCTTCTTAAAGAAACAGGCATGAGTGGATGCCGACCTGTAGATACTCCTATGGATCCCAACCAGAAGCTTGGAGATGCTACAGATGGGGCACCAATCTGTTGGAAAAATCGGATCCGGTATTAGAATTACGGCGCAGTGGAAGTTTTAAAATTTTATGCCGTTTCCGGAAAAGAAGCTCATGATGCATATAACAATAAATTAAATTCATGATCAAGCATACCTTATTTCTTGAATTCTGGAATTACTAGAGCGTTTGACCAACGTGTCTTCTCTATTATTCTCGAGTTCCACGTCTCAGAGTGTGTGTGGGCACACGTTCTATGAATCCAAGCGACCCGTAATACTTTCCGAAGTCTAGATCCCTCTTTCTCAATTCCGATGATCCTCGTTGAGAATTTGATCCAACTTTCTTCAAAACTACAAAACAGGAATAGGTTCACCTCCTATGAAAATAATCCCTCGGTTTAACCTTCCTCACAGTTTTGATTTAATGGAATTTACTTTCTTTTTCTTTCTCACAAGATAGCCGAATTTTTGATGTGGAGAAAACCCAAAAAAAAAAATTTTTTCTCTTCCAAAAAACGTTTTCCCCTTTTTAAAAATATCAAAAATTGGTTTTTCAAGAACTCCTAGCCTTTATATAGTATTCCAATCCTTTTCAAAATTTATCTCCCACTTGAAAAATAATTAATAATTATTTTTCCGGATAAATCTTGAACTAAAAGATCATACAACTTTAGGGCTAGATTCATTGAACCTAAAAACAATTTTTCAAGAGGAAATCTCAACTAAAAATTCAGCCACACTAAGAGTAGATCATGATTGGTGGTTCAAATTTTAAATCAAGAATCTAGACTAGTTAAAAGATCCTAGCCCTATCTAGATTCAAACTTCTTTTAAACCTTTTCGAATTTAAATAGGATTCACATATTTGAATAAATATTTTCCATAAACATTATCCATATTAATTAATTTAAACCATGTACCTCTTTAATTAGGAAAGAAAAATCCATTAAATAATCTCCATTATTTAAACCAATTAATAATTTAATGTTAGGAATATATTTAAATAATTTTGAAACAAAATTTTCTTCCCTCCATACAATTAAAAAACGTGCACCTATTATAATTAGGAGAGAAAAATTTTGTTTGCCAAAATTCAAACACAATCTTATTTTCAAAATTCAAATTAACCAATCACATGTTGACAAATCATTTGTCTACAAATTTCACATGTCCAATCCTTTCTAGATTGCATGTTAGAGAGTACCATGTCTTAATAGACATTTCTAAATTCCATTTATAATTTACCAATCTCATTAGGAATAAATCCCAAGACGCTTCGTGGAACTATATGAGCTAATAGAGGGACTCGATGGAAATATGTAAAGAGACTCCTATAATTGTGAAAAATTAATCCCAGATTAATTATCCATCAATTATCAACTTCAAAACTGTTCTACTAAAAGTTTGAAGCTGAACTCCTATTTACATGCCGTATTACAAAAGCTCTATCACGTAATGCTTCTTCCATGATTTATTCATTGCTTGCTTAATCCCCATATGTTATCCATGATTGAATTAAGGACTTTTTCCGTTTTACCTTTTAATCATTTTAACTTAAATTCAATTATTCTCCATTGAAAGAACCACCAATTGTAAAACCATACAATTGGTAAACCACCAGAGAACACAAAGTAAACTGATGGCCAAGATCTTGTTATACTATCTTTCAATCCCCAAATAATACCTTTAAGTAGATAACATTTACTATTGTTAAGATAGCTATAGATTCCATATCTATGAATCTTGATTTCTCCATCCATAAGTCATGCACCCAAAACACATGTATGTTGACCATGAATTAACAGTGTCTCACCTTTAGTGCATCAAAGTACATAAGTCATGGATGCGAACTCAAGTAATCATTTCAGGATTAAGATTAATGCAGGATGATAATCAAAGCATCATTGATTTTTATAAGCAGAATTATTAAACTGAATCAATTAACACTTTAGGTCCAGTCTAATGTCATACCTCAATACTGGTATACATTAAAGTTCTACTCGGAACCTATCTGATGGTCAAGACAAACCATCCCTCCAAAGAAATAGACAAATTTTACAGTCTTATCATGAATAAGATTCCCAAATCTTATTCCGTTGATTGCAGATTATTTATTTAGACTGTTATCAAATTACCACGTCTTCTATGCATACCCCGTATACATATGGTAATTCGATATATTACCAACAGCCTAGGAGTATTTTATGTTTGCTCAAAATAATTATACAATCAAAAAATGAAAGAAAATAGGACACAACTTATTAAACATGAATAAATTCCTCTTATTAATATCAAAATGTCATATTTACAGAAAATCCCTAATATTAATTTTCTATCCTTAGGGCACATATAGATCCCAACACAATCGACAAGGCAAGGTACCAGAAACTTGTGGGTAAGTTAATATACCTATCCCATACTAGACCGGATATAGCTTTTGTAGTGAGTGTTGTGAGCCAGTTTATGCACTTTCCCTATGAGGAACATCTTGAAGCTGCATATTGGATTTTGAGATACCTAAAAAGCACTCCAGGGAAGAGACTATTCTTCAAGAAAGGTGAGCAAATGACTATTGAAGCCTACACAGATGCTGACTGGGCAGGCTCGGTTACTAATAGAAGATCTACATCAAGGTACTGCATGTTTGTATGGGGCAACCTCATCACATGGAGGAGTAAGAAGCAGAACGTTGTAACCCGAAGTAATGCTGAGGTAAAGTACTGGTCCATGGCACACGGTGTATGTGAGATGCTGTGGTTAAAACGGATTCTTGATGAACTTGGTAAACCAACGGAAGGTCCGATGAAGTTGTACTATGACAACAAATCTGCTATAAGCATAACTCACAATCTAGTACAACGTAATAGGACAAAGCACGTTGAGATTGATTGATTGGAAGGATGAATTATTTGTTTGCCATTTGTTCTTACAATGCAGCAGACAGCCGACATTTTTACTAAAGGATTGTTCAGGCCTAACTTTGAGCTGCTCACTAGCAAGTTGAGTATGATGAACATTTACGCACCAACTTGAGGGGGGGTGTCGAAGATTGAGGAATCCCGAGACTGTTGGAATTTATTGTTGCCAAATTAGTTGGCTGATTTGCTAATAGTTTGTTTCCTTATTTGTCTTGTTTCCTTATTTCCTTATTTGATTTGTTTTCTAAGGATCTGTGGATCCTTCATGTATGTATATCCCTTGTATTCTTTAAAATAATACATGGAAAAGAAATATATTTTTCCTTCCCCAAAACTTCACATAACAATAATAATAACTATTAAAATGTTAACATACTATAGAAAAAACAATAACCACACTTTTTGTTTCTATACATAGTCAAGTAAAGTAATAATAATTATATTATAGAGTAATAAAGTAAAGTAAAGTTATAAAATAAAATAATAATATTGTATTAAGAACATTAAACAAAATAATAGTCATGGTAAAATTATAGTGAAAAGAGTAAAAACATTCAAGAAATATAGAAATAACAAACAAAACAAATATGAAATCATCAAGCATATCAAAAGATCACACTCATGAAAAGATTAAAAAAAAAAAAAAACCAAACATTTATATTGAACTAAACAAAAAAATACAGCCATTAACCATTACAAAAAAAAAAAAAAAAAAAAAAGTAACAATATTATAAAAAAAAAAAAAAAAAAAAAAACAAAACCAACATATAAAACAAACAGAGATCAAAAAACAAAACATGAACAAAACACAACAACGAAATCAATATTATTAAGCAAAAATAGGAAACTTTTTTTTTTTTTTTTTAAGATTGATACAAGAAACAGAAAGTTATGATATACATAAATCATAACAATATTAATAACAAATCATAAAAACCAAATAATATTAATTTCAACATAATCATCATAACAGAAGAAACCAACCATCAACCATAGATAATAAATAATAAAGCAACTCAACCATTAATAACAAATAATAAATATCAATCATTAATAACAAATAGAATGCATAAATATGAAAAGTACCTTGATTAAAAACTACTTGACCACAGAAAGATAACAACCAAAAGCAATAGAGGCTCAAGAAGGAGTGAAAATTGTATCAAAGAGTGTTTGGTAGCAATTAAGAAGGAATAAAAAGAGAATAGTTGGTTATCATATGGTAACAAATGAAGCAGTAAAGGATTTTAGGTGAGAATTAAAGAAAAGCGAAAATAGAGTACATCACAAAATATAGAAGAAATAGGAATAGTTGAAGATAAGAATAAGATAATAAATAAACAAATACTCTATTTATAACATAATACTCTAGTAGATAAGAAAAATAAATAAACAAAAAAAAATTTTTGATGAAATGGAAAAACACATAATCTGGTATTATATATATAAATCAGGAAAAAAAAAAAACAGACAATTATAAGTAAATAACAGAGTTATAACAAATTAGCAAATGACAAATCATTAAATATAATTTAAAATTATCAATAACAGAGTCACCATGTGTGTAAAAAGTGAAAGAAAACTGGACATATCTCACAATAAATATCAGAATTACAGAATCATTATATTTGCAGATCACAGAAGATAATTTGCAAACATTAAATAGCATGTAAGGAGGAGCAAAAACACAATAGATAATCTCAACACAAAACTGCAAATACAAAGCATAATTGAATGTCTGCAAACTTAAACAATAAAAAATTGTAAAAATTAGTTTAATTATGACTAAATACTACAAAAATTCAACAAAACGGATAATATGTCCAAAAAGGATGAAAGATTTTAGTGATTAATTGAGTTACAGATAAGAGAAAACTGATTCAGATACATTAAATGACTGAGACAAATCAGCGAAAAGACATAGCTGCATTTACAAAACATTAACAACTAAAAAAATCACAGATTAAAGAATCTAGTTTAAAAACATTAAGTCAACTATTCATCTAAACATAACTAAAAAATACAATCTGTACATAAAATAAAATCATGCATGCAACACAACAAAAGTCAAAATAACAATATCATAATTAAATAGCAAAAAAAAAAAAAGATTTAAAAATCAAAGCATAAACTTCCAAAATGACATGCAATCATAAATACAGTAACCCAAAAAAAAAAAAATTACCCGGGTAGAAAATTACAAAACCACAAAATGTAATACAGAGAAAACAAAAAAATAGGTCTTCAACATTTCTCTTCACAGTCCAAACACAATCATCTTCAATCATTGTCATTACAACCTAGAAAAACAAATCAACAAATATTGAAAACCAGAATCAATATATATTTTTTTTCAAACAAAATAATAAAACAAAAACAAAAAACAAAAAACATACTCTATTTTTTCTTCCATTTTTTCAGCTTTTCATTTCTTCCCAAAATCTCTCCCAATAGTGAAGATGCAAAATCAAAATGACAATAGTACTAATAATAATAAAAACGAAAACAAAAGAAAATTGTAAAAAAATTCTTCTCTAGTCACACTGATTGAAAGAAAAAAAAAATTAAAACAAAAATAAAACAGAAAAAAAAAAAAACTTTAAACTCAAAGAGCCAGGAAAAACTAACCCTTATAAAAAAAATTATAACAAAGTAAAATATATATCCCATTTATTCATTTTTTTTTTTACTATTTTACAGAAAACCCAAAAAAAAAAATCAAAGTTTTATCACGTTATATACATGCAAAAAACTAAAAAAAAAAAAAAAGGATTTTTAAATTATAAAACAAAACAAACAAAAAAAGACACAAAAACAATGCATGCATAATCCAAAAAAAAAAAAGAGTTTTTAAAAAATAAAAAAAAAAAAAAACAAAAAAAAAAAACCAGAAAGCAAAAAAAAAAAAATCAAAATAAAGATAAAAAAATTTAAAGTAAAAAATCGTTTAAAAAAAAGGCAAAGTAAGCAAAAGCACAATTTAACAATAGATTGGAATCTTCATTTTTCCCAAAATCTCTTCCAATATTGAAGATGCAAAATCAAAATGATAATAGTATAACAATAATAAAAACAAAACAAAAGCAAAAAAATAAAAAATTCTTCTCTACTCATACGCATTTAAAGAAAAAAATAAAAATAAAAATAAAATAAAATAAAATAGGAAAAAAAAAAGAACAAAAATCCTTAAACTCAAAAGAACGAGAAAAACTAACCCTAATAAAAAAAATTATGACAAAATAAAAAATATATATCCCATTTTTCCTTTTTTTTACTGTATTTAAAAAAATTAAAAAAATCATATTTTTAACAGGTTATATACATGAAAAAATGTATTAAAAAGATTTTTTAAATATAAAAAAAACATACAAAAAAGACATACAAAAAAAAATGCATGCAAAATCCTAAAAAAAAGGTCTATAAAAAAACAAAAAACAAAAAAACAAAAAAGACACTAAAAAAAACCCCCACAAAAAGGGAAAAAAAAAAAAAAGAGAACTCGAACTAAAGATAAAAAATTTGAAGTAAAAAATTGTTTAAAAAAATAAAGTGAGCAAAAACACAATACAACAATAACTCGTAATCTAATATCTAAAATTTAGCAGCAAAAAAAAAAAAGCCAAAAACAATATTAAGAAAAAAAAAAACCAAGAATACAAAACACAGATCAGGAAGAGAAAAAAAAAAATCAAACCAAAAAGGCTTTAAACTAAATAGAAAAACCAAAAACATATTTGCATTAGAACAAAAATAAGCATGCACAGTAGAGGAAAGAAGGGAAGAAAGGAAATTGTGAAGAAACAGAAGATGAATAGTAGAGGGAGAGAGGAGCTAGAGAAAGAAAGAAAAGTCAGAAATAATACATGGTTTAAATTAATTGGCAAAGGCAGAGAGAGAGAGAGGACATTGTAGGGTTATAAAGGTAAAAGAGTCCAAACACTGCACACACAACACACCAGAGTGTAATTCCAAAGGGCAAAACGGTCTTTCTTCTCTAAATATAGTAAAACCAACAACCCACTGTAGGAAGGGGAAAAGGTAGCTTAAAAAAGGGGTAAAATGGTCATTCTATTGTAGGGGCAGTAGTAAATTCTGTATAGAAGGAGTAAAAACGGTAACTCACCGTCACAAGAAGAAAATAAACTAAAAAAGGGGTAAAAAGATCATTTCACTGTACAGGCAGCTGTATTTATGCAAAATAGGGGTTAGAAGGTCAACTAACTATAGATGAAGAAAAACTAACTAAATCATAGGGACAAAAAAGACTGTGCAATGTAGAAAAAACAATTAAAAAATTGATCCTTTTAGTATATTATAATAATTTGCACACTTTCCCGTTACTTTCGCTCTAAATTTAAATATTATTTTTTTTTTTCAATTTTTTTTCACAATTTACCCTATTAGATGTCTCTAATAAAATTAATAAAAAAATATTATTTATTTAGGTCAAAAATAGAACAACTTAACTAGTTATAGCAGGTTAACATTTTGAATAAATAATTAAAGAAAAAAAAAAACAAAAGGTATCTTTAACTCATATGTAAATTTCATTTTTGGGACCTGTCCTGTATAAGGGACGGTAAAACTGGCCAAAAAATATGACGGTGAAAGGGAGAAAGATTTAAAAATATATATATAATAATGGTGATAATGCATGTCAAATTTTAGTCACGTGGACTAAACTTGAGGCATTAGATTTAAATTATGGAAAAGATAATAAATTAGGACCACTAGAAAGGTTCCATTGAAGGTTAAAGGAGAAAATCTATTCTCACATCCATACTAGGACCTTGATGTTGGATATAGAGATAGCTATATGTAAAATGATCTCTTTTCTTCTCACAACATTCGATTATAAGAACAAACAAACTTATAACAGTCAATTTAGTGTTAGTGTTAAATGATTGTTGTTACATTTAAATTATCTTTCTAAAACAGTCACTTGTAATTAGATCAGAGGGTTATATCTATTAAGAGGAAATAAAAACAATCAAAATAATATTAGTAGAATAAGAACGTTAGTGTAACGCCCCGGCCATCCACGTAAGACCGACTACGTAAACGTGGGCCGTTACTTTACGTACTTAACTTACTTCTTAGTTTCTAATACTTGAACTTACAGAAAATTTCAGAATAATTTTTTTTTCTTTTTAAACTTTAATTTTAAATCACAACTTAAAAACATCACATACGTAACACGTAACCTGGTATATATTACTTAATCATACATGTAATAGTTCATAGTTTAAAAAGTTTACGGACAAATTTGCGTAGTGATATCTACACCGCCCTTTACTTGCTGCATCGTCTCCATGGCCCACCAAGTAAAGCTGTAGGCATCTTACCTACAGTATGAAATATACTGATGAGCTTTCACCCAGCAAGTACAAACATAGTCTCATAAAACACGTTAACATCATATAATTTATGCATGATCCATTTTATGATTGATTATAAATGTCTTATACTCCATTATGGACTTAATTGTGAACTTATTAGCTTGCTTAACATATGGCCCCTTGTGTATGTACCAAATGCGCGCATTCCACAGAAAGTTAAGGTTTGTAAGGTCTCTAACAATTCTGGAAATCATAAACATAACCCTTCACAATCTGGCAGAAGGTCTTAGTATCTTGAACTTGAAACATGTATAATCTCCACGATCTGGCGGGAGGTTGGTACGACACCTTGCTTGTCTTATCTTATCTTATGACTTAATATATTCTTACCATGTAGTTTCATATTAGTGAACATGCCTCATGATGTCACTATATTATAATATAATATTAACCATAACATATACATACGCATTGTATATCATGGCATATTATGGCATATTTTAGCATGACATGACATATCATGGCTTAACATGGCATAACATAGCTTATCATAGCATATCATGGCTTAACATGACATATCATAACTTAACATAGCATATCATGGTTTAACATGGCCTATCATAGCTTAACATAGCGTATCATGGCTTAACATAGCATATCATGGCTTAACATGTGCAACGCCCCAACCTACGTAGGGCTGTTACCATACATACTTGTACTACATCTTGGTTTGAATAATTTAAACTTCCTTGAAAGTTTGAGAATAAATTTCTTTTTTAAATATATATAAATTATAACGACCCGCCTATCACAGGTCGTTACCTTACGTACATACATCTATATATGGGCTCTTTTTATTAACTTATTTACATGGAAAACAGCGAAATTTTTTTTTTTATATAGTGCCAATGAACACATAACTGTACTTGAAATGAATGAACAACATTCAGATAGCAAACTGTATACTTAGAAAAGAACAAAACGCGTAGTGACATATTTTCCCACATTTCACAATTCGCCCTGCCACGCTCCTCCATCTTGTATCAGCAACTGTTTGCAGGTTACTTACCTATAGCATAGACGTAAGACAATGAGCTTTCACTCAGCAAGTACAACTATCTATACCGCATCAAATATAAAACATGACCTTACATCATGTACATAGCATACCTTAGCTTTCAACTCATAACTTAACATACGTGTAACGCCCCGACCACCCACGTGGGGCCGACCACACGAATGGGGTCGTTAAGTTACTTGCTTGACTTAATCCTTGTAGAAAATTTCGGAATAAATTTTTCTTTCTTTTTTTTTTCTTTCTTACTTTTAAATTTGAAAACTTGAACTTTACTTTAAAATCGTGACTTGAAAATAATCCATAACATGTTTCTTAAAAATACATGTAAAACCTCATGACTTAAGGATTTTGCAGAAAATATAGCGTAGTGGTATCCCACACCGCCCTTTACTTGCTACATCGTCTCCAAGCCCACCACGTAAAGCTACAGGCCTTTTATCTTTACCTGCAGTATGGAATGTATCTGATGAGCTTTCGCTCAGCAAGTACAAACTTTAATCTCACAAAAACATTTTCATTTTAAACATTTTGAAAATATACCAATCATAACATATGCATGAACCATTTATGTTCATTTATGCAATCCATTTTTAACTTTACTTATTATCTTTTTTTAACATGTGGCCCCTTGTATACGTACCAGATGCGCGTTCTCCAGATAAAATTGGGGGTTGCAAGGTCCCTAACAATTCTGGGAAACATAACTGATTATACCTTCACGCATCAACGAGAGGTTGATAATCAGAACTTGAACATGAATAACCCTCCACCTGATGGGAGGTTGGTACGACACTTTACTTGTGTATTTTTACCAAGTGGTTTATCATTAGTGAACATACCTCATGATGTCACAAAATCATACACATGGCATACTTTACATAACATAAATCATGGCATTTTTGCAATATGATCTTCTTAAAACATGTCACTTTTTGAAAACGTGGCACCTTCGAAAACATGGCATTCTTTAAAACTTGACATCCTTAAAACATCTTTAAAACATGACATCTTTAGAAACATAGTATACTTGAAAACATGGCATCTTTAAAACATGATATCTTGAGAACGTGGCATTACACATAACATAGCATAAAACATAGCATATTTGAAAATATTTTACTATTTCCATACCACAGGTGAGGTTTGTACTTACCTGAGGTCCTACGCTCTTGACTTATTGTTCCTCGTGATATATCAACAGGTTCCCATTCCTGTTTCAATCAAGGTGTAAGATAAGGTTATCTTATCTTACCATAATTCATTACAATTGATGTTGGTATCTTAACCAACTTCCATGACCAATCCTAGTCACGTGCCCCCTCTAATTCCTTCTGTTAACTTGTTATGGTCACTTTCTTTATCTTTGGGCTTATGTCTTACTTTTACTTGGTCCGTAATCCATTGGGTTATTATCTTATCAATAACCCTAAGTTTTGGCCCAATTCATTAACCTTGGTATCCTTTAGGGTTATATTGGGTAACCCTTAAGGTTAAACTTTTGGTCAACCAAAGTCAACATTTGGTCAACTAAGGTCAACCCCCTTTGAGTTAAACTTTGGACTTTGAGCTAGGCTCAGTAACTTGGATATAACTTCCGATTACCATTCGTAATCGATTCGCTTACTAAACCTTAGCTTGAAAATTCCATTTTTCTTCAACTTGAAAACTTTGGGTGAATAATCTAAAAAAAAAACTCTTTTCTTAACTTGTAAAAATTCATTTTCTTAAAACAAGGTTTCATAAAATCATTAAGGACTGAAAACTACCATTGGAACAGTTTTCATAGTCAAAATAATGGTTTTGAGGAAAAATACAGTTTTTCGGAAACGTTTGTAAAAATTCATGTGCAGGAATTTTTGGTTTCCTGCACACTCCTCAGAAAACAGTATCAGTTTAAAAATCCATTTAGAATTTGAAAAACTTATCTTCATGAAAGTTCTAGCTCTCGAAAAATTCTAAAACTTTCGTATTTTACGAAAAATCTGGTTCTGCTTGTATTCGTGCCAGTTTTTGTTTGAAACCGGCTGATCCTGAAAACTGGGTCTGGGCAGACCAGCCACGGATTTTCATAAAAACGGAGGCCATTGGAGCCTCATTTTAGAAATCTGTTCATGTTGTCCCCTAAGAAAAATTGTTCTGAGAAACTTTCATGTTTTGAGTTTTACCCAGTTCGGCCTCTAAAGGCCTTAAATTTCCACTTTACCGAAACTGGCCAGTTCCGAATCCGAATTGGCAGTTTCGATTATTAAGTCCGATTTACGTCCTAATTCATTGATTCTATCTTGACTGACTACTTCAGGAGCTTACATAACAAACACACAGTGTTTTTAACATCCCACATGAACCCATAAGCAGCTCCAACGGATCCATGCAAACCAAATCCGAAAGCTAAGAGCCTAGGTTTGCATGGTTTTAACTTTTTGCATTCCATTCAATCAAGCATCAATGTTCACCCTTATGCTAGCAGCCACATACCCACTGCCTAGGGTAGATTTTTGAACCAAAATCAGGGGACACATAACATACCCATCTAGCATGCATCCTAACATTTTTCAAGCACAATTCATGCAAGAAATTTAACATAGACAAGCCAATCCACCCCTAATCCTCTAATCAAGCACATACTTACCAAACTTGGGCAAAAATTAAATGTGCACTTATGTCCTTACAAACCAATCTTGAACCACAATTAAAATTCCACATTGAACTCAAATTGAACCAAATTGAAATAGTTAGGGCTTTGGAAAATTACCTTAGCTCAAGATTAGGGTTTGGGGTCAAGATCTCTTCCTCCCCCTTCTTCTTCCTAGCCCACGGCTCCACCTCCAATTTGGGTACCAAAATTTCATCTCACTTAGGGGTTGGTTCTAGCTAGATTCGGCCACTTACTAAGCACCTACCACATCAATTTTTCTCTTCCCCTTCCTTGCTCTCCCCACATCCGGCCACTAAACCAAAGTGGGTTCCAAAAACTCCTAACTTTTCTCTTGATTTCCCTAGAGAAATCCGAACTCTCCCTTGGATTTTTCCCCCAAAATTTTCAGTTTTTCTCTCCCTTTCTTCCTCTCCTACAGTCGGCTTCTCACCCCCAAAAAAATGGCTATCCAATTTTTTTTCTTCCTTTTGGTTCTTTGGGTTTTGGGTTTTCTAGATCTAGAGAAAAAAGTTGTGGGAATTCATTTTGGCATTGTAAGACCCGAAATTTTGTAGACTTGTTGTTCATAAGGAATTAGAGTCTAATTTATGTATCTATGATGTGTTATATGAAAAATTATGAATAATAATGAGAAATTCATAATTTTATTTAAACAATCTTCAAGTCCTCATTTAATGATTATGAGACTCAATTAATGATTTATGAGTCAAGAATGAGGTTTTTAAAGGAAAAAAAACGAAAAAGAATGAAATTTTACGAAAGTCAACTTTGACTGAAAAAGTCAAAGGGTTGACCAAAAAGTCAAAGTTTGACCGGGACGGGTCACAACGTTGACTTTACCAGTATGATGAAGGTATATGGAAAGAATCTCCGAAAATGAAGTTTTATAAGCCATAAATCCACCCTAGAAAAATCAAGCACACCGAAATCGAATTAAAGGCAAAAAGGTCTCCGAAAAGTGGAGAAAGAGAGTTTTCGGTCCAAACTTACATGGAAGAATTTTTGGACCAAAATATAAAATAAGAATGCTCAACACAGTATTGGAAATAACTGTGGAGCGCTAAAAGAGCCGTGAAAGAGCGAGATGGCCAAACAAGGCCTTGGAAGAGCTAGTGGAAGATGACATCAACCCTTGACATCACCCTCCACCAACTCAAGACTACAAATGGCAGCCCTCCCCCACTCACAATGGTCGGCAACTAGACAAGAAAAAGGAAAGAAATTGGTTTGGTTTTGGTAACAAAATGGCAATTCAATCCCAACCAAGCCAAGGACACCTACCCATGCCTATGACTCACCTTTCCACTAGCCTAAGATGACATGTGAAGCTCCTTTTCTCCTCCTCTTTGGTCGGCAGCAGCTAAGGACAGCAAGGAAAGAAAAATTTAATGGGAACAAGACTAGACACAAAGCCCAAAATCAAGGAAAAAATTGAACCACTTTTGTCCATCACAAGTCTCCCATCCCCTAGTCACTTTTTGCTTAAAATAATGAGTCAAAACCCATGCCTTTTTCCCCTTGGAAATCTCGGCAGCACACCCCCTTAAGCTCCCTTGGATTCGGCTACACCATTGGACAACAAAGACAAGACATAAAACTTTGATTTAAGGCAAGCAACCAACCACTAGTCATTCAAGCAACCCCTCCCTTTTTCCCTTCTCATTTCCTTGTCAAAGACAGCCAAAACCTTTGCTTGGTCTTCAGAATTTTCGGCAGCAAGAGGGAGAAGGAGAGAAATAGAGATTCAAGAGAAAATTTTTGGGTTTTCCATCTCAAGGGTGCACGGTTTTTGCAAGAAGGGAGAGCTAAAGAAAGCTTGAGATTTTCTTATGAGTTTGAGTGTTTGGCCGACCAAGAGGAGAAGAAAACGAGGTGAGTAACTCTTGACAAATTTTTGGATTCTCTTCTTGTGATGCTCGGTTTTGTTAGAGCAAGAAAAAGCTAACAAAACTCTCTTGGATTCCATTTTCTTGAACCAAAACCGTGAGCCACCAAGCAAGGAAGGATTTGAGAAAAATTTTGTGGATTTCTTCCAAGTGGTGGCCGAGCAAAGAAGAGAAGGAGAAGGTAAGAAAAACTTGGATCCTTTTTCTTGTTAAGGTTCGGTTTTGGTTAGAGCAAGAAAGAGCTAACAAAAAAATTTTTGGATCCCATTTGTGTGGTGAAGCCGTGGACTAGAGCAAGGAAGGAAGAGTTGGGATTTTCAAAACCCTAACTTGGGTTTGAGGTAAATCTCTTAAACCACCTTGAAATCAAAGTCTTATTTAAGTGTTTTTGATGTTGATTCAAGTGGTTTGTAAGGACATAAGTCCACTTTAAATTTCTGCCCTCATTGTTGGTGTGTGTGCTTGATTAGGGTAGGATTTGGTTGGCTGATTTTGGATGCTTGTTTGCTTTAAAATTTGTGCTTGAAAATGTGGTAGGAAGCATGTTAGATGTGGTTGATATGTCCCCTAAGTTTTGGTCAAAAATGTGATACCCAGATTTTCATGATTGCCATTTTTCCTTCTTTAGAGGAATTATGAGCATATATTTTATGATGTTTACGGAAAAACTCAGTTAAGAGTTTTTCACACGTTTTACGGAGTCTTATGGCTCAATAGAACTCAGAATAGATTTTTAAGGATAGAAAACACCTTTTCAGGTCGAAAAGGGCGGTAAGGGACGTTTTTCCGAAAAAGTCAAAGTTTGACCGAAAAAGTCAACTTTGACCAAGAAAGTCAAAGTTTGACCAAAAGTGGTCAACGGTTGACTCGTCAGTGAAAAATGATGCGGTATGAGAAAATACTTCAAAATATGTCAGTATGGGCGAGATAGCTCAAATAGACAGTAGAAAATAAGAAACACCCTAGAAATCAAGCATCCCTAGCATTAGTTAAGGCCAGAATGGCATTTTTAGACAAGAGATCACCCAAGAGGACTAGTCAAAGTCAAGGGGCAAAAATGTCAAAATTTTCACTTTTGGGGCAAAAGTGTAAATTTTGAAAAATATGTGAAGTTAAATGACGTCGTTAGATGATGTCAATATAAGGTATGGAATTGCCTTGCAATAAGAAATTAAGTACCAGCCTCTTTTGGGGGTAAAAATGTAAAGATTTTGTCTTTCGGGGCAAAAATGCAAATTTGGAAAATATGTGATTCGAGTATGAGAAAATCACATAAAATTATGAAAAGAATGATATTTACATGGAAAGCAAGCATTATGGCCATTTTGAAGTTTAGGGGCCTAAATGCAAAAATTTTCACTTTTGGGGCAAAAGTGTAAATTCTGGAAATTTGACGATATGAGCGTATAAAGTCACCGAGATGCTTATATCATAAAATAGGATGGGTGTGTTGATTTTTAGGACAATCGGACACCTAGAGGGCATTTTTGCAAGAATTTCCATTTTCTGGGGGTAAAAATGTAATTTTTGAAAAGTTATGAGGTAAGCCATGACATCAGCCATGACCTCAGCCATGCCATCAGCATTTCCAGCTGTTGATGAGCTGTGAGACAGCCGGCCAACCTAGGGGAGAAAAGTCAAAAAAAGTTTGGAAATTTGGGGCCAAAATAGAATTTTCAAAAAGTTTTTATATATCCTCTTAAACTCCACCATGAGAGTCGGCTGTGGAGAGCTGGAAAATTCCAGAAACCAGCCAAACCATGGCAATTCTCCATCAGAAAATTCGTGAGCCAAGAGTGGAAGAGAAAGAGCAAGAAAAGTTTAGAAAATTTTTATGTGATCCATTCTAGGGGGCTCGGTTTTGAGCATGGAGCAAGCAAGGGAAAATCTGGAAATTTTCCAGATTTTCTGACCAGCTGCCGTGAGGGAGAAGAGAGGAAGAAGTGAAGAAAATTTTTGGGTCCAAACCCAAGGTGAGCCGAGCTTGGTGAAGAGGAAACCAACTAGGTGCCATGGAGGAGTTTTGGTGCTTGGTGGGTGGCTTGGTTTCGGCTGTTTTGGTGCAGAGATTGGAAAGAAAATTTCATGGGTTTGGGCAGCCATGAGGGTCGGTTTTGGCAGCAGTGAATCACCAAGGTTGGTGAAAAATTTTGATACAATTTGGTGTCCAAAACCGAGCAAGAGAGCAGCCATAGGTGGAGGAAGGATTTCGGCTCCATGAGCCCTAATCAAGCCAAGGGTAAGTGAGGTAAACCCTTGATTCTTTTAACAAATTTTCATGCAAAGTTAGATGGATATTTATATGTATGTTGTATGTTGCATGGCTGGAAAAATGGGGCCCTTTGGAGGGGGTGGATTCGGCTGCAAAGAGGCAGCCAAGAGGAAGCCAAGGGTTCGACTCCAATAGGGGAACCATTTCCGGAAATTTGTGTGAGGTAAACCCTAACCCTAAGCTTTGGTTTGAGCATTAAATTTGGGAATTTAATGTGTATTTATGCAAGAAAATGTAAGAGCTTAAGCTCATTAGTTTTCGGTTAATGCTTATGCTAGGGTATGAGACTTGATTTGGGTGATTAGCAAGTTAGTTAGTATGCATGATTTATGTTTGTATGTGCTATGATTTATGATTGTTTGATTGCTTAGTTTGCATGACAATTTGGTTAGTTATGTCCCTGTTATTGGTGCAGCCGAGTATGGCTAAGATGCTAGGGTGATAGATTTAATTTCGGGTTGGTTAATTTGATGCAATGCATGTTGATTCAAACCCTAGACAAGTGTGCAAACCTAGGTTAGTAAGTTCCGGATTGGTTTGCATGACCACGTGGGGTGACATGTCCAAAGCATGTGGGACGTTAGACAACGCTGCATGTGATTGATTTAGGCT
>CM046387.1:8695212-8720212 GCA_025413485.1 Ficus microcarpa
CCAATTAATAATTAAATGTTAGGAATATATTTAAATAATTTTGAAACAAAATTTTCTTCCCTCCATATAATTAAAAAAAAACGTGCACCACTTTTAATTAGGAGAGAAAAATTTTGTTTTCCAAAATTCAAATACAATCTTATTTTCAAAATTCAAATTAACCAATCACATGTTGACAAATCATTTGTCTACAAATTTCACATGTCCAATCCTTTCTGGATTGCATGTTAGAGAGTACCATGTCTTAATAGACATTACAAAATTCCATTTACAATTTACCGATCTCATTAGGAACAAATCCCGAGACGTTTCGTGGAACTATATGAGCTAATAGAGGGACCCGATGGAAATATGTAAAGAAACTCCTATAATTGTGAAAAATTAATCCCAGATTAATTATCCATCAATTATCAACTTCAAAACTATTCCACTAAAAGTTTGAAGCTGAACTCCTGTTTACATACCGTATTACGAAAGCTCTCTCACGTAGTGCTTCTTCCATGATTTATTCATCGCTTGCTTAATCCCCATATGTTATCCATGATTGAATTAAGGACTTTTTCCGTTTTACCTTTTCAATCATTTTAACTTAAAGTTCAATTATTCTCCATTGAAAGAACCACCAATTGTAAAACCATAAAATTGGAAAACCACCAGAGAACACAAAGTAAACCGATGGCCAAGATCTTGTTATACTATCTTTCAATCCCCGAATAATACCTTTAAGTAGATAACATTTACTATCATTAAGATAGCTATGGATTCCGTATCTATGAATCTTGATTTCTCCATCAATAAGTCATGCACCCAAAACACAAGTATGTTGACCATGAATTAACAGTGTCTCACCTTTAGTGCATCAAAGTACATAAGTCATGGATGCGAACTCAAGTAATCATTTCAGGATTAAGATTAATGCAGGATGATAATCAAAGTATCATTGATTCTTATAAATGAAATTATTAAACCGAATCAATTAATACTTTAGGTCCAGTCCAATGTCATATCTCAATACTGGTATACATTAAAGTTTCTACTCGGAACCTATCCGATGGTCAAGACAAACCATCCCTCCAAGGAAGTAGACAACCTTTACAATCTTATCATGAATAAGATCCCCAAATCTTATTCCGTTGATTGCAGACTATTTATTTAGACTGTTATCAAATTACCACATCTTCTATGCATACCCCGTATACATATGGTAATTCGATATATTACCAACAGCCTAGGAGTATTTTATGTTTACTCAAAATAATTATACAATCAACAAATGAAAGTAAATAGGACACAACTTATTAAACATGAATAATTTCCTCTTATTAATATCAAAATGTCATATTTACAGAAAATCCCTAAGATTTTCTATCCTTAGGGCACCTATAGATCCCAACACTAACGTCCCACATGAACCCATAAACTGCTCCATTGGACCCCTGCAAGCCGAACCCAAATTGTACAAAACCTAGTGCTTGCATGGTTCTAGAATTATGCATACATTCAACAAGCATTCATCATTCAACCACATGCTAGCAGCCACACTTACCTACTGCCTAGGGCAGATTTTGGACCAAAATCAAGGGACACACAACCTAAGCATCTAGCATGAAAATCAATTAACAATCAAGCATAAACAAGCACAAACTTAAGCAAGAAATCAAGCCATATACCCTAGATCTACAAATCAAACACAAGCAAACAAACTTAGGGCAAGAAATTCCAAATGGACTTATGTCCTTACAACCCAATTGAAGCATAATTTAAACTTCAAAATGAATTCAAATAAGGGGGTTAGGGTTCTAGGATTTTATTTTAGACCAAAGTCAAGTTTGGTCAAAATTTTCTCATCTTCCCCCTTGCTCCTTGACCCACGGCCACACTTGGATTTGGGACCCAAGAAAAATTTTCGGTTGGCTCTTGGTTGCTCCTCCTAAAGCCGAACTCCTCTTGAGAAAAAGCCCTCAAAAATTTTCCAAATTTCCTCCCCCTTTCTCTTCCTTACCCACTCGGCGACCACCTTAGAAAACCCACAAAAATTTTGCAACTTTTTTCCTTGCTTCTCCTAGCTCAAATCCGAGTATGCCTCATCAAAAACCCCAAGAAAATTTTTGGTTTTCTCTCTTCCCTCTCCCTCTCTTGGCTGTCGGATTTCAAGCAAGAATTTGGCAAGAACTTCCCCACATTTTCTCATTAAAATGAATAGCCAAGGGGGGTATTTATAGAGGTAGAGAGAGAGCTTTGGGTAATTGTGCTTTGGCCCCAAAAATTTGATATTTCCTTGCTCACCACATGAGGTGGCCGGCCATTGAGTGGTGTGGAAGCCTCCACATATTTTTCTAAGCTTATATAAGCTTAATGATGTCATACTTAAGATGCCATATGAGGTCATCACCCTTAAAAACAAGGGCCTTGTTTGGCCTAGGCTTGTTCCCTCCAAAAAAATCTATTTTTTTTGTGCTACACAGATAATCCTAATACTGTGTTTCACTAATACACAATATTTTTATACTGTACCAAAGTACAAAAATTTATTTGTGTAAAATTGGATCGTATAATTTTTTTATCTTATCAATTTTTCGAGCTTTTTTTGCCCTTAATCTTAACTTAATGTGCTTGATTTTCTAGGGATATTCTAAGGCTTATTCTTGCTATCTAGCTCATAAAATATTTTCCGCAGTGTTCTTCCATACTGCTTTTCAACATATCATAAAGTCAACCTTTGACTTTTCTTGGTCAAACTTTGACTTTTTCGGTCAAAGTTGACTTTCGTAAAATCGTGTACTTTTTCAGCCCTTTCGACTCAAAAGGTCCGTTTTCGAACTTAAAAAACCAATTTTCAGTCTTCTCAACCCATCAAAATGCACAAAATCTAACAAATGCCCTAAATTGAGCTTTTCACGAATACCTTCATAATGCGAAAATAATTCCTTAGAAGGAAAATAAGAACATGAAAGTTCTAGGTATTACAGAAAAGCTATACTAAATGTAAGCTTTGTACCAATTGCTTGATGTACACTTCTCCAAGATTTAGAAATGAAACGACCATCACGATCTGAGATAATCGATTTTGGAATCCCATAAAAGCAAACGATTTGCGCAACATACAGTTTCGCTAGCTGGTCTACTGAAAAGCTAAGTTTGATGGCTAAAAAGTGCGCGAATTTTGTCAATCGATCAACAATCACCCAAATAACATCATTGCCGCTGGGAGTTCGGGGTAGACCAACCACGAAATCCATCGTCACTTGGTCCCATTTCCATTCTGGGATGGAAATTTTCTGCAATTCTCCTCTTGGACGTTGATGTTCAACCTTCACTTTTTGACACGTAAGGCATTTACTGACAAATGTGATAACGTCATTATTCATTTTGGGCCACCAAAAACTTTCCTTCAAGTCTTTGTACATCTTTGTGGCTCTAGGATGAATGGAATATGGAGTCTCATGAGCTTCTTTCATGATCTACTCCTTTAACTCGTCCTTATTAGGAATGCATAATCTATCTTTTCGATAGAGTATACCATCATTAGAGATGTTAAAATCCGACTCCTTTCCTTCTAAGACTTCATTTCTTGTTCTAAGTAACGAGGCGTCTGCTCCTTGACGCTCTTTCATGCCATCCAAAATGGTAGGTTGGAAGGTTAGGACAGCTAAACTTCCCATAATAAGCTCTATTCCAGCTTCCACTAGCTCCTTTTGGAGAGGCCCAATTAAAGACTGAATTGACATCAACGAGGAAGACGACTTCCGACTAAGGGCATCGGCTACTTTGTTAGCCTTCTCGGGATGATAACGGATGTCTATGTCATAATCTTTCACTAATTCAAGCCATCTTCTTTGTCTCATGTTAAGCTCTTTATGTGTGAAGATATACTTCAAACTCTGATGATCCATGTAAACTTCACACCTAGTACCGTAAAGATAGTGTCTCCAGAAACACTACCGCCGCAAGTTCCAAATCATACGTCGGATAGTTCTTATCATGATCCTTAAGCTATCGTGAAGCATAAGCAATCACTTTTCCCTTCTGCATGAGAACTGTAACGCCCCCAAATCCACGTAGGGCTAATTACGCGAACTTGGGTCGCTACCTTACTTGCTTAACTTAAAACTTGAAGAAAATTGCAGAGATTTTTTTTTTCTTTTTCTTTTAAAACTTCAAAAGACTTAACTTCATTTTAAAAATCATGACTTGAAAACTGCTCATGCATAAAACATAAAACCTTAAACTTATCTTAAGCATATCTTAAAAATTGATTCTCATTCATATAACTTAACTCCTTACTATGTACTCACTCAAGTACCGAGCTTTCACCTATGAGGAAAGCTACCATACATAAACTTATTCTAAACTATGGACCAGACCCGACCTAAAGCGGACCGGTACAACACGAGGCAACTTGCTTGCCATAACTGCTAAATCTGAAACTGTACCATACATACATAAAACATAATGTAAACACATATTTCTTTTCAAACATATTTTGGAAACCCGTAGTAGTCCATTCCCACGTTTCACAATCCGCGGCGCCATCTCTCCACAGCCTTGCATCATGTATTGCCGGTAGGTAGCTTACCTACAGCATGAACGTAAGTAGTGAGCTAAAAGCTCAGTAAGCACAATATTCTATCCGCATGCAAATGAAATGCACGAATACATGAACCAATTATGATTTATTATTAAATCAATTATGGTTTCTCTACTAATCTTATCTTACTTCTATACCATGTGTGCATGTACTGACGTACATAACCATGGAGTGGTTGAAGGTGGTCCATCCAATCCAACTCAAATCATGAAACAAAACGTTTAACATGGAGTAGTGAAGGCAGCCCTTCCAATTCAAGTCAAACCATGGAACATACCATTTGAACTTACCACGAAGGCAAGCTAGCACAACACAACATTCTTACTTAACTTAACTCATGCTTACCATGTAATTCATTATTAGTGGACATGCTTCATGATGCCACGCTATCTAACATATCACATAACATACTTCTTCATAACATACTAACTCATACTTAACATGCATGACATACTTGCATCATAACATAACATCATACATAGCATACATACTTCATGACATACTACATAACATGCTACATCTTAACATGAAACATGAACATGCTGCATCTTAACATATAACATGAACATACTGCATCTTGACATACTTCCTTATACCATAAACATAGCATACTGCATCATGACATAGCATCTTAACATGTAACATGAACATACTACTTCATAACATCATAAATCATGAAATCTCATTCATGATTTCTTGAAAACAACATATGCAAACAAACATGTGTTCATGCTGTAGGTGGAGTTGTACTTACCTTCCGTCCTACGTTCTTGCTTAACTGTCCCAACTAGTGCTGTTCCTCTCCCGGGCACAGCTGCAGGTTCTGCCTGCTTGACAAAGGACATGCTCTAACTTAAACTCATGAAATGTTGGTGATCTAACCAACATGCTTACATGGTATTGGTTGTACGTCCCTTTCGCGCAAAACGTCTAACTTGGTTACACTCGGTAACCTTGCGTACTAAGCCTTTCTAAACCCCTAAGGGTTGCTTATCTTAATCCGTAACTATCGGGTCATATCTGATAACCCTTTAGTTGAGCTTAAACGGTATCCTTTAGGGTTACATTGGATAACCCTTAAGGTTAAATTAAATCAATGCTATTAGTTAACCAAAATCAACTATAGTCAACTTTGGTCAACTATGATCAACTATGGTCAACCCCCCTATTGGTCAACCTTTGGGCCTCAGGCTTGACCTGGTAACTCGGGTGTAACTCCCGGTTACCTATCGTAATCTAATCGCTTGCTAAAATCTTTCTTGAAAAATACATTTTCCTTGCTTGGAAAACTTAGGGAAATAAATCCCAAAATCTTACTTTACTTGTAAAATTCTTTACTTAAATCATAAAATCCAAACTCTTGGATTAATGCTTCATAAAATTATTTGAGGTTGAAAACCGCCCTTAGAACAGTTTCCCATAGTCAAAATAATCGTTTGATGTAGAAAAACAATTTTCTAGAAACATTTGTGAAACTAGTGGTGCAGGAATTTTCGGATTCCTTGCGCACCCTTCGTAAAATAATTCCAATTTAAAAATAGGTTTGTAATCTGAAAAAGTTTTCTTCACAAAAGTTCTAGCTCTCGAAAAATGCTAAAACTTTCATGTTTTACAAAATTTCCAATTCGGTCTAGATTCATACCAGTTTTTAGTTGAAACCGGATGACCCCTGAAAACTGGGTCTGGGGACTTAAAGAAATTAGCCACGGGTTTTGGCACAAATGGAGGCCATTGGAGCCTCATTTTGAAAAACGGCTCACGTAACCCCCTAGAAAAAGTCGTTCTGGACAACTTTCATGTTTTACGTTTTTCCAAATTCGGCCACTAAAGGCCTATTATTTTTCTTTTCCGAAAACTGGGCAGATTGCATCCGAACCTGCCAGTTTTCGTGCTTACTTGATTTTACGCGTCCTACTTCGCGGAACTAACTCAACCGATCACTCGGGAGCCTAAATAAACAACATGCAATGTTAACTAACGTCCCACATGTATCAACATGTCATCCCATCGCAGCCATGCAAACCAAACCGGAACTACTAAAACCTAGGTTTGCATGCATCTAAGGTTTGCATCACATAAAATTGAACCATTCATGCAACACCGAAGCTAGGTCTAACACCCTAGCAAGCAAGCCACTCACGGCTGCACCTAAGGCAGGGAGCATACCAACCAAAAATCCATGCAAACCAAGCATTCATGCAAGCATAAACTCATAGCACACAAGCATAAACAAGCATAGCTAAACCACATGCAACACACCCTAATCAAGCACCATACTAAGTCTAGGGCATCATCATAAAAACTTGAGCTTAAACTCTTACAATCCATGCTTGAAATGCATATTAAATTTCCCAAATTAAGCTTGAACCAAAAGCTTAGGGTTTAGGGAATTTACTTCATGAATTTCGGAAGTTGGTTCACACCTTTGGAGCCAAACTTCCTTGCTTTCCTTGGCTGCCTTCACAGCCGAATTTCTCCTTCCAAATGGGTTCCAAATTCCAGCCATGCACATAAAATTATACCCATAAATATTCCATCAACTTGCATGGAAAAATACCAAAGTTTGAAGGAGTTTTACCTTTTCTTTCTCTTGCTTACTCATGGCCGAAACACACACACCTAGAGCACCAAAAATTCATTTGGTTTCTTGGTTGGTGATTTCTCTTCATTTTTGGCCACTAACCAAATTTTTTCCTCAAAAATTTTCTCTCACTTTCTTCCTCTCCACTCTCGGCCACAGCCCCCAAAAATAGGTCTCTATTTTCCAAATTTTTCTCTTGGTTTTCTAGCTTGAAACCCGAACAACACTAGATCTAATCTCCCTTGGATTTTCAATTTTTTTTCTTGGTTCTTTCTCTCCACCCAACCTCTCGGATTTTTCTGTAGAAAAGAGGGCAGAGTTTGGCTGCTTTTTTTTCTAATTTTTCAGCCCCCAAAATCAGTCCACATGCATGCCTATTTATAGGCACATAAAACTTTGTGAAAATTAGAATTTGACCCCAAAAGTTTAAAAATATTAAACCTTGTTCCACAAGGTGGCCGGCCAAGACTTGGAGAGCAAGCAAGGGATGACATCATTGCTGACCTCATGGTTGACATCATCGCTTACCTCACCAAATTTCCAAAATTTGCACTTTGGCCTCAAAAGTGAAAATTCTTGCATTTATGCCCCCTAGGTGGCCGGTTGCTTTCTTGGTGAACAAGCCAAGCTTATCTCATCATGATGACATCATCTTGATGACATCATGTGCTTACATCATCAATTTTCCAAAATTTACACTTTGACCCCAAAAGTGAAAATTCTTGCATTTATGCCCCTAAAATGTCATAACCGGTCATTTTGCTTGCTTTTCAAGCAATTGACATTCTCTTCATGATATTATGTGATTTTCTCATACTTAAATCACATATTTTCTAAAATTACATTTTTGCCCCGAAAGACAAAAATCCTTACAATTTTACCCCCAAAAGTAGCCGGTCCTTATCTTTGCTTGCAAGGCAAGTCATTGCCTTATTGTGACATTATCTAATGACATCACTAAGCTTACTTCACATATTTTCCAAAATTTACACTTTTGCCCCAAAAGTGAAAATTTTGACATTTTTGCCCCTGACTTTGACCGGTCCTTTTGGGTGACTTGGTGACTAAATTTGTCATATTTTCATGTCCTTTTGTCCTTGACTTATGCTAGGTGTGCTTGATTTTCTATGGTGATTTTAAAGCCTACTTGGGCTATCTTGCCTATACTGACATATTTTACAGTATTTTCTCATACTGCATCATTTAACACTGTCAAGTCAACCGTTGACCACTCTTGGTCAAAATTTGACTTTTTTGGTCAAATTTGACTTTTTCGGTCAAACTTTGACTTTTTCGAAACTACGTCCTTTTTCGTCCTTTTCGACTTGAAAAGGCGTTTTCTAACCTTAAAAATCTATTCTGAGTCTTATTCAGCCACAAGACCTCGTAAAACGTATGAAAAACTCTTAACTGAGTTTTTCCGTAATCATCTCAACATATGCACATAATTCCTTTAAAAAGGAAATAGCAACATGTAAATTTCTAGGTATTACAAGAACGGCTCCTAATCCTATCTTGAAAGCATCACTATATATCACGAAGTTCCCTTCCTCTACAACTGGTATTGAAAGGATTGAAGCACTAGTCAGCTTACTTTTTAGCTTTTGGAAGTGTTCTTCACATTTTGTAGTCCATTCATACTTCTTTCCTTTCAGTGTAAGTGCGGTAAGCGGCACTGCGATCTTAGCAAATCTTTCGACGAAATGTCGGTAGTAGCCTACTAAGCCAAGGAAACTACGTACTTTGGTGACATTTTTTGGAGCTGGCCATTTACTTACTGCTTCAATCTTGGCCGGATCTACAAATATGCCTTCTTTAGAGACCACTGTCCTAAGAAATAGACCTTTTCCAACAAAAATTCACACTTTGTGAATTTAGCATAAAGCTGGTTTTGCTTTAGAATCCGTGAAGCAATCCTTAAGTGCTCCTCATGCTCCTCCTTTGATCTTGAATAAATCCAGATATCATATATAAAGACAATAACGAACTTGTCCAAGTAATCCTTGAACACTCGATTCATTAGGTCCATAAAGGTAGCTGGAGCAGTTGTCAATCCAAATGGCATAACAAGGAACTCGTAGTGTCCATATCGCGTACGAAAGGCTATCTTAGGAATATCTCCTTCCCTAATTCGGAGCTAACGATATCCTGATCGTAGTCAATTTTCAAAAAAATTGAAGCTCCTTCCAATTGATCGAATAAATCGTCGATCCTAGGTAAGGGATACTTATTTTTTATGGTAATCTTATTCAGTTCCCGATAGTCAATACACATCCTAAGAGTATCATCATTCTTTTTTACAAATAGAACTAGGGCTCCCCATGGTGAATAGCTTTGACGGATGAATTCTCGATCCAAGAGCTCTTGCAACTGAATTTGTAATTCCTTAAGTTCGGCAGGCGCCATCCTATAAGGTGCCTTGGATACTGGTGCCGATCCGAGAAGCAATTCAATCTCAAAAGAGATCTCTCGCTCCAGTGGCAATCCTGGCAAATCTTCAAGAAAAACTTCCATAGAATCCTTGACTATCAGTACTTCTTCTAGCTTACTCTTGGTTTCTTGCATCTTATCTACCATGTTGGCTCGAAATCCAACACATCCTTATGCCAACAACTTTCTAGCCTTTAGCGCAGAAATGAACATTTTCGGCTGTTTTGGAGTTGATCCTTTAAAAATGAACTCCTCGTCTCCAATTGGCTTGAACGTGACAATACGATGTTGACAGTCTATAACTGCGTTGTATTTTCCTAAGAAATCCATTCCCAAAATGACATCGTAGTCATATAGGTCAATGATGATCAAATTGACATACATTTCCCTACCACATATAATTATTGGAACGTGACGTATCCAGTAATCAAACAACAAAATTTCCTTAAAGGATAATGCAGTTCTGAAAGTTCTTCCGATCCTATCACTTCCTCTACCTTGTTTCATAGCGAACTTAGGTGATATGAATGAATGCGTAACTCCAGAATCAATTAACACATAGGCATCTTGTTGGGCAAAAGGAAGCTGACCTGTCACCACCGTGGATAGTCCAGCTTGAACATCTTCCTTAGTGTAGGCATAAATGCATCCTTGAGGTTCTGGAGCCTCAAGTCTACCTTGAGAGATTTCAGGTCCTTCGAGCTTCATCTGTGTTGCATGAAGTTGATATCCTTGACCTCTCTCATGGTTCTGCGGATTTTGAAAATTAGCATTGTAGTTCTTAGCATAATGGCCTTCCTTGCCACACAAATAGCAGCAATTGGTTCCAGCACGGCAATCTCCCGGTTGCTTCCTCCCACATTTCTGACAAGTGGGATAACTGTTGTTATCAGGAGCATTCTTCTTTTGGGGAGGATTTTGTTGGTTCCCCTGTCTTCCTGAATACCATTTCCTTTTCTGTTGATTATTGTCGTACTGCTTGTTGTTGCTGTGTTGACCAAGAGATCCTCCTTGACCTTTCTGCTGCAGAGTTTGGCTTGGTTTTGCCTGATTCTGCTTAACTTGGGCCTTCTCTTCTTTCTTATCCTTAAAGAACTTAGCCCGTTGTTCTCTGTTCTGACCTACCCAATACTCAGCTCGAATTGCCCGACTGACACACTCAGCAACGGTGATTGGTGGATACGGACCACTGCTAATTACTACTGTCAAATCCGAGCGAAACATCCTCAACATCCTTCTTACTTTGTCCCTCTCGGAACTGATAAGGTGAGGACAGAGACGAGCTAACTGTTCAAACTTTTTGACAGCTTCAGCTACAGACAGATTACCCTGGCAAAAATTATTGAACTCATCTTGTTGAGCTTCCATAACCTCTGTGCTGAAGTATTTCTCCTTAAATTCAACAACGAAGTCCTCCCAAGTCATTTGACTAACATCTCATCAAATCTAAACTGTTTCCCACCAGAGACGAGCATTTTTCCTTAACATAAAGGATGCAAAGAGGACTTTCTCTTGATCATTGAGCCTGAGGAAGTTCAGGATAACCTAGGTTGATCGACCCCTAGGTTATCCTAACATAAAGGATGCTAGTGGAACAACTACAGGCATTTTTCCTTAACATAAAGGATGCAGAAATTTGTCATATAATTCTTTCGGAGTTCGAACCAAGGGTGCTAGTGGAACAACTACAGGCACAATAGGTACTTCAAGGGCTATAAGGTTTTCTGGAATCACCAAGTCAGCATCAGGAATTTCCGATGCAGCATGTTGATTCACAGGTGTTGGTGGTACCTTGGCAACAGGAGGTCCCTGAT
Organism: Ficus microcarpa; assembly: GCA_025413485.1. Taxonomy (NCBI): domain Eukaryota; kingdom Viridiplantae; phylum Streptophyta; class Magnoliopsida; order Rosales; family Moraceae; genus Ficus; species Ficus microcarpa. Next base: position 8,706,626 of record CM046387.1, read on the forward strand.
TCTGCTGAGCCAACTGAGCTCTAAGCCCACCTATCTCTTGTTGTTGGGCTAATATTATTTGTCTTAGTTAATTCATCTGGGCCGCAAGATCAACATCTTGGGTTTGTGCCATTCTACGTTTTGGTGGCATGGTTCTATACAGAAAATTATGAAATAAGCTTCTTGTTTTAATAATTTAACGAAATAATGTCTCTTATACAGAACCATAATCTTAATTCCATATTATAATATAACATGGAACATATCTGAATCCACTATAACCTTATTCATATCTACTTCATAACATGAGTACATAAACATAACATTTAGGAAGGTATAAAACTTTCCCATCATGTTCGCACGTCACCTAATTGCCACCACCAAGCTAAGGCACCACCCAACGTTATCCCCGTATCTAACATTATTCTTATGTGAGCAAGAGTTCCACAAATACAACATATAACTTCCATAATGTTGATCCAATTCCTTAGTGCGAGAAGTTCCCAGCTATCACCATACCAGGGTGGAGTAGTCCCTTAAAACACCAAGAGTATCATTTTTCCAGCGTGACCATTGACGAGAGATGCTTACTATGCACGTAAGATCTTAACTAATTCTAATTATAAGAAAAATAACTTAACTTACTTCGGCCATTGCGGAAACGATGTGAAGCAAGATGAAGTAAGCTGGCAGGATACTGCTCTGATACCAACTTTTGTAATGCCCCGACTTACGTAAGGACGTTACCATACATACTTGTACTACATCTTGGTTTTAATAATTTAAACTTACTTGAAAGTTTGAGAATAATTTTTTTTTAAACATACATAAATAGATTAGCTCATATAGTAAACTTGTCATGCATACATACTGAAATGAAAAGACATTCTCAAGTCTTCAACTCCATATATACTGTATAACATAATTTATTTTTGAGATATATATATACATATCAACTCAAAAAAGCTTGCGGAAAACTTGCGTAGTGGTATCCCACACCGCCCTTTACTCACTACATCGTCCACATGGCCCACCAATTAAGCTGCAAACCTTTTACCTACAATATGAAATATATTGATGAGCTTTCGCCCATCAGGTACAAACATAATCTCACAAAACGTAACAAATATCGTGCAACTTATGTATTAACCAATTATGTTCAATTATGAATCTTTTATGATCAATTATTAACTTGAACTTATTATCTTGCTTAACATGTGAGCCTTTTATGTACGTACCAAAAGCGCGCAATCCACAAAAGTTAGGGTTTGCAAGGTCCTTAACAATTCTGGAAATCATCTAAACCTTCACGATTTAGCGGAAGGTCTTGGTAACTTGAAACTTGTATAATCCTCCACGATCTGGTGGGAGGTTGATACAACACTTTACTTGTCTTAGTTTAGTCTTAGTCTTGTTACTTTACTGAGGCTAAGATTCTTTACATGTGATCTCACTAGTCATGATGCATGTGATACATAGACATGGCATAACTTAAAGAGGAAACGTATAAAATAACTTCTGGAATGTTTATTTCTTACAACATGGCATTACCATAAATCATGGTATAACTTGACATATCATGGCTTAACATGACTTAACATGGCATAATATGGCTTAACATGACATAACATAACTTGATATAGCATAACATGACATAATATAACATAACATGGCATAACATGACATAGTATAACATGACATAACATGGCATAACATGACTTGATATAGCATAACATACATAACATGACTTGACATAACATGTCATATACTTGAAAATAGTTTACTATTTTCCATACTGTAGGTGATGTTTGTATTTACCTGGTATGCTATGTCTTAGCTTTCGTTACTCCAAATTAGGTCGCAACAACAAGTTACTTTCTGCTATTTAAAAGGACATAGGGTAAGGATCCTATAAATCATAATCATAAAATGTTGGTAACCTAACAAATATCCCTGAGAAATCTTAGTTATAGATCCCCCACACATGCCTATGACAACTTACTGGGTTACTAAATGTAACCCTAGGGTTTTAGGCCCAACTGACATACTTAGTATCTTGTTAAGTTACATTGGGTAACCTTTGGTGTGAGCCTAAGTCAAACTTGGGTTAATCTTTTTGGGTTGCTAAAGCCCAAATTTCTAAGTAATATCATATTGGATTACTATAGGTAACCTTGGGCTTTGAGCCGAATCCAGTAACTTGGGTGTCCTACCCGGTTATCGTCGGTCATCATTCTGTTACCAAGTTATTAAGATAACTTATGGTCCATATACTTATTTTTCTTTGTCTTGGAGAAACCCTAGTATTCCTTGTCCATTTTTCTTTGTGTACAAAAATCCTTGTTCAACATTAAATCTTTTTACCAAAACTGTAATTCTTTGAGTAAGGATAGTAAGGATAGTTAAGTGTTGGAAACTGCCTTTGGAACAGTTTCCTGCTGCCAATTTATCAGTGTATGTGCACGAATTTCCTTTTCCTGCACTATTTTAGAAAATTCTGTGCAGAAATTTCCTGTTTCCTACATAGTTTTTGGAATCCAATTTTACTTAAAAATTTGTGTTGAATCCGAAAAATTTTTCTTCAGGAAAGCTTTAGACCTTAAAAAACCCTACAACTTTTGTGTTTTGATCAAGACCCAGTTCGGTCTCTAACCTACTAATTTCCCTTATTGAACCTGCCTGGCCGTGCATGAAGTCTGGGCATGACCAGGTTTGGATTTTTATAAAAACAAAGGCCATTAGGGCCTTATTTTTAAAAACTGTTCATGTAACCCCCTAGGAGTTTCCCTTCTCTACAACTTTTGTGTTTTAAGTTTTACCAGATTCGGCCTCTAAGGACCTCAAAATCATCTTTCCAGAAAACCGACTAGTTTTACCCGAACTGGCAGTTTCTTGCTTAAATTCATTTTTACGTTCAATTACGCACACCCTACCTCAACCGGTCTCAACCATGAGCCTACAACAATCATGTAGCACTTTCTAATGTAAAATCTCATCATCATACATCCATGCATTCACATGCAAACCCTTGGGTGTTCTTTCACCAAGCTAGGGTTTGTAAAAATTTGGGTTTGCATAACCATTCATCACATAAGCTAACAACCTAGCATACATAACATACTACTTTCTTAAGCATATTGGGGACATACAACTAATATCATAAATCATACATGCAAACCCCAAATCAGACAACCATAATCGCATAATCATGCATAGCACATATATCAAAACCACCAAATACCTAATCAAGTATAAATCTAAAAATCTAAGCTAGGGCATAAGAAATTAAAATGAGCTTATGCTTTTAAAATCTAACTTTGAAATAAACTTAAATCTTGAATTGAAACTTAATTGAAAAGCTTAGGGAACCAAGCAGGATTACTTTAATCAACACAAAGGTTGGTGCTACGTTTGGATCCAAACTTTTTCCCCCTTGCTTTCTACAAAATCTGTTTTCCCTCTTTGGTTTTTCTCTACAATTTCCGACCACCAATCCTTCCTTTCTCTTTCTCTCTTCTTATTTTTTTTTTTCTCTTCTCTAAGGCTCGGCTTCTAAGGGGAAAGGGTGAGGAGAAATTTTGGCATGGTTTTGGGACATTTTCACCTAAAGTAAACCAAATGAACCCCCCATCACCTATTTATAGGTGATAATTATTTTATTTTTGGATTTATTTTTAATCCAAAAATTGTTTATGAGCCCTTGAGAGAAAAATATTTACTCCTTGCCCCCAATAGGTGGCCGGCCATGGTTGGTGAGTGTGAGCCAAGTTACTTGCTCACCAAGCAAGTGTTTGCTTACATCATTACGTGTCACGCCCCGACTCGTCGCCTCTCAAACCCGCGTGGACTCCGACCGCGCGAACCTGGAGCGTTCGCTTCGGACCGCGACATTAACTTAAACTTACTTACTTGACTTGTTATGAAAAATAAAGATACCCAATTTCATGAGTAAAATTTTTTTTTTCTTTTCTAAAAATCGTTATTTAAAAACTTTTATTGCGGAAATCTTAAAACTTTAACACAAGTTAAACGTGATTGAAAACTGCTTTTCTTTCATAACACCTTACTGCTTAAAATGTACTCACTCGAGTACCTAGCCTTCACCTATGAGGAAAGCTAGCATACATACATAACTTAACTTGAACATACATGCATACATACTGAATGTAATGAAAATACATTTTCTTTTAAACGCATTTCGGAAACCCCGTAGCAGTCCATACCCACATTTCACACTCTGTTGCGCCATCTATCCACAGCTTGTTCAGGAAGTGCCGGTAGGAACCTTACCTACAGCATGAACATAAACAATGAGCTAAAAAGCTCAGTAAGCACAACATCCTATCCGCATGCAACTAATGCATAACAACGTGAACCAATTATGATTTATTCTTTTAAAATCATTTATGGTTTCTATACTGAATCTATCTTATCTTATCTTGCTACTAAAACATGTGTGTATGTACTTCGATACGTAACCATGGAGTGATTGAAGGAGGTCCGACCATACCAACTCAAACCATGAAGCACAAAGCTTAACATGGAGTAGTGGAGGCAGCCCTTCCATATCAATCAAATCATGGAACGTGCCGTTTTAACTTACCACAGAGGCAACGTCAGTACAACACAGCATGTCCTACTGTCTTATCTCTTGTCTTACCATCTGACTTATTTTAGTGAGCATACTTCGTGATGCCACAATAATAACATAAAACATAAACGTGCATCTGCATAAACATAAACTTATCTACATACTACATAGCATACTTAATGCATACATACTTAACACATAACATTCATAACATACTTACATATAACATACATAACATACTTAACACATAAACACATCTCATGCTTAACACATAACATACATCACATGCATACTTAACATGACATACATAACATGCATACTTAACTTGACATACATAACATGCATACATGACATAACATCCTAACATGCGTTCATGCCGTAGGCGGAATTGTACTTACCTTTCCGTCATACGTGCTTGACTGATTGTCCCATCCTAGTGTTGTTCCACTACTGGTACAGCTGCAGGTTCTGCCTGCTTGACATAGGACAGACTCTACTTAATATCGTGAAATGCAGGTAAACTAACCAACATGTCTACATGATTCTTGGTTGTATGTCCCTTTACGTGCAAAGCGTCTATTATGGTTACTCTTGGTAACCTGGCGTGCTAAGCCAATCTAACCTCTAAGGGTTGCTAATCTTAATCTGCATCTATCGGGTTATATCTGATAACCCTTTAGATGAGCTATCGGTATCCGTTAGGGTCACTTTGGATAACCCGTGAGGATAAACTAAGCCAATACTATAGGTTAACCAAAAGTCAACAAAAGTCAACCTTGGTCAAACCTCGGTCAACTATGGTCAACCCCCTCGGGTCAACCTCTCGGGTCTCGGGCTTGACCCGGTAACTCGAGTCTAACACCCGATTACCATACGTGAACTAATCGTACATTAAAAACTTACTTGAAAATTACTTATTCCAATCTTGGAAAACACTTAGGGAAATAAATCCCAAATTTTTCACTTTCCTTGTAAAAATTCATAACTCACTTCATAAAATCCCAATTCTTGGTTTTATGCTTTGTAAATTCATTTTAGGTCGAAAACCGTCATTGGAACGATTTTCGTAGCCAAAATGCTTGTTTGAGATAGAAAAACTATTTTTCTAAAAGCACTTGTTGAAATTGTGGTGCAGGGATTTCGGATTCCCTGAGCACCCTTGATAAAACAATTTTTATCTTAAAATTGGTGCGTAATCTCAAAAAGTTTTCTTCATCAAAGTTCTAGCTCTCGAAAAATGATAAAACTTTCGTGTTTTACAAAACTCCTAATTCGGCCTAGATCAGTACCAGTTTCGAGTTGAAACTGGCTGATCCTGAAACTAACGGGTCTGGGGGACGTGAATGCTTAGCCACGGGTTTCGGCAGTTTTGAAGGCCATTGGAGCCTTATTTTTGAAAACGACCCGCGTTGCCCCTTGGAAAAGCTGTTTTGGACAACTTTCATGTTTTACGTTTTCCCAAATTCGGCCTCTAAGGGCCTGTTATTTTCTGTTTACGAAAACTGGGCAAATAGATCCGAACCTACAGCCAGTTTCGTGTTACATTATTTTTACGTCTCAACCGATCACTCGGGAGCCTAAAACAAACACATGCAACGTCATCTAACGTCCCACATGCTTTGGACATGTTAACCCCACGTGGTCATGCAAACCAAACCGGAACCTAACCTAGGTTTGCATTGCTCTAGGGTTGCACATACATGGGTTTGCATCCAACAACACAAACCGAAAATAAAATCTAACAACCTAGCATGAGAGCCATACTTGGCTGCACCATAAACAGGGACATAACTCACCAATTCTTCATGCAAACCAAGCAAACAAAGCAAGCATAAATCATAGCACACATGCACACAAAAACCATGCATACTATCTAGCTAAGCATACACCCTTATCAAGTCTCACACCCTAGCATGCATCACATAAAATTTTCTGAGCTTATACCATACATTCCATACTTGAATTACACATTAAATCTCCAAATTTAATGCTTGAATCAAAGCCTAGGGTTAGGGCTTATACCTCACCAAATTTTCAGAAATTTGGTTCCTCCTTGGAGTCAAACCTCTAGCTCCCTTGGCTGCCTCCTCCTTGCAGCCGGTTTCTTCACACCATTTGGCTCCAAAATTTCCAACCATAAACACACAATCATACACATAATTAACCATCAATTTCCATTCAATTTTGGATGGAAAAAGCTTAGGGTTTGAGAGTCTTTACCATGACTTACCCATAGATTCTTGGAGCCGAAATCTGTCTCCTTTGGTTGGCTGCCACTGCTCGCTGTTTTGGGCTCCAAATCACACCAAATTTTCACCAACCCTTGGTGAATCTTGCTGCCAAAAGCCGAGCCCCTTACAGCCCCATACCGACGAAAATTTATGCTCCTTTTTACTGCACACCATGGCTGAAAACAGCCACCCACCAAGCACCAAAACCACTTGGTTTCTAGGGTCGGTTTCTCTCTTCACCATGCTCGGCACACACCATGGTTTGGCTCCGAATTTTCTTCACTCTTTTTCTCTCCTCCATGCACGGTTTCAGCTCACCAAAATCTGGAAAAATTCCAGATTTTGGCTTGGTTCTCCATGCTCCAAAACCGTGCATGCCTATGGTGAACAACACATGAGATTTCTAATTTTTTTCTTACTCTTTCTCTTCTCCCATGGCTCCGGATTTTTCTGCAGGTTTTTGGGCAGCATTTGGCTGTGTTTCACCATTATTTTTCTGCACCAAATGGGTGGGTATTTATAGACATTTTTGATAACTTTTTGGAATTCAAATTTGACCCCAAAACTTTTAATTTCTTGGCCTTGTGACCCAAGGTTGGCCGGCTGGTGGACAGCTCATGGACAGCTGGATTGGCTGATGGAGGAGCTGAGGTAAGGGCTGAGCTCATGGCTTATGTCACCGTTTTTCAAAAATTACATTTTTGCCCCCCGAAAGTAGAAATTCTTGCAAAAATACCCTTTAGGTGTCCGATTGTTCCAAAAATCAACACACTCATCCTATTTGATGATATTATCATCTTGGTGACTTCATACGCTCATTTCGTCAATTTTCCAAAATTTACACTTTTGCCCCCAAAAGTGAAAATTTTTGCATTTTGGCCCCTAAACTTCAAAATGGCCATAATGCTTGCTTTTCCATCAATTATCATTCTTTTCATGATTTTATATGATTTTCTTCCATTAAAATCACATATTTCCAAAATTTACATTTTTGACCCGAAAAATAAAATTCTTGCATTTTCGCCCTCGAAAGTGACTATTCCTTAATTTCTTCTTGCAAAGCAAGTTATTTCTTTATTGTGACCTCATCTAACGACGTCTCGTGGCGTACTTCTCATATTTTTCAAAATTTACATTTTTGCCCCCAAAAATGAAAATTTTGACATTCTTGTCCTTTGACCTGGATTGGTCTCCTTTGATGATATCTTGACCAAATATATCAGTCTGGCCTTAACTAATGCTAGGGATGCTTGATTTAACGGGTGTTTTTACTGTCTAATTGGGCTAACCCGCCCATACTGACATATTTTGCAGTATTTTCTCATACCGCAGCATTTTTCACTATCGAGTCAACTGTTGACCACTTTTGGTCAAACTTTGACTTTTTCAGTCAAAGTTGACTTTTTCGGTCAAACTTTGACTTTTTCGGAAAAACGTCCCTTATCGCCCCTTTCGACCAGAAAAGGCGTTTTCTAACCTTAAAAATCTGTTTTGAGTCTTATTGAGCCATAAGACTCCATAAAACGTGTGAAAAACTCTTAACTGAGTTTTTCCGAAAACATATCAATATATGCTCATTATTCCTCTAAAGAAGGAAAATGGCCATCATGAAAATCTGGTTATCACATTACGCTTATATCATCATGTTTATATCATCATTCTTACATCATCAAGCTTATATCATCATCACTTACTTTCTGAAAATTGCACTTTAACCCTTAAGGACAAAATATTTACAATTTAGTCCCTGTAGGTGGCCGGCTTTGGGTGGAGCCACATGGCTTCCAATTCATGGATAATCATCCACTGGATTCTAAAAATCCTTTAATATAATTATGCAGTCCGTTTTCTTACTAACTTAGATAATATCAATACCGTTTTTTTACCAAAACAGTATTGTCATACTGGACTACGGTCCAGAATTCATCTGACTAAAATTGGACTGCGTATAGGATTTTCTGAGAACTTAAAACTACTCAGCCCTTATTGTCCTAAATAATGTGCTTGATTTTTTTAGGGTAGTCTTGAACCTTATTCTTGCTTATTCGTCCGTAATGACGGTTTTCTGCAGTATAATTTCCATACTGTTTATTATACTGCAGTACCATCTTAGTCAAACCTTAGGTCAATTGGGTCAAATTTTGACCAACATAAAATTATAAATTTTTTATTATGCCTTTTTCCTCAAAAGGCCTCGTGCATGACTAAACAAACTAGTTATTGACTCTCATAGCTAATTAAATGAGAACTCAAACATTTACTGATAAAATTATGAATTTCACATTGATATTCATAATTTTCATGAAACATCACATAAACACATAGCACGGACTTAAATTTCTTTACATACAAGAAAATCATGTGTCCGTAAAAATTTTTGGTTTTACAGATATTCGATATCTACGTGGTTGTTTATCTGTAAAATTTAGATTCCAGCCTATATCGATTCTATATCCATCTTCTGCATAAGGAAATAATAATGGATATTGTAATGCCATATAAAATGATAGAATTTATTAATTTTTTGTAATTCTTCAGTTTGACTATGAATAATAATATCTCTTCCAGCTTCATATTGACTAATATCTCCAACAATTAAAGCACCTATATCCGTTGAAGTTGGAAGATCATATTGTATACTATCTCCTTGTCGTCTTCTTATAAATCTCAGTTTCATGGATGATACTTGATTATTTTTATAAGTATCTTTGATAGTCCTTAAAAGTTATACTAATTTATTTGTTTCATCTAACATTGTAATTAATTTTTAAACTATTATCTCATTTAAATTATTTAAATTATTATTATTTGAAAATATAGCTATTCTGTTTTGAATTTCATTTTCTGTATCATAAATATATAATTGTGCAAAATTTGGAGGATTATTATTAGTTGGAAGTAAAGATCCAATTAGATGATGTATTTGTCCACTAATTTTGAAAATATATGGTGCTGATGAATTATTAATATATGATTGAATAATTGCTCTAAATGAAGTAAAAGCAAACATAGAATTATAAACTCTAATATTTTTTTCTAAAATTTGCGCTTAATGGTCTTCCATAATAATTTAATAGTTGATCTAAAATTGGTGGAGTTTTTTTATTTAAAGGTATATTAACTTTTCCATTTTGACAACATAGAAAAAATTTTGATGAATTTGTGTTTCAAGTTTGTTCATTTTTCCAAAATAACGCTCCATGATATTGACATGTATAATTACAATCTCCAATGTCAACATATTCATCATTTGAACATAAGTTATCATTTGAACATAAGTTAAAAATTTATAAGAAAAATAAAAATAAAAAATAAATTATCAGTAAAAATTTTTATTTAAATTAATATTTTAAAAAATGATAAAAATAAAAGAATTTAGATTTTACTTTTTTCAACTGATGAAAAGTTGTAGACATCAGAAGTTTGGCTTGTTGTTCCTTCGTTTGTGTTGAAAGTTGATGATAATTGAATAAATTTGGTTCAATAATCAGATATAGTTTCTACATTCAGTTCTTCAAACTGGTTAATTGAAGACTGCAAGTTTGTGGATATAGATGTTAATTATTATTCAGACTATTCCCCCCCCGTCCCTTTTTTTTACGTTTTGAATGTCTCGAATAATTAATATTTTTCTGACAATTTCTTTTCATTCTGATTATTTCTATGTTTTGTATGAATTAAAAAGACAAAAAAAATTATTAAAAATAGAAATTGTAAATATAAATATAGGCAAGAAATAAATAAATATTTGATTTAATAAAACCAATGTAATGTTAAAATAGCAAAAAAAAAAATATGATAACATATATAAAATAAAAAGAAAGTATTAATTACCACATTATATTTATTGTATGAATACAAAATTGAAAAAATTAATAAATTTAACAGATTTAATAAAGAAAAAAATAAATATAGATTGATTTGATGTAAGACAAATAAAATAAAACTAATTTTTGTAATTAATAATTAAATGTAATAATTTATTACATATTGAATATAAGTTTTGTAATAAATATAATATAAAAGTGTTAAAAAAATGTACTTAGATATATATTTTTTCAAAATTTATTTACAATTGAAGTAAAAAATTTTATTTTATTTTGTTATAATTTTTATGTATTGTTTTTAATTCTTTCTTTCTTTTAGTTTTTTTAAAGATTTTTTATGATTTTTAATATTATATTTTTATTATTTTAAATATTTTTTCCCCTCCAGATTTTTATAGAAAATTAATATCTTTATATATTCACATATTAAACGATTTATGTAATTTTATGTTTTTTGGTGGTACATAGTTAGTAAATAAATTATTTTATTATTTAATAAACTCAGCATATATTTTATATTTTGTTAAGAAAAATTATATTCATTATTTATGAAATAAATGAATTAATATAAACAGATAACATTATATATTGTTAAATATAGTAATAATATGAAATTATTTCTTTTTTATTATTTTTCCATATTTGTATTTAAAGTGCATTACAATTATGATTAAATTTTTTTTTATTCTCTATTAATAATGAAACAGATATTTATTTGATATGGTATGTGATTTTGTATTTTTTTTATCATTAGCAAATTATCTTCATAAAATTAAATATTAAGTAAAGTAGTATGTATGCGTGTGTATATATATATATATTCTTTTATCAACTAAGACAAAATGAAAGTGGTTAATTAATTACTTGTTAAATGTAGTCATTAAACGTTGTAGTTGTAAGACCTGAATTTTCATGGACTTATGATTTCTTTATTTATAAGGAATTAAAGTCTATATTATGTGTTTACAAGATGTTTCATGAAAAATTATGAATGTTAATGAGAAATTCATAATTTTATTTGTTAATGTTTGAATTCTCGTTGAAATTGCTCAAAAACTCAAAATAGAATGCCAAGTTTAGTAAATGGCTTTTTGAGTTGAAAAGAAAGCGAAAAGTATGTGATTTTACGAAAGTCAAAAATTTGGTCAAGACAGGTCGAAGAATTTTACGAAACTCAAACGTTTTTATGATCAAGATAATAGGAATAAGCCGTAAAACTACCCTAGAAAATCAAGCACACCGAGTTAAGATTAAGGGCAAAAAGGTCTCCGAAAAATAAGAGAGAAATTTTTACGGTCCGATTTTATACAAAAAAAATCTTGGAACAAAGTACGGTTTGAAATTACGAAGCACAATATTAGAAATATTTGTGTGGCACAAGAAAAATGAATTAATTTGGAGAAGATGGACAACATTGGAGACAAGCTAAACAAGGCCCTTGTTTTTAAGGAATGACCTCATGTAGATGACCTCACAAGGATGAGCTAAGCTTGGAAAGGAAAGGCTCATGAACCTTCCACATTTCCCTTAGCCGACCACACACCCCCTTTCCACCCATTGAGTGCCACATGCCCCCCCAAAATTCGGCAGCCCATTCCCCCTCCCTCCTCTATAAATAAATGCCCAAAACCCCATTTTTATTCACAAAATGCAACCAAACTCTTGCCAATTTTTCAGTCAAAAATCCGTGGGTTTGAGGGTGAGAAAGATAAGAGAAAAATCAGAAATTTTAGAGGGCTTTTGCTTGGGAGAGTTAGATCTTTACTAGGGAGAAACAAAAAAAAATTTGGAAGCTTGGAGACCCATTTTTGGGGGTGTGCAGCCGTGGGTTTAGAGAGGAAAAGAGGAGAGGAAAAGTTGAAATTTTTGGGGGAAATCCTTGGTAAGTGTTCGGGTTTGAGTGGATCTACCAAGGAGCCAAGAAAATTTTTGGGTGTCTCACCTAGACCCAAAATCCGTGAGCTAGGAGACTAAGGGGAGAAACAAGGAGATTTGGGATTTCAAACCCTAACTTGGGTTTAAGGTAAAATCTTGACCCAAATCCTTCAATTAAGTTTGATTCTAGCATTTTTATTTGTGGCTCAAGTCGGATTTGTAAGGACATAAGTCCATTTTATTTTCTAGCCCTAGATTTGTTGGTGTGTGCTTGATTAGGTGATTATGGTTGGTTGGCTTGATTATGATGTTTGCTTGCTTAATTTTGTGCTTGAAAAATGGTTAGGATACATGCTAGATGTGATTGGTGTGTCCCTTGATGTTTGGTCACAAAATCTGCCCTAGGCAGTGGGAGTGTAGCTGCTAGTTCAATGATGAATGTGATGGAGTATGCTTGATCTTGATGCTAGGCTAGAAACCATGCAACCCAAGGTTAGAGCTGTCGGTTAGGGTTGCATGGGCACATGGGATTGACATGCTTGAATTTATGGGACATTAGAAATGCTGCTTGATTGATGTATAAGTTCCCGATGTGATCAGTCGAGATAGATTCCGCAAAATAGGACGTAAACCGAACTAAGCAACCGAAACTGCTAGTTCGGATTCAAACTAGCCAGTTTCGGGAAAGTGAAATTTTAAGGCCTTTAGAGGCTGAACTGGGTAAAACTCAAAACACAAAAGTTGTTCAGAAGAGTTTTTTCTAGGGGGTAGCGTGGGCAGAATCTCAAAATGAGACTCCAAAGGCCTTCATTTTTATGAAAACCCGTGGCTGATCTGCCCAGACCCAGTTTTCAGGATCAGCCGGTTTCAAACAAAGACTGGCACTAATACAAGCTGAACTGGATTTTTTGTAAAACATGAAAGTTTTAGCATTTTTCGATAGCTACAACTTTCATGCAGACAAGTTTTTCAAATTTGGAGCCGGTTTTAAACTGACACTGTTTTACAAAGGGTGTGCAGTGAACCGAAAATTCCTGCACAGGATTTTCTAAAACTAGTTCAGAAAAACTGTTTTTCTTTTAAA
>CM046387.1:8720312-8745312 GCA_025413485.1 Ficus microcarpa
CCTGAGTGATCGGTTGAGTTAGCTCGCGACTTAGGACGCGTAAAATAAAAGTATACCGAAAACTGGTAGGTTCGGACTAAACCTACCCAGTTTTCGTAAAAGAAAAATAACAGGCCTTTAGAGGCCGAATTTGGGGAAACGTAAAACACGAAAGTTGTCCGGAACAACTTTTTCTAGGGGTATAAGCGAGCCGTTTTTCAAAATAAGGCTCCAATGGCCTTCAAAACTGCCAAAATCCGAGGCTAAGCATTTAAGTCCCCCAGACCCAGTTAGTTCCAGGAGTCAGCCAGTTTCAACTCAAAACTGGTACGTTTCTAGGCTGAATTAGGATTTTCATAAAATACAAAAGTTTTAGCATTTTTCGAGGGCTAGAACTTTCGTGAAGAAAACTTTTTCAGATAACGTACCGATTTTAAAAGAAAAATTGTTTTATGAAGGGTGCTCAAGGAATCCGAAATTCCTGCACCATAAGCTTAACAAATGATTTTAGAAAATTGGTTTTTCAACCTTAAATGAGTAATTTGGTTATGAAAATCGTTCCAAAGACGGTTTTCAACCTAAAATGAATTTATGAAGCATAAAACCAAGAAGTTGGATTTTATGACTCAAGCTATGAATTTTTACACGAAATGTAAATTTTGGGATTTACTCCTAAGTATTTTCCAAGTATGGAAAAATGATTTTTCAAGCAAAGTTAATAGCCAACGTTAGTTTACGAATGGTAATTGGGAGTTAGACCCAAGTTGCCGGGTCAAGCCCGAGACCCGAGAGGTTGACCATAGTTGACCATAGTTGACCAAGGTTGACTTTTGTTGACTTTTGGTTAACTAATAGTATGGGTCTAGTTTATCCTTACGGGGTTATCCAAAGTAACCCTAACGGATACCGATAATTAAACTAAAGGGTTATCAGATATGACCCGATAGTTTCGGATTAAGTTATTTGAACCTTAGAGGTTAGTTTGGCTTAGCACGCCAGGTTACCGTTGGTAACCAAGTTATAAGTTTTGCACTTAAGGGGACATACAATCAATACCATGTAGACATGTTGGTTAGTTTTCCAACCTTTTTCACGATATTAAGTAGATTATGTCCTTCAAGCAGGCAGAACCTGCAGCTGTACCAGGAGTGGAATAGCACTAGGAAGGGACAGTTAAGCAAGAACGTATGAGGGAAAGGTAAGTACAATTCCGCCTACGGCATGAACACATGTTAGTTGCATGAATAGGATGTCATAATATGTAGTATGCTATGCAGTAGGTCCATGTATGTTATGTATGCATTAAGTTTCATGTTAGGATAAGAAGTATGCTCATGTTATGTATGTATGTTATGTGAAGTATGTTATGTGAAGCATGTTAAGTAGTATGTATGCATGTTTAGATAAGTTTATGTTTATGCAGATGCATGTTTATGTTTTATGTTATTATTGTGGCATCACGAAGCATGTCCACTAAAATAAGTCAGTTGGTAAGATAAGAGATAAGACAGTAGGACATGTTGTGTTGTGCTGACGCTGCCTTTGTGGTAAGTTAAAACGGCACGTTTCATGGTTTGACTTGATATGGAAGGGCTGCCTCCACTACTCCATGTTAAGCTTTGTGCTTCATGGTTTAAGTTGGTATGGTCGGACCGCCTTCAATCACTCCATGGTTACGTACCGAAGTACATACACACATGTTATAGTAGCAAGATAAGATAAAATCAGTTCAGTAGAGAAACCATAATTGATTTTAAAATAAATCATAATTGGTTCACGTTGTTGTGCATTTAGATTGCATGCGGATAGGATGTTGTGCTTACTGAGCTTTTTAGCTCATAGCTTACGTTCATGCTGTAGGTAAGTTTCCTACCGGCACTTCCCGCTACAAGCTGTGGAGAGATGGCGCAACAGAATGTGAAATGTGGGTATGGACTGCTACGGGATTTCCGAAGTGCTTTTAAAAAATGAAATTGTGTTTTCATTATACTTCAGTATGTAAGCATGTATGTTTCAGTTTTAAGTTTATGTATGTATAGAGCTTTCCACTCAGGTGAAAGCTCAGTACTCTGTGAGTACATCATAATTAGTTAAGGTTTTATAAAAGAAAAACAGTTTTTAAGTTCAGTTTAACTTGTGTTAAAGTTTTATGATTTCCGCAATAGAAGTTTTCTAGTAACAATTTTTAGAAAAGAAGAAAAAAAAAATTTACTCTAAAATTTGGGTACTTATTTTTTTTCAAGACAAGTAAGTAAGTTAAGTAATTGTCACGACTCGAACCCAAACGCTCCAGGTTCGCGTGGTCAGACACCGCATGGCCTTGGTGGCGATAAGTTGGGTCTTGACAAAAAATCTGCCATTGGCAGTCATGAGAGCATGTTAGATCTAGGGTTGGATTTTGTGATGCTTGTGTGTATTGATGCATGTGCTAGAACCAAGCAACCCTAAGTTGTTAATTTTCGGATTTGGGTTGCATGGGTTGAATGAGATGGATTTATGGGTTTTTATGGGACGTTAGAAGTGCTGCTTGTTGTGATATAAGCTCCCGATGTGATCGATCGAGATAGATTCCGTGAAATAGGACGTAAACCGAACTAAGGAACCGAAACTGCCAATTCGGATTCGAATCTGGCCAGTTTCGGGAAAGGGTAATTTCAAGGCCCTTAGAGGCCGAACGGGGAAAAACTCAAAACATGAAAGTTATTCGGAACAACTTTTTCTGGAGGACTGCATGAACAGAATCTCGAAATAAGGCTCCAACAGCCTCCGTTTTACCCAAAACCCGTGGCTGATCCCTGGGACGGTCTTCACCCAATTTTTCAGAGTCAGCCCGTTTTCAAATAAAAACTGGTACTGATCTAGGCCGAACTGGATTTTTCATCAAACACGAAAGTTTTAGCATTTTTTGAGGGCTACAACTTTTGTGAAGACAAGTTTTTCAAATTCCAAGCTGATTTTTAAACTGGGCATGATTTATGGAAGGTGCGCAGGGAGTCAGAAATCCTGAACATGAGATTCACGAAAATATTTTTCTTGAAAAATTGTGAAGTGCTTTTAAACGGCTATTTTAGTTTAGGAAACCGTTCCAAAGGCGGTTTCCGGCCCCAAATGATTTATAAAAGATTTGCTTCGAAAACCAGGAATTTAAGAGCTCGGATTTGAAATTTCACATTTTTCCAAAGAAGTGAAGAAAAGAGGGTTTTATACCGAATATTTTCAAGTTAAAGAAAATAATGAGTTTAAGCCAAAGTATTTTCCAATTAAAGGAGTTAGAATTTTTACAAGCAAAATGAAGGATTTTTGGAAGTTAATTACACAAGATTTTCCAAAAAGGAAGAGGAATTTTAAAGTAAAAATTGGTAAGCAAGCCGATTACAAACGGTACCCGGATATTGTATCCGAGTTACAAACCCAAGGATAACCAAGGGTTGACTAAAGGTTGACCCAAGGTTAATTAAGGTTAACCTTAAGGGTTACCCAACATAACCCTAAGGGATACCCACATGTATATTTGGGCTAAGATTTAAAGGGCTAATGGAAATAACCCAATAACAAGGATGTATGAGCAAAGCCCAATAATAGAACAAGACTCTAAACCAAAAAGGTTACCCAACGTAACCTCTTAAGGATTTATCAAAACTCGATAAAGAATGGGGATTAAAGTGGCCAAGATAGATATCAAATATAAGGGACATACAACCAAAAGTAGGTATGAGTGTTGGTAGGTCACCAACACCTTACGAAAGGATCCTGATCCTATATTTTTGGTATATCAGGAAAGTGAATTGCCGTTGCCGACAAAGTTAGGGAACGCAACTTTAAGGATACGGCACTAGAGGTAAGTACAAACCTCACCTGCAGTATGAAAACTAATAAATTATGTTCAAGTATGTGGTTTTCAAATATGCTGCAATATGTTGTGTGATATATCTATGAAATGCCATGCTTTATAAAAAGTGCTATTTCTGCAAAATGCTATGTTTATAAAAGTGCTATATTTGCAAAATGTCATGTTTATAAAAATATCATGATTTCAAATGCCATGAATGAAAAGAATGTCATGCCATGTTATACATGAGATAAAAAGTATGTTATCATATAGTGACATCATAAGGTATGTTCACCAAGGATAAATAACATGGTAAGAAATCACAAGTAAAGTGTCGTACTGACCTCCCATAAGGTGGAGGATTTTTCATGTTCAAGTAAAGGATTCACCCTCTCATTGATGCGGGAGGGTGTAATCACCCAATGTTCCCAGAGCAGTTAGGGACTTTGCAACCCCTAACTGTAACTAGAGGCGCGCTAAATAAATGATGGCACGTACACTATGGGGCCCATAAGAAAGATAAGTAAGTTAAAAGAAATGCATAAATGGAACATAAATGGTTCACACATATGCATATGATGAAGTATATTTTTCAGATGTTTTAAATGTTTTGTGAGATTATGTTTGTGCTTATGGACGAAAGCTCATTCAGTTATATTTCATACTGTAGGTAAGAAACCTGCAGCCTAAATGGTGGGCATTGTGAGGACGATGTGGCGGCGGATGAAGGCGGTATGGATACCACTACGCATTAATTCTGCAAATCTTTTGATAAGTTAAGAAGTTTTGTATATAAGTATATACATGATGAAGACAAGTTTTGTATTATGGTATTTTGGAACCAAAGACCTTAAGTAAACTTTTAATTCAGTAGTAATGATCTACTGCTAATGACAAATGCCTTTTATAAGTATGTTTCAAAAAAATAATAATAATAATAATAAAAAATATTCCTAATTTTAAGTAAAGTTAAGTAAGTAAGTAAGACGTGACGGCCCTACATAGTAAGGGGGCGTCACAGAGTTGGTATCAGAGCGGTATCCTGCCAGCCTACTTCGTCTCACTCCGCATCGTTCCGCAATAGCCCAAGTAAGTTAATTAATTCTCTTACGCTTAGAATTAGATTCTTCGTATTCAACGCATATCGATGGTCTCCATGGAAAATGTTGGGTGTGAGATTGACGTTGGGTTGTGTCTTAGCTCGATGGTGGTAAACAAGTAATGTATTCCCATGATGAGGAAATTATGTATTTTCCTAAAAACTACGATTATGAAATGAAGATTATGGTTCTGTATAAAAGATATGATTTTATGAAAGTTTGAAAATAAGAAGCTTATTTTGTTGCTTCTATACAGAACCATGCCACCAAGACGTCGAGCGGCACAAGCCCAAAACGTCGATCTTACAGCTCAGCTAAACGAGCTGAGAGAGATGATGTTAGCCCAACAACGAGAAATAGGTAGGCTTAGGGCTCAGATAGCCCAACGGAACCAAGGACCGCCTGAGGCCAGAGTACCACCGGCACCTGAAGAGCAACCAGCGGTACCGGAATTTCCCGAGGAGGAACCAGTGATTCCGGAACACCCTGAGGTCCCAGAAGCACCAATGGCGCAAGTAGCTGCTCCGCCAGCACCTCGAGTTCGGACCCCGGCAGAGCTGTATCATGAATTTCGGCGCATGAAGGCGCCGGAATTCGAGGGATCGACGGACCCGATTGAGGCCGACAATTGGCTCATCGACTTTCAAGTTTCCTTGAACTTCTTAGGGCTCGATGATAGAGAGAGAGTCCTTTGCGCGTCCTTTATGTTGAAGACAGACGCCCGGTTATGGTGGGAAACGGTCCAGATCAGACGGGGATGTCAATCAGATGACATGGGAAGACTTCGTTGAGGAGTTTCGTGAGAAATACTTCAACACGGAAGTCATGGAAACCCAGCAGGACGAGTTCACCAATTTCCGTCAGGGAAATCTGTCTGTGGCCGAAGCCGTGAGAAAGTTGAACAACTCGTCCGTCTCTACCCTCAACTCATCAGTTCCGAGAGGGACAAAGTGAGAAAAATGATGAGAATGTTCTGGCCAGACTTAGCCGTGATTATCAGTAGTAGCCCCCACCCACCGCTCACTGTTGCCGAGTGCGTCAGTCGAGCAGTTCGAGCCGAATACTGGGTCAGTCAGAACAAGGCGCAACGGGCCCAGTTCTTTAAGGAAAGGAATGAGGAGAAGGCCCTTGCCAATCAGAGTCAGACCAAACCAGGCCAACCATCCAGCAGAAAGGTCAAGGAGGATCTTCTGGCCAACGCGGCAGCAACAAGCCGTATGGCAACCCCCAGCAGAAAAGAAAGTGGAATGCTGGAGGACAGGGGAGCCAACAGAATCCTCCCCAGAAGAAGAATGCCCCTGACAACAGTGGAACTCCCCCTTGCCAGAAATGTGGGAGAAAGCACTCGGGAGACTGTCGTGCTGGAACAAACCGCTGTTACCTGTGTGGCAAGGAAGGCCACTTTGCAAAGAATTGCACTGCCAATGTCCACCACCAGCAGAATTATCAGAGGGGTCAGGGAAGTCAGTTGCACGCTGTACAGATGAAGCTCGAAGGACCTGCAGCTCCTCAAGGCCGAGCTAAAGCTCCAGAACCTCAGGGACGCATCTATGCCTACACAAAGGAGGATGCTCAAGCTGGACCGTCCACGGTGGTGACAGGTCAGCTTCCTATTGCCCAACAAGATGCTTATGTGTTGATTGATTCTGGAGCTACGCATTCATTCACATCACCTAGGTTTGCTAAGAAACTAGGTAGAGATGATGAAAAAATCGGAAGAATCTTTCGTACTGCATTGCCCTCCGGGGAAATTTTGTTGTCTGATTATTGGATACGCCATGTTCCAATAATCATATGCGGTAGAGAGATGTACGTCAACCTGATCGTCATCGATTTGTACGACTACGACGTTATCCTGGGTATGGACTTCCTGGGAAAGTACAACGCGGTTATCGACTACCAGCGTCGTGCCGTCACGTTCAAGCCAGTTGGAGATAAGGAATTCATCTTTCGAGAATCGACCCCGAAACAGCCAAAGATGTTTATTTCGGCGCTAAAGGCTAGAAAATTGTTGGCGGAAGGATGTACGGGATTTCTAGCCAACATGGTAGACAAGACACAAGAGACCGAAAGTAAGCCGGAAGATGTACTGATAGTCAAGGAGTTTGTGGACGCTTTTCCTGAAGATCTGCCAGGATTGCCACCAGAACGAGAAATCTCTTTTGAGATTGAGTTACTCCCAGGATCGGCACCAGTATCCAAGGCACCTTATAGGATGGCGCCTACTGAACCCAAAGAATTGCAAGTCCAGTTGAAGGAGCTCCTGGATAAAGGATTCATCAGACAGAGCTATTCACCGTGGGGAGCCCCGGTGTTGTTTGTTAAGAAGAAGGACGGCACTCTTAGAATGTGCATCGACTATCGGGAATTGAACAAGATCACCATCAAGAACAAGTATCATTTGCCCAGGATCGACGATCTGTTCGACCAACTGAAAGGAGCCTCCGTCTTTTCGAAGATCGACGTGCGATCGGGATATCACCAGCTCCGAATCAAGGAAGGAGATGTTCCGAAAACGGCATTTCGTACTCGATATGGGCACTACGAGTTCCTTGTGATGCCGTTCGAACTGACAAACGCTCCAGCAGCCTTCATGGATATGATGAATCGAGTATTTAAGGACTACTTGGATAAGTTCGTCATTGTCTTTATCGACGACATTTTGATATATTCAAGGTCGAAAAAGGAGCACGAGGAGCATATAAGGATTGCACTACAGATTTTGAAGCAAAATCAGCTTTATGCCAAGTTCTCCAAGTGTGAGTTCTAGTTGGAGAAGGTCCATTTCCTAGGACACGTGGTCTCAAAAGAAGGCATATCCGTAGACCCGGCCAAGATTGAGGCGGTAAGCAAGTGGCCAGCCCCCAAAAATGTTACCGAAGTGCGCAGTTTCCTCGGATTAGCGGGCTATTACCGGCGATTTGTCGAAGGATTTGCTAAGATCGCGGCGCCACTTACCGCACTCACAAGAAAAGGGAAGGCGTACGAATGGACAAATAAGTGTGAAGAGCACTTCCAAGAGCTCAAAAGCAAGTTGACGAGTGCTCCAATCCTCACAATTCCGGTCGTGGAGGAAGAAAACTTCGTAATTTATAGCGATGCTTCCAAGATAGGATTGGGAGCAGTACTCATGCAGAACAGAAAAGTAATTGCTTATGCTTCGCGACAGCTCAAGGAACATGAAAAGAACTATCCGACGCATGATTTGGAGCTTACGGCGGTAATATTTGCCTTAAAATTTTGGAGGCACTACCTGTACGGCACAAAATGCGAAGTATATACGGATCATCAGAGCTTGAAGTACATCTTCACACAAAATGAGCTTAACATGAGGCAAAAAAAATGGCTCGAATTGATCAAGGACTACGACATATATATCCGATATCATCCCGGGAAGGCTAACAAGGTGGCCGATGCCCTCAGTCAGAAGTCGTCTTCCTCGATGATGTCAATCCGGTCATTGACTGAGCCTCTTCAAAAGGAGCTAATGGAAGCCAAAATCGAGCTTATCACAGGAGGATTAGCTGCCCTCACTTTCCAGCCTACTATTTTAGATGAGATGAAAGAACGTCAAGAAGCAGATGCCTCACTGCTTAGGACGAAGAACGAGGTTTTAGAAGGAAAGGAGTCAGACTTCCACATATCCGATGAGGGCGTACTCTATCAAAAGAATAGACTATGCATTCCTAACGATGAAGTACTAAAGGAAAGGATCATGAAAGAAGCTCACGAGACTCCGTACTCTGTCCATCCTGGAGCCACGAAGATGTACAAGGACTTGAAGGAGAGTTTTTGGTGGCCCAAAATGAAGAACGACGTTGCTACTTTTGTCAGTAAGTGCCTTACTTGTTAAAAAGTAAAGGCGGAACACCAACGTCCAGGAGGAGAACTGCAGAAAATTTCCATCCCAGAATGGAAATGGGACCAAGTGACGATGGATTTCGTGGTTGGTCTGCCTCGAACTCCTAGCAGCAACGACGCTATTTGGGTGGTCGTTGACCGATTGACAAAGTCGGCGCACTTTATAGCCATCAAGCTCAGCTTCCCAGTAGAACAACTGGTAGAATTGTACGTGGCCCAGATCGTTCGCTATCATGGGATTCCGAAAACTATCATCTCGGATCACGACGGTCGCTTTACTTCAAAATTTTGGAGGAGCGTACATGAAGCAATGGGTACCAAGCTTTCGTTTAGTACAGCCTTTCACCCACAAACGGATGGACAATCAGAAAGGACCATTCAGACCTTAGAAGATATGTTGCGAGCTTGCGTGATGGATTTCAAGGGAACTTGGGATAAGAAGCTTCCTTTAATCGAGTTCTCATACAACAACAGTTTTCACGCTTCAATTGAAATGGCTCCTTATGAAGCTTTGTACGGAAGAAGATGCAGATCTCCAGTCCACTGGTACGAGACAAGAGAAAAGGAACTTGTATCTACAGACTTCATTCGAAGGACCACGGAAAACGTGAAGCTCATACGACAAAGGATGGAGACTGCGTTTAGCCGGCAAAAGAGTTATGCCGACAAGCGCCGAAGGCCTCTAGAATTCCAAGTGGGAGACTTGGTTTTCCTCAAAGTCGCTCCATTTAAGGGAGTTATGCGGTTCGGAAAGAAGGGGAAATTGAGCCCAAGGTATATAGGGCCATTCGAGATACTCGAGAGAGTTGGGAACGTAGCCTACAAGTTGGCCTTACCCCCGGAGTTAGCATATGTGCACAATGTGTTTCATGTGTCGATGCTGAAAAAGTACATTCCGGATCCGTCGCACGTATTGGATCACGAACCGATCGAGATTCGCGAAAATCTGACTTATGAAGAAAAGTCAGTCCAAATTTTGGCACGAGAAGAAAAGGTGCTAAGGAACAAGGTCATACCTTTGGTTAAGGTATTATGGAGGAATCGCCATATTGAAGAAGTGACATGGGAACGAGAAGAAGACATGAAGAGAGACTACCCCGATTTGTTCTAATTTTCGAGGACGAAAATCTTTTAAGGAGGGTAGGTTGTAACACCCGAAATTTTGTAGACTTGTAATCTCTTTGTTCATAAGGAATTAGAGTCTAATTTATATATCTATGATGTGTTATATGAAAAATTATGAATAATAGTGAGAAATTCATAATTTTATTTAAACAATCTTCGAGTCCTCATTTAATGATTATGAGACTCAATTAATGATTTATGAGCTAAGAATGAGGTTTTTAAAGGAAAAAGAATGAAAAAAGATGAAATTTTACGAAAGTCAACTTTGACCGAAAAAGTCAAAGGGTTGACCCAAAAGTCAAAGTTTGACCGGGACGGGTCACAACGTTGACTTCACCAGTATGATGAAGGTATATGGAAAGAATCTCCGAAAATGAAGTTTTATAAGCCATAAATCCACCCTAGAAAAATCAAGCACACCAAAATCGAATTAAAGGCAAAAAGGTCTCCGAAAAGTGGAGAAAGAGAGTTTTCGGTCCAAACTTACATGGAAGAATTTTTGGACCAAAATATAAAATAAGAATGCTCAACACAGTATTGGAAATAACTGTGGAGCGCTAAAGGAGCCGTGAAAGAGCGAGATGGCCAAACAAGGCCTTAGAAGAGCTAGTGGAAGATGACATCAACCTTTGACATCACCTTCCACCAACTCAAGACTACAAATGGCAGCCCTCCCCCACTCACAATGGTCGGCAACTAGACAAGAAAAAGGAAAGAAATTGGTTTGGTTTCGGTAACAAAATGGCAATTCAATCCCAACCAAGCCAAGGACACCTACCCATGCTTATGACTCACCTTTCCACTAGCCTAAGATGACTTGTGAAGCTCCCTTTCTCCTCCCCTTTGGTCGGCAGCAGCTAAGGACAGCAAGGAAAGAAAAATTTAATGGGAACAAGACTAGACACAAAGCCCAAAATCAAGGAAAAAGTTGAACCACTTTTGTCCATCACAAGTCTCCCATCCCCTAGTCACTTTTTGCTTAAAATAATGAGTCAAAACCCATGCCTTTTTCCCCTTGGAAATCTCGGCAGCACACCCCCTTAAGCTACCTTGGATTCGGCTGCACCATTGGACAACAAAGACAAGACATAAAGCCTTGATTTAAGGCAAGCAACCAACCACTAGTCATTCAAGCAACCCCTCCCTTTTTCCCTTCTCATTTCCTTGTCAAAGACAGCCAAAACCTTTGCTTGGTCTTCAGAATTTCCTGCAGCAAGAGGGAGAAGGAGAGAGAGAGAGATTCAAGAGAAAATTTTTGGGTTCTCCATCTCAAGGGTGCACGGTTTTTGCAAGAAGGGAGAGCTAGAGAAAGCTTGAGATTTTCTTGTGAGTTTGAGTGTTTGGCCGACCAAGAGGAGAAGAAAAAGAGGTGAGTAACTCTTGACAAATTTTTGGATTCTCTTCTTGTGATGCTCGGTTTTGTTAGAGCAAGAAAAAGCTAACAAAACTCTCTTGGGTTCCATTTTCTTGAACCAAAACCGTGAGCCACCAAGCAAGGAAGGATTTGAGAAACATTTTGTGGATTTCTTCCAAGTGGTGGCCGAGCAAAGAAGAGAAGGAGAAGGTAAGAAAAACTTGGATCCTTTTTCTTGTTAAGGTTCAGTTTTGGTTAGAGCAAGAAAGAGCTAACAAAAAAATTTTTGGATCCCATTTGTGTGGTGAAGCCGTGGGCTAGAGCAAGGAAGGAAGAGTTGGGATTTTCAAAACCCTAACTTGGGTTTGAGGCAAATCTCTTAAACCACCTTGAAATCAAGTCTTATTTAAGTGTTTTTGATATTGATTCAAGTGGTTTGTAAGGACATAAGTCCACTTTAAATTTCTTCCCTCATTGTTGGTGTGTGTGCTTGATTAGGGTAGGATTTGGTTGGCTGATTTTGGATGCTTGTTTACTTTAAAATTTGTGCTTGAAAATGTGGTAGGAAACATGCTAGATGTGGTTGATATGTCCCTTAAGTTTTGGTCAAAAATCTGCCCTTGGCAGCCATGAGAGCATGTTAGATCTAGGGTTGGATTTTGTGATGCTTGTGTGTGTTGATGCATGTGCTAGAACTAAGCAACCCTAAGTTGTTAATTTTCGGATTTGGGTTGCATGGGTTGAATGAGATGGATTTATGGGTTTCTATGGGAAGTTAGAAGCACTGCTTGTTGTGGTATAAGCTCCCGTTGTGATCGGTCGAGATAGATTCCGCGAAATAGGACGTAAACCGAACTAAGGAACCGAAACTGCCAATTCGGATTCGAATCTGGCCAGTTTCGGGAAAGGGTAATTTCAAGGCCCTTAGAGGCCGAACGGGGAAAAACTCAAAACACGAAAGTTGTTCGAAACAACTTTTTCTAGAGGACTACATGGGCAAAATCTCGAAATAAGGCTCCAATGGCCTCCGTTTTACCCAAAACCCGTGGCTGATCCCTGGGACGGTCTTCACCCAATTTTTCAGAGTCAGCCCGTTTTCAAATAAAAACTGGTACTGATCTAAGCCGAACTGGATTTTTTATAAAACACGAAAGTTTTAGCATTTTTCAAGGGCTACAACTTTCGTGAAGACAAGTTTTTCAAATTCTAAGCCGATTTTTAAACTGGGCGTGATTTATGGAAGGTCCGCAGGGAGTCCGAAATCCTGCACATGAGATTCACGAAAATATTTTTCTAGAAAAATTGTGAAGTGCTTTTAAATGGCTATTTTAGTTTCGGAAACCGTTCCAAAGGCGGTTTCCGGCCCCAAATAATTTATAAAAGATTTGCTTCGAAAACTAGGAATTTAAGGACTCGGATTTGAAATTTCACATTTTTCCAAAGAAGTGAAGAAAAGAGGGTTTTATACCGAATATTTTCAAGTTAAAGAAAATAATGAGTTTAAGCCAAAGTATTTTCTAATTAAAGGAATTAGAATTTTTACAAGCAAAATGAAGGATTTTTGGAAGTTAATTACACAAGATTTTCCAAAAATAAGGAAGAGGAATTTTAAAGTAAAAATTGGTAAACAAGCCGATTACGAACGGTACCCGGATATTGTATCCGAGTTACAAACCCAAGGATAACCAAGGGTTGACTAAAGGTTGACCGAAGGTTAATTAAGGTTAACCTTAAGGGTTACCCAACATAACCCTAAGGGATACCCACATGTATATTTGGGCTAAGATTTAAAGGGCTAATGGAAATAACCCAATAATAAGGATATATGAGCAAAGCCGAATAATAGAACAAAGCTCTAAACCAAAAAGGTTACCCAACGTAACCTCTTAAGAATTTATCAAAACTCGATAAAGAATGGGGATTAAAGTGGCCAAGATGGATATCAAATATAAGGGACATACAACCAAAAGTAGGTATGAGTGTTGGTAGGTCACTAACACCTTACGAAAGGATCCTGATCCTATATTTTTGGTATATCAGGAAAGTGAATTGCCGTTGCCGACAAAGTTAAGGAACGCAACTTTAAGGATACGGCACTAGAGATAAGTACAAACCTCACCTGTAGTATGAAAACTAATAAATTATGTTCAAGTATGTGGTTTTCAAATATGCTGCAATATGTTATGTGCTATATCTATGAAATGCCATGTTTTATAAAAAGTACTATTTCTGCAAAATGCTATGTTTATAAAAGTGCTATATTTGCAAAATGTCATGTTTATAAAAATATCATGATTTCAAATGCCATGAATGAAAAGAATGTCATGCCATGTTATACATGAGATAAAAAGTATGTTATCATATAGTGACATCATAAGGTATGTTCACTAAGGATAAATAACATGGTAAGAAATCACAAGTAAAGTGTCGTACCGACCTCCCATAAGGTGGAGGATTTTTCATGTTCAAGTAAAGGATTCACCCTCTCGTTGATGCGGGAGGGTGTAATCACCCAATGTTCCTATAGCAGTTAGGGACCTTGCAACCCTTAACTGTAACTGGAGGCGCGCTAAATAAATGATGGTACGTATACTATGGGGCCCATAAGAAAAATAAGTAAGTTAAAAGAAATGCATAAATGGAACATAAATGGTTCACGTATATGCATATGATGAAGTATGTTTTCCAGATGTTTTAAATGTTTTGTGAGATTATGTTTGTGCTTACTGGGCGAAAACTCATTCAGTTATATTTCATACTGTAGGTAAGAAACCTGCAGCTTAAATGGTGGGCATTGTAAGGACGATGTGACGGCGGATGAAGGCGGTATGGATACCACTACGCATTAATCCCGCAAATCTTTTGATAAGTTAAGAAGTTTTGTATATAAGTATATACATGATGAAGACAAGTTTTGTATTATGGTATTTTGGAACCAAAGACCTTAAGTAAACTTTTAATTCAGTAGTAATGATCTACTGCTAATGACAAATGCTTTTTATAAGTATGTTTCAAAAAAAAATAATAATAATAATAAAAATATTCCTAATTTTAAGTAAAGTTAAGTAAGTAAGTAAGGCGTGACGGTCCTACGTAGTTAGGGGGCGTCACAGGCATAGTTTGGGTAAGATTTCCCAATTTTTCTGCTGAAAATCTGCCCCCCTTCACCCCTTTTTATAGCTGGAAATTGATAAATTTTTGGATTTATTTTTATTCCAAAAATTACATGTTGACCCCTAAAGTGAAAATTTTTGCACAAACACCCCTAAGAGGTGTCACTTGGCCGACTGTCTCCTTGGCCTCCAAGCAAAGGTGACCTCATCTTGCTGACCTCATCACGTTTACCTCATCGTGCTTACATCATCTAGTTTTCAAAAATTACACTTTGGCCCCTAAAGACAAAATCTTGACATTTTTGCTCTCCTAGGTGGCCGGCCATTAACTTGCTTGCCAAGGCTTGCTTATCTCATCATGGTGACATCATCTTGATGACATCACTTTGCTTACATCATCAAATTTTTAAAAATTATATTTTTGCCCCAAATGGCAAAATCTTTACATTTTTGCCCCTGAGGTGACCGGCCACTTTACCCATTTTCTAGAGAATTCTACATTTCTTTCCATGCTATTTTAATCATTTATGATATCATAAATCTATAGTGAGGTGATATCATCATCTTAAGGCCTCGTTTGGCTTTTTTTTCTTAAAATGCAGTCCATTTTCATGCTACATAGATATTTTTAATACTGTTATCCACTTAATAACAGTACTTTTATACTGCACTGCAGTCCAAAAATTTATCTGTAAAAATTTTTCCTTATTTTTTCGAACCCTTTTTGCCCTTGGTCCTAACTTGGTGTGCTTGATTTTTCTAGGGTGGTCTCATAGCTTAGTCTTACTATTTTGTCTATAATGACAATTTTTCGCAGTCTATCTTTCATACTGCTTATCAAATAACTATACTGTCATGTCTTTGACCTCTCGGGTCAACCTTTGACCTTTTGGTCAACTTTGACTTTTTCGGATCAAATTTTGACCAACATAAAATCATGAAATTTGTTAAGCCTTTTTCCATAAAAAGCTTCATACATAGCTAATCAATCATTTATCAAGTCTCATAGCCAATTTAATGAGAACTCCAACATTTACTAGTAAAATTATGAATTTCCCATTGCTATTCATAATTTTCAGAAAATATCACGTGAACACTTAATGTGGACTTCAATTTCTTCTAAACATGAGTCCATGAAAATTCCGGGTGTGACAATACACTTCCTACGTAACAGGGTATACCTTTCATACATAACATGGCATACCCTTCATGCATAACGTAACAAAGCACACTTATCATACTTATCATGGCATACATTTCATACCTAACATGCCATACATATCATGGCATACACCTTATACACAACATGACATACTCATTATAGCATACATGGAATATTATAACATATCATGTCACACTTAACATATAAAGCATAATATATGCATGGTCCGGTTATGCTCGTATTATGCCTTCCTTATTCACTTTATCTTACTTCCTTAGCTTATCTTACTTATGGGCCCCTTACTTGAATGTATGTACCGAGCACGCAACTATGGAGTGGTTGGGGCGGCCAGTCCATTTCTAACTCAAACCATAGTCCAATCCAACCTCGGACGGATGGTACGACACAAGCAAGCTTGCTTGCCATCTTGCTTACTTTCTATCTTGTCATGTTGTGACGCTCTCATCCTACGTAGGGCCATCACCTCTCATACTTAACTATATTTTACTTGAAAATTTGAGCATATTTTTTTTTCCAACATACTTATATATACATTAGATTTTCCCGTATCTGTATTTACATACATACATACTAACATAAAAGATTTTTCGAAGTCTTTAGTATCAAATATACTATATAACATAATTTTTTTTCACGATATATATACATATATCCAAAAACTTCTTAACTTAGAAAAATGTGAGGAATATATGCGTAGTGGTATCCATACCGTCCTTCATCCGCCGCACCGTCCGCCTATAGCTCATCATTTAGGCTGCAGGTTTCTTACCTATAGTATGAAATATAACTAATGAGCTTTCATCCAGTAAGCACAAACTTTATCTCACAAAACATTTTTATTTTAAGACATTTTGAAAACATATAATCATCATCTAACATATGCATGAACCATTTATGTTCATTTATGCATCCATTTTTAACTTGAACTTATTATCTTCCTTTAACATGTGGGCCCCTTGTGTATGTACCAGTTGCGCGCCCTCCAGATAAAGCTAGGGGTTGCAAGGTCCCTAACAGTTCTGGGAAACATAACTGATTATACCCTCACGCGTTAACGAGAGGTTGATAATCAGAACTTGAACATGAATAACCCTCCACCTGATGGGAGGTTGGTACGACACTTTACTTGTGATTTCTTACCATGTTGTTTATCTTTAGTGAACATGCCTTATGATGTCACTATATCATAACATAACTTTCATCTCATTCATAACATGGCATGGCATTTTTACAATCATAGCACTTTTGCAAACATAATATTTCTTTTGCAAATATAGCACTTTTGAAAACATAGCATTTTGCAAATATAGCACTTTTGAAAGCATGGCTCTTTGCAAATATAACACTTTTAAAAGCATGACACTTTGCAAATATAGCACTTTAGTAAACATAGCATCGCGTTGAACATAGCACAAACATGTAATAGCATTTTTTTCAAAATAGCATACTATCTTTCATACTGCAGGTGAGGTTTGTACTTACCTCTTGCGCTTTATCCCGAGTGTTGCGTCCTCAAATTGGGTTGCAACAGCAGGTCACTTCCTGCTATTTGAAAGAGCATAGGATCAGGATCCTATCATGAAATGTTGGTGACCTAACCAACTCTCATATCTACTCTTAGTTGTATGTCCCCTATACTTGTTACCTTACTTGGTCATCATTGGTCATTCTACTTTTTAAGAACAATTAAACTTTGATTATTTCTTAAGAGGTTACGTTGGATAACATCTCTTTGGTGCTAAGCCCTTAATCTTTCTATTTGAGTTTAGGTTTATCATTCTACCTTTGGACTTTACTCTTACATCATAATCATTGGGTTATCTCCATTAACCCTTAAATCCTAGTCCAATCATATATTTCGTGTATCCCTTAGGGTTATATTGGGTAACCCTTAAGGTCAACCTTAATTCAATATTGGGTCAACTAAAGTCAACATTAAGTCGACTAAAGTCCACCCTTGGTCATCCTTGGGCTTGATCCTGTAACTCGAATATAATATCCGGTTACCGTTCGTAGTCGGCTTGATTACCAGTTTTACCTTCAAACCTCATTTCCTTACTTTTAGAAAATCTTGTGTAATTATCTTCAAAAATTCTTTAGTTTGCTTGTAAAAATTCTTACTTCTTTTGATAACATTTTATAAAACTATTTAGGACTGAAAACCGCCTGTTTCGTTCATTTTGCTTTACCTTGGCTTAAAATTCTACTTCTCTTCTTAACTTGAAAAAGTTGAGGAAAATTTCAAAACTTTTAATTTTATTTGTAAAAATTCCTGTTTTTGAAACGGATCCTTATAAAAATCATTTAGGGCTGAAAACTACCATTGGAACAGTTTCCATAGTCAAAACAGTGATTTTGGGGAAGAAAACAATTTTTCTGAACTAGTTTTAGAAAATCCTGTGCAGGAATTTTTGGTTCATTACACAGCCGTTGGAAAACGATGTCAATTTAAAAATCTAATCCGAATTTGAAAAACTTATCTTCATGAAAGTTGTAGCTCTCGAAAATTTCTACAACTTTTGTATTTTTCAAAAACTCTAGTTCCACTTGTATTTTTGTCAGTTTTCATTTGAACTGGCTGGGCGTGTAATTTAGGTCTGGGCAGACCAGTCTCGGTTTTTGATAAAAACAGAGGCCATTGGAGTCTCATTTTGGGATTCTACTCATTTGAACCCTTAGGAAAAACCCTTCTGAACAACTTTCATGTTTTGAGTTTTACCCAGTTCGGCTTCTAAAGGCCTTAAATTTTCACTTTGCCGAAACTGGCCAGTTTTGAATCCGAACTGGCAGTTTCGGTTACTTAGTCCGGTTTACGTCCTAATTTGCGGATTCTATCTCGACCGAACACTTCGAGAGCTTACATAACAAACATCCAGCATTTCTAATGTCCCATAAATTCAATCAAGCTAATCCCACATGCCCATGCAGCCCCTAACCGATTACCCTAAACCATGGGCTGCATGGTTTCTAGCTTAGCATAACCTTCAAGCTTGCATCACCACATCCACCCTCAAACTAGCAGCCACATAGCCACTGCCTAGGGCAGATTTTCGACCAACAATCAGGGAACATACCAATCATAATCATTCACCATCTAACATGCTTCCTAACATCCATCAAGCACAAATTAAACAAGCAATCAACATAAATAAGCCAAGCACACCCTAATCCCTAACCAAGTACATACTAACACATCTAGGGCTTAGAAATTAAATGTGGACTTATGTCCTTACAAACCAACTTGAACCACAATCAAAATGCTAGAATTGAACTTAATTGAAAGATTAGGGTCAAGATTTTACCTTAGACCCAAGTTAGGGTTTGGAAATTCCAAGATCCCTTTGCTCCCCTTGGTTCTCCTTGCTAACAGTTTTAACCTAACCAGAGCACCCAAAATTTTTCTTTTGATTCCTCTCAAAAACCGAACATTCTACAAGATTTTTCCCCCAAGATTTTTCCGTTTTTCCTCTCCTATTTCCCCTCCCAAACCCACGGCCACAGCAGCCAAAATGGGTCTCCAAAATTCTCAAATTTTTCTTGTTTCTCCCTAGCAACGCCGAGTACCCTCTAAGCAAAAGCCCTCAAGAAATTTTGGTTTTTCTCTTCTCTTTCTCTCCCCAAACCCGCGGATTTTCTGAAGCAAAATGACAAGAACTTGGCTAAATTTTGTGAATAAAATGATTTATGGGTTCATCTATTTATAGAGGTGGAGGAGGTTTTGGAAATCACACAAAAACCCCATGAAAACCAATATTTTCACTAAGGGGGAGTAGGTGGCTGGCAATGGGTGGTGGGAAGGTTCTAGAATTTTTTTTCCAAGCTTAATTAGGGTTTATGATGTCATAATTCCAAAGCCAAGTGATGTCACCCATGCAAAACAAGGGCCTCATTTGGCTATTCTCCATAAAAACAGTCCATTTTTGTGCTACACAGATATTTCTAATGCTGTGCTTCACTAATACACAGTATTTTTATACTGTATACAGTACAAAATTTATCTGTGTAAAATCGGACCGTAAAATTTTTTTCTTATTTTTCCGAACCTTTTCCACCTTTAATCCTATCTTGGTGTGCTTGATTTTCTAGGGTAGTTTTAAGGCCTATTCTTGCTATCTTGACCATAAATAAAGTTTTCGCAGTATCTCTCCTATACTGCATTTCATCATACTATAAAGTCAACTTGTTGACCATCCTTGGTCAAACTTTGACTTTTTGGTCAACCCGTTGACTTTCATAAAATCATATACTTTTTCGTCCTTTTCGACCCAAAATGTCGTTTACTAATCTTGGCATTCTATTTTGAGTCTTATAGCCGATTTAATGAGAATTCAAACATTAGCTAATAAAATTATGAATTTCACATTGCTATTCATAATTTTCCATGAAATATCTTATAAACACACATTGTGGACTTTTAATTTCTTATGAACAAGGAAATCCTAAGTCTATGAAAATTCGGGTCTTACATATGTCATACTTAATCTTATCATTCTTGTAAAATTAGGTGAACATGCTTCATGATAACATACTTACATGCTTCATATCTCAATTATCATAACATGACATATCATACATCATGAACGTACCTTGGCATAGCTTGTATCATAACTTGATTTCACATAAACCATATCATAAACATATCATGATTCATATTATGAACACATAACAACATAACACAACAACATAGCAACACAACATATACAACACATAACACTTAACCCTAGCATATATCTAACATACTTTGGCAAGTTACAACATAAAGCCTATGCTGTAGGCGGAGTTGTACTTACCTCTCTCGCTATATCCCACGTAATGCTGCTCCTTTTCTGGGTACAGCTGCAGGTTTCTGTCTGCTTGATGAAGGACATAGTCTAGTTAAACTTGTGAAATGTTGGTGACCTAACCAATATGCTTACGTAATCCTGGTTGTACGCCTCTTTGTGCATAACATCTTACTTGGTTACACTTAGTATCCATATTGTTATGGATTTATTACTTAAAAGGTTACATTGGGTAACCTTATGTGCTAAGCCCACAACATACCATTAGAGTTAGATTATCTTCCAACCTTGGGCTTCTTCTTTAATCCACAAACCATCGGGTTATTTCCATTAACCCTATATCTTAGCTCAATTGGTATCCTTTAGGGTTATACTGGGTAACCCTTAAGGCCAAACTAAGTCAAATTGTTAATCAACCAAAGTCAATTATAGTCAACTATAGTCAACTACGGTCAACTATGGTTAACCCTCTTTGGGTCAATCTTTGGCCCTTGGGCTTGACCCAGTAACTCGGGTATCCTTCCCGGTTACCATGCGTAATTGCTTTGCTTATCAAACTTTAGCTTGAAAAATTCTATTTTTCCTTAACTTGGAAAATTTGGGGGAATTAATTCCAAAACTTTTTACTTAACTCGTAAAAATCTATATTCTTAAAATGGGGCTTTATAAAATCATTTGAGGCTGAAAACTGTCATTGGAACAATCTCCATAGTCAAAACAGTGAGAATTGGAAAAATATAGTTTTTCTGAAACAGTTTTTAGAAAATCCTGTGCAGGAAT
Organism: Ficus microcarpa; assembly: GCA_025413485.1. Classification (NCBI taxonomy): domain Eukaryota; kingdom Viridiplantae; phylum Streptophyta; class Magnoliopsida; order Rosales; family Moraceae; genus Ficus; species Ficus microcarpa. The sequence continues at coordinate 8,741,418 of CM046387.1, forward strand.
TTTCCTGTTCCCTGCACAGCCTTTATAAAACCATGTCAGTTTAAAAATCTGTTTAGAATTTAAAAAATTTGTCTTCATGAAAGTTCTAGCTCTCGAAAAATCCTAAAACTTTTGTGTGTTATGAAAAATTTAATTCGGACTCTATCATGTTCATAATCTGGGTTGAAACCACCTGACCATGCATAAAACCTGGGCATGGTTAGGCTCGGGTTTTCACTAAAACCAAGGCCATTGGAGCCTTATTTTGAAAATCCGTCCATGTTACCTCTTAGGAAAAACTCTTCTGAACAACTTTTATGTTTTACGTTTTTCCCAATTCGGCCTCTAAAGGCCTCAAATTCCACTTTTTAGAAAACTGGGCAGTTCCAATCCGAACTGGCTGTTTCTGTTATTAATTTCATTTTACGTCCTATTGCGCAAAATCTAACTTAACCAAACACGTGGGAGCTTAAATAGCATACATGCCGCATTTTCTAACGTCCCACATGAACAAACATGTAACTCTAACGCGTCCATGCAAACCAAAACAGATCTGCCCTAGCCTAGGGTTTGCATGCTTCTAGGTTTGCATCTCATTCCAATCATTCATTCTCATACCATTCATGACTAGCACTAGCAACTTAGCATAATTGCCACAACCGGCTTGCACAAAACAGGGGACATACAATCTATCTAATCATGCAATCCTAGCATGCAAGCAAGCACAAACATATAGCAAATAAAAGCATAATCAAACCACCCCTAGAACCCTAATCAAGCACCACACCTAGTCTAGGGCAATTGAAATAAACTTGAGCTTATGTTCTTACAAACTTTAACTTGGAAATACACATAAATTTCCAATTGAAACCATAATGGAAAAGTTAGGGTTGGTGGGAGATTTTACCTTGGCTAACCCTAGAAATGGGTTAGGGTTTGTGAATCTGAATTTCTCCCTCCCTTGGTCCTCCTTCCACTCGGTTTTCACCCTTTATTTGGGCACCAAAAATTTTCTTTTGGTCACTTGGTGATCCTAGCACATTCGGCCACACCCTAGGCTTCCACTTCAATTTTTTTCTCCTTTCTTGTTTCTTTCTCCCACAACCGGCCACTAGGCGAAATGGGTCTAAAAATTCTCAAACTTTTTCCTTGGTTACCTAGAGCAATCCGAACACTCTCCCAAACAAAACCCCCTAGAAAATTTTTGTTTTCCTTTTCTCTTTCTTGCTCTCCCCACACTCGGCCACAAGTTAGAAATGGGTTTCCAATTTTTTTCAAACTTTCTCTTGGTTCCTTGGTTGAAAATCCGAACACCACCCTTAAAGTTTTCTATTGGATTTTCAAATTTTTCTTTGGTCTTTCTTGATTTCTCTTGCTCGGATTTTAGAGAGGAAATTTGGCAAGAGTTTGGTTGATTTTTCCCATTTTTTCAGCCCAAAATCTGCCCCCCCCCCCTCATGGGTATTTATAGGTGTGGGAAAACTTTGAAAAATTCTAAAACAACCCCATGAAAATTAAAATTTGCACTTTTTAGAGGTGAGGTGGCCAGCTACTCCCTTGGAGAACAAGGCTAAGATGACCTCATCATGATGACATCATCTAGATGACATCACTATGCTTACATCACCAATTTTCTAAAATTTACACTTTTGTCCCAAAAGATAAAATCCTTGCAATTTTTGCCTCTTAAGTGGCCGGCCATGTCACACTTTCTAAAGTCTTTCTTGCTTTCTTTCCAAGCTTAATTAATCCAATTATAATGTCATAAATTGAGGATAGGATGATGTCTTCCGTATTAAGCCTTGTTTGGCTTTTCCTCAGTATACAGTCCATTTTTCAGCTACACAGATATTTTTAATACTGTGTTCACTTAAACACAGTATTTTTATATTGTACTACAGTCCAAAATTTATCTGTGTAAAAATGAATAGTATAAATTTTTTTCCTATTTTTCAAGTCCTTTTTGTCCTTAATCCCTACTAAGTGTGCTTAATTTTCTAGGGTGATTTTAATGCCTATTCAAGCTATCTAGCCCATAATGTCCGGTTTTACAGTATCTTTTTCATACTGCATCACATAATACTGCAAAGTCAACCAATTGACCACTCTTGGTCAAACTTTGACTATCTTGGTCAAATTTGACTTTTTCGGTCAAATTTTGATTTTTTCAAAATTACGTACTTTTTCGTCCTTTTTGACTAAAAAGGACATTTGCTAGCCTTAGCAATCTATTTTAAGTCTTATTGAACCATAAGAACTCGCAAACAGTATAAAAAAACTCTTAACCGAGCTTTTTCACAAATACCTCTACGGTATGCACATCATTCCTTTAAAAAAAAGGAAACACTAACATCGAAATTCAAGGTATTACATAAATAGACTAGCTCATATAGTAAACTTGTCGTGCATACAAACTGAAATGAAAAGACAATCTCAAGTCTACAACACCATATATACTTTATAACATAATTTATTTTTGAGATACATATATATACATATCAACTCAAAAGAGCTTGTGGAAAACTTGTGTAGTGGTATCTTACACCACCATTCACTTGCCATATCGTCCACATGGCCCACCAATTAAGCTGCAAGCTTTTTACCTATAATATAAAATATATTGTTAAGCTTTCGCCCAGAAGTACAAACATAATCTCACAAAACGTAACAAATATCGTGCAACTTATACCTGAACCAATTATGTTCATTTATGAATCTTTTATGATCAATTATTGACTTGAACTTGTTATCTTGCTTAACATGTGGGCCCCTTGTGTACGTACCAAAAGCGCGCAATCCACCGAAAGTTAGGGTTTGCAAAGTCTTTAACAATTCTGGGAATCATGTAAACATAACCTTTCACGATCTGGTGGAAGGTTGATTATACCCTCACGCATCAACGGGAGGTTGATAATCATAAACTTGAACTTGAAACATGTATCCTCCACTATCTGGCGGGAGGTTGGTACGACACCTTACTTGTCTTGGTTTAGTCTTAATCTTGTATATTCCAAGACTAAGAATCTTTAGTTGTGATCTTATTAGTCATAATGCACATGAGACATAGACATGGCATGACTTAAAGATGAATAGTATAAAATAACTCGTGACTTGTTTATTTATTACAATATGGCATAACCATAAATCATGGCATAACTTGACATATCATGACTTAACATGGTTTAACATGACATAACATGACTTAACATAGCATAACATGGCATGACATAGCATATCATGGCATAACATGACTTGACATAACATAGTATACATGAAAACATGTCACATACTTGAAAATAGTTTACTATTTTTCATACTGTAGGTGAGGTTTGTACTTACCTTGTTGCTATGTCTTAGGTTTCGTTGCTCCAAATCAGGTCGCAACAGCAGGTTACTTCCTGCTATTTAAAAGGACATAGTGTTGGAAAAATCGGATCCAGTATTGGAGTTACGGCGCAGCGGAAGTTTTAAAAATTTTATGCCGTTTCCGGAAAAGAAGCTCATGATGCATATAACAATAAATTAATTCATGATCAAGCGTACCTTATTTCTTGGATTCCGGAATTGCTAGAGCGTTTGACCAACGTGTCTTCTCTACTATTCTTGAGTTCCACGTCTCAAAGTGTGTGTGGGCACACGTTCTATGAATCCAAGCGACCGGTATTTCTTTCCGAAGTCTAGATCCCTCCTTCTCAATTCCGATGATCCTCATTGAGAATTTGATCCAACTTCTTTCTTCAAAACTACAAAACAGAAACCGGTTAACCTCCTATGAAAATAATCACTCGGTTTAACCTTTCTCGCAGTTTTGATTCAATGGAATTTTCTTTCTTTTTCTCTCTCACAAGAAAGCCGAATTTTTGATGTGGAAGAAAAAAATTTTTTTTTATTATTAAAAAAACGTTTTTCCCTTTTA
>CM046387.1:8745412-8783459 GCA_025413485.1 Ficus microcarpa
AAGCCTATGCTGTAGGCGGAGTTGTACTTACCTCTCTCACTATATCCCAAGTAATGCTGCTCCTTTTCTGGGTACAGCTGCAGGTTTCTTTCTGCTTGATGAAGGACATAGTCTAGTTAAACTTGTGAAATGTTGGTGACCTAACCAATATGCTTACGTAATCCTGGTTGTATGCCCATTTGTGCATAACGTCTTACTTGGTTACACTTAGTATCCATATTGTTATGGATTTATTACTTAAAAGGTTACATTGGGTAACCTTATGTGCTAAGCCCACAACATACCATTAGGGTTAGATCATATTCCAACCTTGGGCTTCTTCTTTAATCCACAAACCATCAGGTTATTTCCATTAACCATATATCTTAGCTCAATTGGTATCCTTTAGGGTTATACTGGGTAACCCTTAAAGCCAAACTAAGTCAAATTGTTAGTCAACCAAAGTCAACTATAGTTAACTATGGTCAACTATGGTTAACCCTCTTTGGGTCAATCTTTGGCCCTTGGGCTTGACCCAGTAACTCGGGTATCCTTCCCGGTTACCATGCGTAATTGCTTTGCTTATCAAACTTTAGCTTGAAAAATTCTATTTTTCCTTAACTTGGAAAATTTGGGGGAATTAATCCCAAAACTTTTTACTTAACTCGTAAAAATCTATATTCTTAAAATGGAGCTTTATAAAATCATTTGAGACTGAAAACTGTCATTAGAACAGTCTCCATAGTCAAAACAGTGAGAATTGGAAAAATATAGTTTTTCTGAAACAGTTATTAGAAAATCCTGTGCAGGAATTTTCCTGTTCCCTGCACAGCCTTTATAAAACCATGTCAGTTTAAAAATCCGTTTAGAATTTAAAAAATTTGTCTTCATGAAAGTTCTAGCTCTCGAAAAATCCTAAAACTTTTGTGTTTTATGAAAAATTTAATTCGGACTTTATCATGTTCATAATCTGGGTTGAAACCACCTGACCATGCATAAAACCTAGGCATAGTTAGGCTCGGGTTTTCAATAAAACCGAGGCCATTGGAGTCTTATTTTGAAAATTCGTCCATGTTTCCTCCTAGGAAAAACTCTTCTGAACAACTTTCATGTTTTACGATTTTCCCAATTCGGCCTCTACAGGCCTCAAATTTCACTTTTTAGAAAACTGGGCAGTTCCAATCCGAACTGGCAGTTTCTGTTATTAATTTCATTTTACGTCCTAATGCGCAAAATCTAACTCAACTGAACACGCGGGAGCTTAAATAGCATACATGCAGCATTTTCTAACATACCACATGAACAAACATGTAACTCTAATGCGCCCATGCAAACCAAAACAGATCTGCCCTAGCCTAGGGTTTGCATGCTTCTAGGTTTGCATCTCATTCCAATCATTCATTCTCATACTATTCATGACTAGCACTAGCAACCTAGCATAATTGCCACAACTGGCTTGCACAAAACAGCGGACATACAATCTATCTAATCATGCAATCCTAGCATGCAAGCAAGCACAAACATATAGCAAATAAAAGCATAATCAAATCACCCCTAGAACCCTAATCAAGCACCACACCTAGTCTAGGGCAATTGAAATAAACTTGAGCTTATGCTCTTACAAACTTTAGCTTGGAAATACACATAAATTTCCAATTGAAACCATAATGGAAAAGTTAGGGTTGGTGGGAGATTTTACCTGGCTAACCCTAGAAATGGGTTAGGGTTTGTGAATCTGAATTTCTCCCTCCCTTGGTCCTCCTTCCACTCGGTTTTCACCCTTTATTTGGGCACCAAAAATTTTCTTTTGTCACTTGGTGATCTAGCACATTCGGCCACACCCTAGGCTTCCACTTCAATTTTTTTCTCCTTTCTTGTTTCTTCTCCCAACCGGCCACTAGGCCAAATGGGTCTAAAAATTCTCAAACTTTTTCCTTGGTTTCCTAGAGCAATCCGAACACTCTCCAAACAAAACCCCCTGAAAATTTTTTTTTCCTTTCTCTTTCTTGCTCTCCCCACACTCGGCCACAAGCTAGAAATGGGTTCCAATTTTTTTCAAACTTTCTCTTGGTTCTTGGTTGAAAATCCGAACACCACCCTAAGTTTTCTCTTGGATTTTCAAATTTTTCTTTGTTCTTTCTTGATTTCTCTTGCTCGGATTTTAGAGAGGAAATTTGGCAAGAGTTTGGCTGATTTTTCCCATTTTTTCAGCCCAAAATCCACCTCCCCTCATGGGTATTTATAGGTGTGGGAAAACTTTGAAAAATTCTAAAACAACCCCATGAAAATTAAAATTTGCACTTTTTAGAGGTGAGGTGGCCGCTACTCCCTTGGAGAACAAGGCTAAGATGACCTCATCATGATGACATCATCTAGATGACATCACTATGCTTACATCACCAATTTTCTAAAATTTACACTTTTGCCCCAAAAGATAAAATCCTTGCAATTTTTGCCCCTTAAGTGGCCGGCCATGTCACACTTTCTAGAGTCTTCCTTGCTTTCTTTCCAAGTTTAATTAATCCAATTATAATGTCATAAATTGAGGATAGGATGATGTCTTCCGTATTAAGCCTTGTTTGGCTTTTCCTCAGTATACAGTCCATTTTTCAGCTACACAGATATTTCTAATATTGTGTTCACTTAAACACGGTATTTTTATATTGTACTACAGTCCAAAATTTATCTGTGTAAAAATGAACAGTATAAATTTTTTTCCTATTTTTCAAGTCCTTTTTATCCTTAATCCCTACTAAGTGTACTTAATTTTCTAGGGTGGTTTTAATGCCTATTCAAGCTATCTAGCCCATAATGTCCGGTTTTACAGTATCTTTTTCATACTGCATCACATAATACTGCAAAGTCAACCAATTGACCACTCTTGGTCAAACTTTGACTTTCTTGGTCAAATTTGACTTTTTCGGTCAAATTTTGATTTTTTTCAAAATTACGTACTTTTTCGTCCTTTTTGACTAAAAATGACATTTGATAGCCTTAGCAATCTATTTTGAGTCTTATTGAACCATAAGAACTCGCAAACAGTATAAAAAACTCTTAACCGACCTTTTTCACAAATACCTCTACGGTATGCACATCATTCCTTTAAAAAAAAGGAAACAGTAACATAGAAATCCAAGGTATTACATAAATAGACTAGCTCATATAGTAAACTTGTCGTGCATACAAACTGAAATGAAAAGACAATCTCAAGTCTACAACAACATATATACTTTATAACATAATTTATTTTTGAGATACATATATATACATATCAACTCAAAAGAGCTTGTGGAAAACTTGCGTAGTGGTATCCCACACCACCATTCACTTGCCATATCGTCCACATGGCCCACCAATTAAGCTGCAGGCTTTTTACCTACAGTATGAAATATACTGATAAGTTTTCGCCCAGCAAGTACAAACATAATCTCACAAAACGTAACAAATATCGTGCAACTTAAACCTGAACCAATTATGTTCATTTATGAATCTTTTATGATCAATTATTGACTTGAACTTATTATCTTGCTTAACACGTGGGCCCCTTGTGTACGTACCAAAAGCGCGCAATCCACAGAAAGTTAGGATTTGCAAAGTCTTTAACAATTCTGGGAATCATGTAAACATAACCTTTCACGATCTGGCGGAAGGTTGATTATACCCTCACGCATCAACGGGAGGTTGATAATCATAAACTTGAACTTGAAACATGTATCCTCCACTATCTGGTGGGAGGTTGGTACGACACATTACTTGTCTTGGTTTAGTCTTAATCTTCTATATTCCAAGACTAAGAATCTTTAGTTGTGATCTTATTAGTCATGATGCACATGAGACATAGACATGGCATGACTTAAAGATGAATAGTATAAAATAACTTGTGACTTGTTTATTTATTACAATATGGCATAACCATAAATCATGGCATAACTTGGCATATCATGACTTAACATGGTTTAACATGACATAACATGACTTAACATAGCATAACATGGCATGACATAGCATATCATGGCATAACATGACTTGACATAACATAGTATACATGAAAACATGTCATATACTTGAAAATAGTTTACTATTTTTCATACTGTATGTGAGGTTTGTACTTACCTTGTTGCTATGTCTTAGGTTTCGTTACTCCAAATCAGGTCGCAACAGTAGGTTACTTCCTGTTATTTAAAAGGACATAGGGTAAGGATCCTATAAATCATAATCATAAAATGTTGGTAACCTAACCAACATCCCTGAGAAAACTTAGTTATATGTCCCCTCACATATGCCTATGACAACTTACTGGTTTACTAAATGTAACCCTATGATTTTAAACCCAACTGACATACTTAATATCTTGTTAGGTTACATTGGGTAACCTCTGATGTGAGCCTAAGTCAAACTTGGGTCAATTTTTTTGAGTTGCTAAGGCCCAAACTCCTACGTCATATCCTATTGAGTTACTATAGGTATCCTTGGACTTTGGGCCCAATCCAATAACTAGGGTATCCTTCCCAGTTACCGTTGGTTATGCTTTTGTTACCAAGTTCTTAAGACAACTTGTGGTCTATATATTTATTTTTCTTACTTTGGAAAAACTTAGTTTTCTTTGTCCAATTTTTTATATACAAAAATCACTGTTCAACTTATCCAAAAATTGTAACTCTTCGAATAGGGCTTGTAAAAATTATTAACTGTTGGGAACTGTCTTTGGAACAGTTTCCCACAGCCAATGTATCAGTGAATGTGCAAGAATGTCTTTTTCCTGCACTATTTTAGAAAATCCTGTGCTGGAATTTCCTATTTCCTGCACAGTTTTGGAATCCAATTTTTATTTAAAAATCTGTGTTGAATCTGAAAAATCTTTCTTCACAAGAGTTTTAGATCTTAAAAAATCTTACAACTTTTGTGTTTTACTCAAGACCTAATCCGGTTTCTAGCCTACTCATTTTTCCTGTTGACCCTGCCTGACCGTGCATGAAGTCTGGACATAACCAGATTCAGATTTTTGTATAAACCAAGACCATTGGAGCCTTATTTTCAAAAACTATTCACATTGTCCCCTAGGAATTTCCCTTCTCTACAACTTTCATGTTTTAAGTTTTTCCAAATCCGGCCTCTAAGCACCTTAAATCTAGCTTTCCAGAAAACTGGCCAATTGTACCCGAACTAGCAGTTTTCTTGCTTAAGTCCATTTTACGTCCTATTATGCGCATACTAACTCAACCGGTTACACCGAGAGCCTATAACAGTCATGTAGCGTTTCTAACATAAGATCTCATCATCACATAACCATACAACATTTTTAAACATATTGGGGACGTACAACCATATCATAAAGCATATAAGCAAACCCTAGAATCATGCAACTCTAATCACATAATCATGCATAACTTGTGAATCAAAACCACCTAATCACCTAATCAAGCACAAATCTATAAATTTCTAAACTAGGACAATGGAAATAGAATGAGCTTATACTCTTACAATCCAACTTGAAAATACACTTAAATTTCCAATTTCAACTTAAATTGAAAGGCTAAGGGTACTAAAGGAAATTTGCCTTAATCAATCACCAAAGTTAAACTAGATTTGGTTCACATTTTTTCTTCCCTTGCTCTCCACCACAACCGACCCCCTAGGCTTGATGGGGTTCCAAAATTTTCAGCCACTTTCTTGGTACTTCACCAAATTCGACCACCCTCCTAGATCAATTCCTTCTTCACTTTTTTTTTTTCCTCTTATTGAGTTTCGGATTTTAGGGGAAAAGGGTGAGCAAATATTTGGGCATGGTTTAGAGGTATTTTCTCATTTTTGTGAACCAAATGAGCTCCCCCCCCTTCACCTATTTATAGGTGAAAATAATTAAATTTTTGGATTTATTTTTAATCCAAAATTTGCTTATAAGTCCTTGAAACAAAAATATTTGTCCATTAGCCCCTACATGTGACCGGCCATGAAGCTTCCTTGGAGAGCAAGTTGACATTTCTTTGCTTACATCATCATGCTTACATCATCATGCCTACATCATCATGACATCATCATGCCAACATCATCATGCTTACATCATCAGGACATCATCATCACTTACTTTTCTAAAAATTACACTTTAGCCTCTAAGGACAAAATATTTGCAATTTAGTCCCTGTATATGGCCGGCTTTGGGTAGAGCTACATGGCTTCCAATTTGTGCATAATCATCCACTTGATTCCAAAAATCTCTTAATATAATTATGCAGTCCATTTCGTTACTAACTTAAATAATATCAATACTGTTTTTTTTATTAAAATAGTATTGTCATACTGGACTATGGTCCATAATTCATCTAAGTAAAATTGGACTGCGTGTAGGATTTTCTTAAGACTTAAAACTACTAGGCCCTTATTGCCCTAAATAATGTGCTTGATTTTTCTAGGGTGGTCTTGAATCTTATTCTTACTTATTCATCCGTAATGATGGTTTTCTGCACTATAATTTCCATACTGTTTATTATACTGCAATACCATCTCAGTCAAACCTTAGGTCAACTGGGTCAAACTTTGACCGGAATAAAAATCATAAATTCCTATTTTGCCCTTTTTATCAAAAGGCCTCATGCATGACTAAGCAAGCTACTCATTGACTCTCATAGCTAATTAAATGAGAACTCAAACATTTATTGATAAAATTATGAATTTCACATTGATATTCATAATTTTCACGAAACATTACATAAATACATAGTACGGACTTAAATTTCTTTACATACAAGGAAATCACGAATCCTTAAAAATTTTGGTTATTACAACATGGCATATACATAAACATGGCACATCATAGTATACATGTAAATAAGTCATAATTGAAAATAGTTTATTATTTTTTATACCGTAGGTTATGTTTGTACTTACCTGATGTCCTACGCTCTTGGCCTAATGTTCCAATAAGGTACATCATCAGGTTCTATTCCTGTTTCAATTAAGGTATAAGATAAGAGTCATCCTATCTTACTATAAATCATTACACACAATGTTGGTATTTTAACTAACATTCATGAGTAATCCTAATTATATGTCTCCCACATACTATCATGATTTCTTATTCAGTTACTAGATATAACCCTAGCCCAAAACAAACATGAATAGTGCATAATATCTTATTAGGTTACTATGTGTAACCCTGGATCTAGGCCCAAATTATATCTGGATTAAAACCCTATTGAGTTGCTAAGGCCCAGTTACTTTTAAAATCGTACCCCGTTAGGTTACTGTTGGTAACCATGGATTTTAGGCCCAGATTAATTGCTTGGGTTTTCTTATGTGTTTACCTAAGTAATTTGGCCCATTAAAATTGGTAACCTTCTTGGTTACTATTTGTCCTATAGTTGTTTACCATAGGCTTGGGCTTTTCTTATTTATTTTTATCCTTGTTTGATAAATTTTAATCCCTCTTTTAAAAACTTCTTAAAACAGTCCATAACTTTGATTATCAGTGCATGTGCAGGAATTTCCTGCTTTTGCACTGTTTTTAGAAATCCTGTGCAGGAATTTTCCTGAATCCTGCACAGTTTTTGGAAATCTATTTTAATTTTAGAATTGGTTTGGATTTTGGAAAAGTTTTCTTCATAAAAGTTGTAAATCTCAAGGAGTCCTGCAACTTTCATGTTTTACTCAAAATCTAATTCTACCTTTAACCTGACCTCATCCCTTGTTGAAAACTGCATAGCCATGCACACTAGGTATGGCCAACCAGACTCGGATTTCTGTAAAAACGAGGTCTTTTGAGCCTTATTTTTGAAAACCGTCTACATAAACCCTTAGGATTTTCTCTTTTCTATAATTTTGTAGTTTTGACTTTCTTTAAATTCGACCTTTAAAGGCCTCAAAATTCAGTTTCTAGATCACTACCCAGTCTTGACCTAAGACTGGCAGTTTTGGTTTTAGTTGGTTCTTACGTGAAATTATGCGCACACTACCTCGAATGGTTAAAACCGTGAGCCTACGACACACATGCAGGACTTTCTAATGTAAACTTTCATCAACATACATCATGCATATACATGCAACCCTTATGGTGTTCTTGCACCAAGCTAGGGTTTAGAATTTGGTTTGCATATCCCATACATCATTAATTAACATGCATAACCTACAACTTCTTAGGCACATGGGGACATACAACTAACATCATAAAAACATACATGCAAACTTTAAGATCTGTCTTCACCTTTGGAGGTGGTGCCGTTGTGTGGAGGAGTGTTAATCAATCTTGTATTGCTGACTCGACCATGGAAGCCGAGTATGTGGCAGCCAGTGAGGCATCAAAGGAAGCGGTTTGGTTCCGCAGGTTCCTTAGTGACCTTGAGTGTGACACCCCCTTACTTACGTAGGGCCGCCACCTTACTTACTTAACTTACTTTACTTGAAAACTTGGGAATATATATATATATTTTTTTTTTGAAAACTTCTTTTGTCAACATAGTTATATAAAAGGTTTGCCCTTAGTAAAACATTACGTATATTTACATACTAGACAAAAAGATCCCTTAAGGTCTTTAGTAGCAAAATATCATAATACATAATTTATCTTCATCATATATATACTTATATACAAAACTTCTTAACTTATTAAAAGATTACGGAATTAATGCGTAGTGGTATCCATACCGCCCTTCATCTGCCGCCGCATCATCCACACAACACCCACCATTTAGGCTGCAGGTTTCTTATCTACAATATGAAATATAACTTGATGAGCTTTCGCCCAGTAAGCATAAACGTAATCTTACAAAACATTTTATTTTAAACATCTTGAAAACATAAAATTCATCATATGCATATGCGTGAACCACTTATGTTCATTTATGCATTCATTTTTAACTTGTACTTATCTTTCTTATGGGCCCCTTAGTGTACATACCATCATTTATTTAGCGCGCCTCCAGATACAGTTAGGGTTTGCAAGGTCCCTAACTGCTCTGGGAAAACATAATTGATTACACCCTCTCGCATCAACGAGAGGGCGATAATCCATAACTTTAACATGAAAAACCCTCCACCTTGGGGAGGTCGGTACGATACTTTACTTGTGATCTCTTATCATGTTGTTTATCTTTAGTGAACATACCTTATGATGTCACTATATAATAACATAACTTTTATCTTCTTCATAACATGATATGGCATTTTGAAATCATAGCATTTTTGCAAACATATTATTATTATTATTTTTTTTTTTTTGCAAATATAGCACTCTTGAAAACATGACACTTTGCAAAATAACATTTATGTACATATAACATCTTGTAAATATAATACTTATGCAAACATAGCATTTTGTAAAGCATGACATTTAAACATAGCATCATCTTGAGCATAGTATAAAAACATGTAATAACTCTTTTGAAAACATACTAGCTTTCATACTACAGGTGAGGTTTGTACTTACCTCTCATGCCGTATCCTTAAAGTTGCGTCCCTTAAATTTGTCGGCAACAGCAGTTCACTTTCTTGATATACCAAAAATATAGGATCAGGATCCTTTCGTAAGGTGGTGGTGACCTAACCAACACTCATGCCTAATCTTGGTTGTATGTCCCTTATACTTGATATCCATCTTGGTCACTTCAATCATCCTTCTTCATTAAGGATAATCAACTTTAATTAATACTTAAGAGGTCATGTTGGATAACCTCTTAATTAAATCATTGTTCTTTTGTTGGTTTCCTTAAAAACTTGGGGCTTCATTTATACATCCTCATTATTAGGTCATATCTATTAACCTCTTAAATCCTAGCCCAAATATTTATTTTGTGCATCCCTTAGGGTTACATTGGGTAACCCTTAGGGTCAACCTTGTTTCAATATTGGGTCGACTAAAGTTACATTTGGTCAACTAATAGTGGACTTTGGGTCAACCCTTAGTCAATCCTTAGTCATCCTTGGGTTTGTAACTCGGATATAACATCCGGCTACCATTCGTAATCGGCTTGCTTACCAATTTCTCCATAAAACTCCATTTCTTTATTTTTGGAAAACCTTGTGTAACTCTCTTCCAAAAATCCTTAGTTTGCTTGTAAAAATTCTTGCTTCTTTAACTTGAAAGTACTTTGGCTTAAAAATCCATTTCTCTTCTTAACTTAAAGGTACTTGACGTAAAATTATCATTTTTCATTAATTTGAAAACATTTGGTTTGAAACCCCTTTTTCTTTGCTTCTTGGAAAAATGTGGAATTTCAAATCCGAACCCTTAAAATTCATGGTTTTAGAAACAGATATTTTATAAAATCATCTAAGGCTGGAAACTGCCTTTGGAACAGTTTCCGTAGCTAAAATAATAGTTTAAAAGCACTTCACAATTTTTTTGAAAGCATTTTTGTAAAACCAAGGTGCAGGATTTTCGGATTCCCTGCGCACCTTCCCTAAAACGTGCCCAGTTTAAAAATCCATCGGGAATCTGGAAAACTTGTCTTCACGAAAGTTGTAGCTCTCGAAAATGCTAAAACTTTTGTGTTTTACGAAAAATCCAGTTTGGCTTGTATTAGTACCAGTTTTTGTTTGAAAACTGGCTGACCCTGGAAAACCAAGTGAAAACTGGGTCTGGGGATCAGCCATGGGTTTTGGGGAAAACGGAGGCCGTTTGAGCCTCATTTCGAGATTCTGATCATGCTGCTCTCTAGTAAAAGTTGTTCCGAACAACTTTTATGTTTTAAGTTTTACCCCGTTCGGCCTCTAAAGGCCTGATATTTTCACTTTCCCGAAACTGGCCAGTTTCGTATCCGAAATGGCAGTTTCGGCTATTAATTCCGTTTTACGTCCTATTTCGCGAAATCTACCTCGACCGATCACATCGGGAGCTTATACATCAAACATGCAGCGTATTTAACGTCCCGTTCATACAAGCATACAAATCCCATGGGTCCATGCAACCTCAAATTGAAAACCCTAATCCTTGGTTGCATGGTTCTACCTAGCATTCCACACCATTAAGCATCCATCATCTCCGCCTAAGCTAGCAGCCATACATCCACTGCCTTAGGGCAGATTTTTAACCAAATCTTAAAGAACATATCAACCACATCTAGCATGCTTCCTAACCATTTTTCAAGTACAAAATTTAAGCAAACAAGCATTAAAATCAAGCCAACTCAACCCTAATCCCTAATCAAGCACACACACCAACAAATTGGGGCTGAAAATAAAATGGACTTATGTCCTTACAAACCAACTTGAATCATCATAAAAATGCTTAAATGGAACTTAATTTCAAGATGGTTTAAGAGTTTTACCTCAAACCCAAGTTAGGGTTTTGAAATCCCAAAACTTCTCCCTTCCTTTTGACTTCCTTCTCACTCAGCTGCACCCTTGGTTGGCCACCAAAAATTCTTCTATTGGTTCTTCTCAAGAGCCGAACTCTCTCCTCAAGATTTCCCTCAAAATTTTTTCAGATTTCTTCACCCCAAACCCACGGCTTTGGCAGCCCAAAATGGGTCTCCAAGCCTCCAAAAATTTCTCTCCTTTCTCCCTAGCAACCCGAGTACCTCAAGGAAGAAAAGCCCTAAAGAAATTTTCTGATTTCTCTTCTCCTTCTCTCCCTCTCTCCCACGGTTTCTTGCTAAAAATTTCTGAAGAAATTTTGCAAGAGGTTGGCTGCTTTTGTGAATAAAAATGTGGGTTTTATGAGGGGGTATTTATAGAGCAAAAAGGAGAGGCTTTGAGTGTTCAACTTTTTCCTTAAATTTAGGCTTTTTGTCATGCTTTCTTTTCTCTTAAACTTTGGCTTTCTCCCATGCCTTTCTTTTTCTTGTTGCAGTCGGACTTTGGGGAGGGAAATGCAAGGGTTTTGAGCTCACTTTTTAAATAAAAGTGCATAGGGAATGGGAAGGTTTTCTTTGATGGACAAGATGGCTAGGAGTTGTTGGTGCCTTGTCCTTAAATTAAGGCTTCCCATTCTTTTCTTGTCCCCTTGGCTGCTGCCGAAAATGAAGGGAAGGGGGCAGCTCCACATGGCCACTTGAGTTAGTGGAAGGTGATGTCAAGGGGTTGAGGTCATCTTCCACTAGCTCTTCTAAGGTCTTGTTTGGCCATTTTGTTCTACCACAGCTCATATTATGCTCCACAGTTACTTCCAATACTATGCTTAGTATTCTCATTTTGTACCTTGGTCCAAAAACTTTTCCGTGTAAATTCGGACTGTAAAAATTCCTCTCTTATATTTTCGGAGACCTTTTTGCTCTTAATTCTACTTTGATGTGCTTAATTTTCTTGGGTGGTTTTATGGCTTATTGTGCTATCTTGATTATAAAACCTCATTCTCGGAATTCTTTCCATACTCCATCATTATACTTGTGAAGTCAACGTTGTGATCCGTCTTGGTCAAACTTTGACTTTCTCGGTTAAACCTTTGACTTTTTGGTCAAACTTTTGACTTTTTCGGTCAAAGTTGACTTTTGTAAAATTTCATCCTTTTTCGTTTTTTTTTCTTTTAAAACCTTATTCATGGCTCATAAATCATTCATTGAGTCTCATAGTCAATTTTTTATGAGAACTCGAACATTAACATATAAAATTATGAATTTCTCATTACTATTCATAATTTTTCATGAAACACATTATAAACACATAGTTTGAACTTTAATCCCTTGTGAACAAGGAGATTACAAGTCTACAAAATTTCGGGTCTTACATTGAGGTCGTTCCTGGTATGGATAAAGCTATGGTACTCTATTGTGACAACAGTGCAGCAGTAGTTAATACCAAGGATCCTAGGCATCATAAGAGGAGTAAGCACATTGACAGAAAATATCATATTATCAGAGGCTCTATTGAGAGTGGAAATGTGACAGTTTGCAAAATCGCATCGGAGGACAATCTTGCTAACCCTTTCACGAAGACTTTGGTGGCTAGAAGATTCGAAGAACACGTTGAAGGCATGGGGATGTGTAATATGCCACATTTACTCGCTTAGGGCAAGTGGGAGATTGTTGGGATCTATATGTGCCCTAAGGATATAAAATCAATATTAGGAATTTTCTGTAAATATGACATTTTGATATTAATAAGAGGATGTTATTCATGTTTAATAAGTTGTGTCCTATTTACTTTCATATGTTGATTGTATAATTATTTTAAGCAAACACAAAATACTCCTAGACTGTTAGTAATATATCGAATTACCATATGTATACGGGGTATGCATAGAAGACGTGGTAATTTGATAACAATCTAAATAAATAGTCCGCAATCAACGGAATAAGATTTGGGGATATTATTCATGATGAGATTGTAAAAGTTGTCTATTTCCTTGGAGGGATGGTTTGTCTTGACCATCGAATAGGTTTCGAGTAGAAACTTTAATGTATACCAGTATTGAGGTATGACATTGGACTGGACCTAAAGTGTTAATTGATTCGGTTTAATAATTCCGTTTATAAGAATCAATGATGCTTTGATTATCATCCTGCATTAATTTTAATCCTGAAATGATTACTTGAGTTCGCATCCATGACTTATGTACTTTGATGCACTAAAGGTAAGACACTGTTAATTCATGGTCAATATACTTGTGTTTTGGGTGCATGACTTATGGATAGAGAAATCAAGATTCATAGATACGGAATCCATAGCTATCTTAACGATAGTAAATGTTATCTACTTAAAGGCATTATTCGGGGATTGAAAGATAGTATAACAAGATCTTGGCTATCGGTTTACTTTGTGTTCTCTGATGGTTTTACAATTGGTGATTCTTTCAATGGAGAATAATGGAACTTTAAGTTAAAATGATTGAAAAGGTAAAACGGAAAAAGTCCTTAATTCAATCATGGATAACATATGGGGATTAAGCAAGCGATGAATAAATCATGGAAGAAGCACTACGTGAGAGAGCTTTCGTAATATGGTATGTAAACAGGAGTTCAACTTCAAACTTTTAATGGAACAGTCTTGAAGTTGATAATTGATGGATAATTAATCTGGGATTAATTTTTCACAATTATAGTAGCCTCTTTACATATTTCCATCGGGTCCCTCTATTAGCTCATATAGTTCAACGAAGCGTCTCGGGATTTGTTCCTAATGAAATTGGTAAATTGTAAATGGAATTTTGTAATGTCTATTAAGACATGATACTTTCTAACATGCAATCTGGAAAGGATTGGACATGTGAAATTTGTAGACAAATGATTTTGTCAACATGTGATTGGTTAATCGAATTTTGAAATAAGATTGTGTTTGAATTATTTAATTTTGGAAAACAAAATTTTTTCTCCTAATCTAATTGTGATGCACGGTTTTTAGATAGGTGGAGGAAGAAAATTTTGTTTCAAAATTGTTTAAATATATTTCAAACATTAAATTATTAATTGATTTAAATAATGAAGATTATTTGATGGATTTTTTCTTTCCTTTTAAATATGATGGTCGGTTTTTTGACGAAGAAAAATTTTAAATATTCCATTTATTTAAATTAATAGATATGGTTGATATTTGAGGAACATATTTAATTCAAACAAGAGAATCCTATTTAAATTCAAAAAAAAAAAAAAAAGGTTTAAAAGAAGTTTGAATCTAGATAGGATTGGGATCTTTTGACTAGTCTAGATTCTTGATTTAAAATTTAAACCACCAATCAATATTTCTCTCACTTGTGGCCGAATTTTTAAAGGGGATCTCCTCTTGAAAAATTGTTTTTATGTTCAATGAATCTAGCCCTAAAGTTATATGATCTTTTGGTTCAAGATTTATCCGGAAAAATAATTATTAATTATTTTTCAAGAAGGAGATAAATTTTGAAAATGATTGGAATACTATATAAAGGCTAGGAGTTCTTGAAAAACTAATTTTTGATATTCTTAAAAAGAGAAAAAACTTTTTTCTAAGTGAGAGGAAAAATATTTTAGGTTTCTTCCATATTAAAAATTCGGCTTTCTTGTGAGAGAGAAAAAGAAAGAAAATTGCATTGAATCAAAACTGCGAGAAAGGTTAAACCGAGTGATAATTTTTCATAGGAGGTTAACTGGTTCTTGTTTTGTAGTTTTAAAGAAAGAAGTTGGATCAAATTCTCAACGAGGATCATCGGAATTGAGAATGAGGGATCTAGACTTCGGAAAGTATTACCGGTCGCTTGGATTCATAGAACGTGTGCCCACACACACTCTGAGACGTGGAACTCGAGAATAGTAAAGAAGACACGTTGGTCAAACGCTCTAGCGATTCCGGAATCTAAGAAATAAGGTATGCTTGATCATGAATTAATTTATTGTTATATGCATCATGAGCTTCTTTTCTGGAAACGGTATAAAATTTTTAAAACTTCCGCTGCGTCGTAACTCCGATACCGGATCCGATTTTTCCTACATCTGACACATGGTATCCTCTGATTCATGGTAGGGAGAAAATAAGATAAGATGTTGAGTTAGTGGGGAACAAGGGTGGACCCACATGCCACACGTCACACATGGATTGGGAGAAGTAGGAAGGTTGACATCAGCTTGTAGCAACACGGGACCCACGCAGGAGTGGAATGCGTGCAAGTGGACACACAAGAAAGAGGAACTCGCGCCCTGATTGGTGTGTGTGGCTGACGTGCTTGGAATGATGAGCTAAAGAGGAAAATGTGGTGGGCAAATCATGCTTGGTTTTAGGCTAAAATTTTCCTTCTTTTTCCTTTGTTTAATGACCCATTTGCATTCTTCTTTAAAATTAACTTGAAAATAAAAAAAATTTTAAATTATAACTAAATGTTTTCAATCTAAAATTTTGCAATAAAGTCATGAAAGTATTTCATTAAAACTCAATTTATTAAATTAAAAACATCAAAAAGTAGATTTTTGTGTACTTATCACAACCCCAATCAGCTTATTAATAATCTCTAAACTGTGTAGTTCTATATCGTTTGGGGATGGATATATGCGATAATTTGTAAGTAAAGAGACTACCTTCTAATGAATCAAGCTTTTTAGGATGAGTTCAAAAACAAAATTGTGCAGGCACGTGACTCAAAGTGGACAATATCATATCAAAGGAAGGCATGAGTCGTTACAAATGACATCATAAACTATACCTAATCGGAAGGTGACAGTTATCAGTCCCTACAAAAAAAAAAAAAAAAGAGTAACCTATGTAATCCTACATTGTTTAGGAATTGATATGTGTAATGGTTCATAAGTAAAAAAACTATTTCTTAATGGTATGAGGCCTTTTGAGGTGAGCTTAAAAATAAAACCGTGGGGGCATGAGGCTCAAGCAGACAATATCATACCAATGGGAGGCATGGGTCATTACAAGAATTGTAGCCAATGAGGACGTTGGGCCCTAAAAAGAGGGGTGACTTTAACAGTTATCTTCTATACAAGGAAAATGGTAAGCTGTACAGTCCCACATTATTTGGGAATAGATATATGTGATAGTTTATAAATAAAGAGACTACCTCCTAATAAATGAGGCATTTTGGGGTAAGTTTAAAAACAAAACCATGTGGACACGAGATCTAAAACAGACAATATCATATCAAATAGAGGCATAGGTCGCTATACATAAAAATTAAATAATATTTACTTGTGTATTTGATTATTATTATTCATTTACATAAAATAAATTATTATAAGATTTCATACACATAGATTGTGTGCCTTAAATATCTATATCTCTATTTATATTTATCTTAATTTTAACATATATAAAATAGCCAATCCTCTTGTTCATCTCTCTTTCACCTTGTGCCATGCCTTATTTCCTCATTTCTCTCTTTTGTTTTCTAATGACAGGTTTTTTTTTCTTTTTTTTTTGTTGGAATTTATATGACATTTTTTTTGGTAACAATTTCATTTAAAAATTGACATTAGTTACTTTTTTTCGTTTAGGAATTAACAAAAAAAGTATCTATATGACAAAAAAAAAACACTCTTTTTAAGAGTTTTAAGGTCATTTCAAAAAAAAAAAAAAAGGCTATTTTGCACCGGTGTATTAGAAATTTATCACACAATTACAATTTGCACTCTGAACTTTTATTTGATAATTTACACCTTAAATTTATAAATTTATGGCAATTTTCCCCTCGTTAACTTCAATATTGACCTTTTTTATGAATATTGATACTTGACTCATGTATAGGTTTTAATTAAGAGTATAAAATGTCATTTTTAATCAAATATTAATCCAATTTTATATTTAAAACAAAGTGAATTGAAAGTTTTCTACTTTGATAATGCTTAATTAAAGATCTCAATCTAAATAAATTTGGATTAAAATAAATAAAAATGATCATTCATATCATTAATTAATCACTAATGTACAAATCATATAGCAATTTCATTCAAAAGACTAACATTGTTATCGATTAGCGGTCAATTCTTATAAATTTGTAAGTTCGTAGTGTAAATTGTCAAAATTAATAGTTTAAGGTATAAATTACAACTGTATGATAAGTTCAGATATACTGATGAAAAAAAGCCAAAAATTAAAATAACAGAACCAAAACATCACAAATCTAATAGCTCAAGGACCCATTGAGCAAAATTTGTAATAAAGTTTTTCTGATAATTCACCAAAAAAAAAAAAAATTTAATAAGCAAAATTGTGTTCAAGCCTTACAGTTTGACTTGTCCAAAAACCTAAAAAAAAAAAAAAAAAAAAAAAAAAAATGCCATTAGTGTTAACAATTAACAAAAATACATCGAAGCCTGGTCGAAACTCGAAATCAACAGAGTCCATTTTTCCTTAGCAGTAGCATGATCGGGCATTCATGAGGACCCAGATGAGAAGCCTCACTCTCCTCCTCTTTCTCCTCTTCCTCTTCCTCCTCTGTTCTTCAGTCCTCTCATGGAAGAAGGAAGAGTTCAGGAACTGCAACCAGACCCCTTTCTGCAAGCGAGCCCGTGCCCGCAATCCCGGCTCTTGCTCTCTCTCTGCTCGCGACATCCGCATTGAAAATGGCGACCTCAAAGCCAAGCTCCTCCCCAGGGAAGATCACCAAAACCCAGATCAAGTTCACTCCAAGCCGTTGATTCTCAGCCTCTCGGTCTACGGCGACAGAATCTTGCGGCTTAAGATCGACGAGGACCCGAATTCTGACCCACCCAAGAAGCGGTTCGAGGTTCCTGATGTGATTGTGGAGGAGTTTGATCGGAAGAAGCTCTGGCTTCAGAGGCATTCGACGGAGGTGGATTCTTCGTCTTCATCAAAGTCTTCGGTGGTGTTCTTATCCGACGGCTACGAAGCGGTTCTCCGGCACGATCCGTTCGAGGTTTACGTCCGGGAAAAGGGAGGTAAGCGTGTGATCTCTCTAAACTCTCATGGGTTGTTTGATTTTGAGCAATTGAAGGTCAAAAAACAGGACGATAATGGCGATGATGAGGATTGGGAAGAGAAGTTTAGAAGTCACACTGATACTAGGCCTTTTGGGTCTCAATCTATTAGCTTCGATGTGTCGTTCTATGGAGCTGATTTTGTTTATGGGATTCCTGAACATGCTACCAGTCTTGCTCTTAAGCCTACTAGGGGACCTGGGGTTGAGGAATCGGAACCTTATAGGTTGTTCAATTTGGATGTGTTTGAGTATGTTCACGAATCGCCCTTCGGTCTTTACGGGTCGATTCCGTTCATGATTTCCCATGGGAAGTCGAGGGGAACTTCCGGGTTCTTCTGGTTGAACTCTGCTGAGATGCAGATTGATGTTCTTGGAGCTGGATGGGATGCTGAGTCAGGCATTTCCTTGCCTTCCTCCCAGAGTAGGATCGATACGTTTTGGATGAGCGAGGCGGGTGTTGTTGACGCTTTTTTCTTCATTGGCCCGGGGCCTAAAGATGTTGCTAGACAGTACACTAGTGTGACTGGTATGCCTTCACTGCCGCAGCTCTTTGCTACTGCTTATCACCAATGTAGATGGAATTATAGGGATGAGGAGGATGTGGAGAATGTTGATTCTAAGTTCGATGAGCATGATATTCCCTATGACGTGTTGTGGCTTGACATCGATCATACTGATGGGAAGAGGTATTTCACCTGGGATAGAGTTCTTTTCCCGCATCCGGAAGAGATGCAGAGGAAGTTATTTGCAAAGGGTAGGCATATGGTGACTATTGTTGATCCGCATATCAAGCGAGATGACTCGTATTTTTTGCACAAGGAGGCATCTCAGAAGGGTTATTATGTTAAGGATGCCAATGGCAATGTTTACGACGGGTGGTGTTGGCCCGGTTCATCTTCCTACCCAGATACGTTGAATCCTGAGATTAGGTCTTGGTGGGCTGAGAAGTTCTCTTTTGAGAATTACGTAGGCTCCACTCCTTCGCTGTATATCTGGAATGACATGAATGAGCCATCTGTTTTCAATGGTCCAGAAGTAAGTCAGCTTGTTTGTCCTTATGTTCTTCATTCATTGTTTAAAACGAGATTGCTTTTACATAGATCTCTAGTGAAAAATGAAAATGGTTTCTTCCCTTTGTTTTTCCTCTCTCTCTCTCTCTGTTTTTTTTTTTTTTTAGACATCAGTGTCTGTGAAGTCTAGGAGTGTGGGTTTTTTGTTTTAATAGTTTGATGTTTGAGGGAAAAACGTTTGCTTGTTTGCGTGTTTTATTTATTTATTATTTATTTATTTATTTTGGTGAAAAAACATATTTTGTCACCTGACAATACACAGTATGGTTCTCTGTTCAAAAATGAATTCGATCCATCTGATTTTGATTTGAAAAATTGCTAAGTTCTAGTTTGGGATCCATGTGATAGCATATAATTTAAGGAAAATCTTTTTGATTATGGCCGAAAATGCTAAAGATTGTTACAACTGGATGGTATTTGTGAAATCTTAACTTCGAATAATAGCTGGATCTTAACAGAACATTTGGAATTTAGTTTCATTGGGCTTTAACATGTTCGACAGTCTACTTAAAAGTTTTGCATCAATGCCCCTTGATGACTGTTTCTTTGAATAATGCGGTTTAACAAGAGATACTATGCTTTTGCCCTCTTTACTTAAATGATCTAATTATCTGTAAATTTATAAGAATTAACTTACAAAGGTGAGAGAGATTTCCCTCCTTTTAGTTATGTGGTTTGTATTTCTAACACCCACTTAGTGGTAAAAAAGGTTGATGTTGAAACATAAAATTGTTAATCACATTGAAATTTTGCATCATCCACATTCTAATAAAACTGTTGGTGTACTAGGTTACAATGCCTAGAGATGCTTTACACAACGGAGGTGTCGAGCATCGGGAGGTACATAATGCCTATGGATACTACTTTCACATGGCCACTTCTGATGGGCTTGTAAAGAGAGGTGATGGGAATGATAGGCCTTTTGTGTTGTCAAGAGCATTTTTTGCTGGAAGCCAAAGATTTGGAGCAGTTTGGACTGGAGACAACACAGCTGAGTGGGAACACCTCAGGGTTTCCGTTCCTATGATTTTGTCTCTTGGTCTTACTGGAATGCCATTCTCAGGTCAGAAACATTCATTTAAATAGTATTTCTACAGCAATCAAGTTTTATTATTAACATGGTGGTGCTATAATGTTAATTCAGGTGCTGATGTTGGTGGGTTTTTTGGTAATCCTGAGACTGAGTTGTTAGTTCGTTGGTATCAAATTGGTGCCTTCTATCCGTTCTTTAGAGCTCATGCCCATCATGACACAAAAAGACGAGAACCTTGGTTGTTCGGGTACGATTTCCATAAACATTAAAGTGACTTGAGCGTAGTCGCTATTGCATGTGTTTGCCTACATTGAAGATTTCAAAGAAAATGTATTTTGGGTCACATACTTGTAAAAGGTCATCGTCATCGTCATTGTTGTTGTTTTGTACTTGGATGTGGGTGGTCATGTGTTTTTTTTTTTTTTTCTTCTTCTTCCCCCCCCCCCCCCTTCTCTAAGGGGGAATTTTATTTGAGTTTTTTTTTGTTTTTTTTTTTTTTAAATCTAAAGATTCCTGAAAGTTTGTGTGAACGTTAGAGAAGCACATATGATGAACACTTAAACCATTTTACTGCCCATGACTGGCGGAATACAATATAAATACTTCTCCCTTTTGTGAATATTTCAGAATAGCTTTAAAGTATGGTGTTGGTTGTGCAGCTGGTGTTCAGCTGGTGTCTTGTCTTTTACCTTTATTACGCAAGTTCTTGTTATCATCCAAAATCTGTGAATTTGTTTACACATGTATGTATTGTTTTTCAGATTGTGTTGTCACTTGACCTGTTACGTGTGGCCATAATTTTAATATTTGTTTTCCCAATTTTTACAGAGAAAGAAATACAGAGCTTATAAGAGATGCTATACGCATGCGTTACATGCTGCTACCGTATTTTTACACATTATTTAGAGAGGCAAACACCAGTGGTGTTCCAGTTGCCCGTCCGTTATGGATGGAGTTTCCTTCAGATGAAGCAACTTTCAGCAATGACGAAGCTTTTATGGTTGGAAACAGTCTCTTGGTGCAAGGAATTTACACGGAGGTATGTCAACACCTAGACTTTCACTGTATAGATCTATATTTGGTCTCTTCATTTTTTTCCCCTTCATCACTGACTTTGTTCTTGTTTGCACATATTATGTTTTCCGGTTTACTCTACTGGCTGGCAAGGCATGCATTTGTTAACTTGCTTTTAATGTGCATGGCACGCTGCCTCTTTTTTTTTTTTTTTTCTTTTTGGCGGCAACAAACTTTGATGCATTTTCCCCCCTTTCTTGATTGTTAGTGATATTCTTCTGATGTTAAATTGTGTTGTTTATTGTTCTTTTCTTCTAGCGAGCAAAACATGTATCTGTTTACTTGCCCGGGAAAGAATCTTGGTATGATTTGAGAACTGGAGCTGTATACAAGGGAGGTATGACCCATAAATTGGAGGTCACTGAAGAAACTGTTCCTGCATTCCAGAGAGCTGGAACCATTATACCTAGGAAAGACAGGTTTCGTCGAAGCTCCACACAGATGGTGAATGATCCGTACACTCTGGTAAGGCTTCGTGATTAAGTATACTTCTTATGCCCTCACACTAAAGAGAAAATTTGACAGGGACATGTACCAGCAATGCTTGAATATTATTTTCCTGATATATATATATATATATTGTATATTTACATGCTTTAGGACTGCCTCCTTTATCGTTCATGTTTTTTTGGTTCCTAGGGAGCTACGTGTAGATTTAGTTCATGTGTATGAAAATTTGTGTTAAGTAGAGATGTTGATGCAGGACCTTGATTAAAGAAAGAAAGGGAAAGGAATAGAGAAGAAGAGGAGAATTGAGGGGGAAGTAAGAATTTAGATAGAAAAAAAGAGAACAATAGAGTGGAAGTATCAAGGCTTTTATCGTTTACTAATTGAGGCGTAAGCCTGAACATAAAACCATAAAGTCATTAAAATATACATATATATAAATGTGAAAAATCAAGTGGTAGTTCTAAATCATAATTTGACATCATAAAAAATCTAAAATGAACTAGTTTCACATGCAAGAAGTCTAAAAGAAACGAGTCCTAAAATATGCTAGTCCTGACTCCTAATTCAGAATTCATCCTCATTCCCATCACTTAGAGTAGGCAGGACTGAACAACTAAGAAGAATGAGAGATTGGTCCATGAACTTAAAAAGATAGAAAGGGGTCTTGGCTCTTTTGTCTTTTTCCTATAACTTAATTTCAGGCCTTGGGGCTTAGAAAGTCCGAGACTATGCCTCGGCAAGTGCACCACAAGCTGCATATCTTCTTGCATCTCAAGTTGAAGAGGCATAAGCAATTTTTGTTCCCCCTGTGAGGCTTAGGCCTGAAGGCTATTTTGTCCACCTTTCACTGAGGCTTGCCTCAATACGTGCAATTGATTGCGCAGTTTTAAACACTGGTGATAAAGAGAGGATGCTGTTTGCAAACCTTAGCTCAGGACACAGTGAAGAAGTTATTATTAGTTGATGTATAAAGCAACTGAAAGACCTTGGTAGCTAATGCCTGATTCAAGGGTGAGGAAATTGGTTGCTAATGGGACTTTTTGTTTTTTATGATATGCAAGGACTACTTTTTTTTTTTTTTTCACTAGAGGCCATTTTGGTTATATGTCATGTTCTTTTCATAGTTCAAGTATTTTTGCTCCAAAAGTTTTTCCTTTTCACAAGTTGATATTTGAACAAAGCATGAAGTTTGGATCCAAAAATAATATATTAAGTTTTGGCATGAAATATGAAGAGATTGAATGCCACTACCTGAAGCTTACTGGCATAAACATTTTACAGTAAAATCATGACATTATGTTGATTTGTTAGACTCGACTTCTTTTTTCTTTTTTTGGTAGCTTTAATGAGCAGATGTTGGATCATTTGTAGGTAATTGCTCTGAATAGTTCACAAAAGGCTGAAGGAGAGCTCTACATTGATGACGGCAGAAGTTTTGCCTTCACGAAAGGGGCCTACATCCATCGTCGTTTCATATTCGCAGATGGCAAGCTTATGTCACTAAATTTGGCCACTTCTGCCTTGGGAGGAGCACAGTTTTCTTCAGAATGTGTCATTGAGAGGATTATACTGTTGGGACACTCTGCTGTTCCTAAAAGAGCTCTTATTGAACCAGAGGACAAAACCACAGAAATTGAACTCGGGCCGCTTTTCCTTAAATCAAGACGAGGCAATGATTTCCTCACAATCCGCAAGCCCAATTTGCCGGTTGCCGGTGATTGGATGATTAAAATTTTGTAAGACCCTTTGTGATGCCCCATTGAGTAACATGGTCACACCAATGATAGGGAGGATTATTATCGTATTCAGATTTTGGGAGCAGAAATGACTTCCCATATACAATTTCAACTCACGTTTCCATATATGCCTCCAAATGGTTTGCTTCTTTGCTCTCATTTTTGTTCTTGGTTGCCTTGTTGTGAAGAGAGATGAATGTAATGCTTGTGTGGTAAAGTTTGATCCTGATCTTAGAGGGCTTGAAAAGGACATAAAATTGCTTTGGTTGTCCAAAATTGTCATTTAGATGTATAAGCCAGCAGACTTGCCATGTGATAATTGGTTCAATCAGGATGCAATTAGCCAGACATTGTCGTGGAAGCGCCATGGATGGAGACGGTAGAAGAAGTGGGAGAGAAGGGAGAGAGAGCAGTTGAGATGAGAGGAAAACTAACAGGGGGGGGGGGGGGGGGGGGGATAAAAAATTTGAGAGAGATGACCTTAACGGTAGTGTCCTTTTAACTTTAAGTTTATGTTTGAATAATAGTTGGATTAGGTTTAAATTTTCAAAAGAACTTGCAATTAGGTAAAAATGACTATTAATGCCTATAATGGACAAATAATACGCAAAAAGTGTCAAAATTTTAATGGATTTGAGCATAAAAATAAAATTAAAAAAAAAGATCAAAATTACAAATTCAGGAAGTTGATTATCAGGAAAATAAGTTTTAGGGACTAAATGACTAAATAGAAAAGTGCAGGGGGCATATGTACAAAAAGCTTAGATATTAATATAGTATGTGTAATCTAATGAAATGCATAACTTCAAAATTTATTATATTATACTTTCTAAATAAAAATAAAATATATGGTATA
The DNA here is from genome assembly GCA_025413485.1 of Ficus microcarpa. Taxonomy (NCBI): domain Eukaryota; kingdom Viridiplantae; phylum Streptophyta; class Magnoliopsida; order Rosales; family Moraceae; genus Ficus; species Ficus microcarpa. The sequence goes on from CM046387.1 coordinate 8,769,888, forward strand.
AATACACAAATAATACTTTATTTTAGTTCTTCTTTGTAGGGGTATTTTAGATGTTTTTAGGTTAAAATTAAGTGTTGACCAAGAAGACTAAATATGAATATTAAACATAATATAATGATATAAAAACGTAAACTTCAAAATACAGTCTATATTTTTTAAGTAAGATAAATACGTAGTATACAAATGTAAAATATATATATATATACATTTTCATAATTAATATCTATTATAGTTATTTTCATTATTAACTTATTGAGTTGAAATAGTCAAATTATTTAGTCTTTTTTTTTTTTTTAATTTTGGGAGATGGGGGAAAATAGGCCAAAAGAGCAAAAAAAAATAATTTGGGTGATAGTAAATAACATAATTACGAGATATATTTGCGACAATAGTTATCTTAAAATATTATTATAAATTAACGTTTGTGTTAAATATCATATTTATGATAAATAATTTACATACAAAGTGTATCTACAATATAATTACCTTTAAATTTTTTTAAATAATTAATCTATCATAAAAATAAATATGTTATTCACGTCAAAAAATTTTCAAAATATATTATTTACCTTAAATATATGTTTTTAGAAATGAGTCATATATATGTACATATATTTTCAAATAGTAATTAGTTAGTATCAGATTTCGCATTTATTTCTGGTTGCAAATGTCATCAGAAGAATGAGAGTGATCTTGTTATGGGTGTACGAGCAGAGTAGGTGTATTGGGTGCTGGTGTTGTGTGGTTAGTGAGAGAGTGTTCGAGGACTAGTTTGTAATAATTTCCTATTTGACAACCTATAATGAAAACATGGGTTAAAAAAAATATTTTGACATCGTGGTGTCTTGGAAAAATGTTAGGGTCAAATTTCATCTCTTAATTCTATCATACACGGGTCGAACTGGTCGAGATAAAGCTGTCAACAAGATCTGGAATTGATGAAAAACCGGCTAATAGAAAGAGCAAAATGACTCCATCCATCAGAGTCAATAAATTTATGGAAAACTCCTCTCTTTTCAAGGAGATAATGCGGGCTCCAACTTTTCAAGATTAAAATGACGCTTTAGCTCTCGGAGTTGACAATAATGTCTCCACTATTAGAAAAGACCTACTTATGGATGCCTCCACCTCTGGCAGCTATCCACATCTGTCTCCTATTTGTCAAGTCAGATCCATCTCGCTGAGCCAGATCCAGCTCGGCAATCACCCTCTGCCTCGTTGAGCTGTCTTCACCTCCTCAAGTCATTTCTGCCTCGAGGAGTCGACATTGGCTCAAGCCAGGTAGTGTCAAGTTAAGGGAGGTACTTAGCAACTGTTACGGACGGACTCAACCGCTTCAACAGGAGGGAGCATTCAAATGAGCATATGATGATTATCTAATGAGCATTCAAAATATTTTTGGAAACTTTAATCATCCGGATATCTTGGAAGATCTCAATTAAATTCGCTTGATCCTTATCAAGTGATCATATGAAATAACACAAGAAACTTGACCACTTTCAATCTAAGGGAGTGTCTCCAAAATTCATTTGAATAAGACTCAGTCAAATCAGACGGGTCTAAGTAGTGACTAATATCACAGAGGACGTAACTTTCTTGATGAGGAAGAACTTCTACAAATCTTGTGTCTCTTTATCTACTTTCCACACTTTACTTTACCATTCATTTGCAAGCTCAGATTGAACGACATTGTATTGATCACCATAAATACAAATTGACCATAGATTTCACCATTTACAAATAGGTTTTAGTTGCCTCAAATAAAACATTAGTATAGGTCAAAACTCCTTTGAATTAGCCTACACCTATCCTTTCTTTATTCTATTATTACTTAGATCAGCAACATGGAGCCATGTTTTTTTAATCAACAAATAGCCAAGGAAAGGTCAAGAACGAATCGACGCTTTAATCAAAAATTCAAAGACCATTATAGTTATTTACCCTTATAAAAAGGAAAAAAAATCGGCCTTTTTTTATTTTTTATTTTTAAATATGACCTGATTAACCTAGTGACCTGCTCCTTAATGAAATTCCCTCTTTAGCCCCAAAAAGAAAAAAATGTTAAAGCAGCAGGAGCAATGAAGACGAAGACAGGATACGCAAAGCGAAGAAAATTGATTATTCCTGTATAAGTTCTTATGAAAAAAAAAAAAAAAAAAAAAAAACCTTTTATCATTTAGTACACATTCTCATCAAAACAATTAGTTGGTTCAGCCAACGAATTTTTCAGAACAAGAATCTCTAAAGGGATAAAATTTATTATTATTATTATTATTTGCTTTCTATTTAGGAGTCCTTGTAAATTCGGAGAAATGAGAGAGTGAAAGAAGAAGGGAAGAGACTAGGACGTGTAGTAGTTTGGAGTATTTAAATGGTTATTTATCAACCAACCACCAAAGTCAATGGTTCCGCCAATAACTTTTTTTTTTTTTTTTCAAGCATAAAATTTGTCCACAAATAAGGGGGTGTTTGGTTCGCTAGTTTGAGTTGAAATATTTTAGTTGTAATAGTAAATTTTTTTGAATTTTCAGAAAAGACAAAAAACTTTTTGGGAAAAAGACAAACTTTTTAGAAAAAGACAAAAAAAATTTGAGTTAGAACTAAGATGAACTCGCGAACCAAACATCCCTAAATGATATTTTTTCGCTTTAGTTTATAAACAGCAACAGACTACAGCTTTGTCTTCCAAGTTTGCAAGTCAATGGCAGAAAGAGTCCTCGTCAACATAGTCGGACAGATCATCGGATGGCTGGGCTCTGCAGCCGCCCAAGAGTTCGGATCGATCTGGGATGTCGGCGACGAGCTTCAAGACCTCAACAACACGCTTTCGACGATCACCGCCCTACTTCTCGACGCCGAGCACCAGCAGTTGCACAGCCACAGAGTCAGAAACTGGCTTGAGAGGCTCGAAGATGTGGTTTATCATGTTGATGACTTGCTTGACGAATTCTCCACTGATCAGGCTTTGCAACAACATAATGTTATGCATCGAAACAGGAGTGTTACGAAGGTACGCACTTTCTTTTCGGCCTCTAATCAACTTGTTTCGCGTCGAAAGATGGCTCTGAAAGTGAAAAAACTTAGGAAAACACTCGATAAGATTGCGGTTGATAGACGAGACTTTCATTTAGAAGCACTGCCTCATGAGATCGGGTCGAAGCATAGTAGTAGTTACAGGGATTCTCACTCGTCCGTACTTGAAGAGAATGTTATCGGGAGGGAGGCAGATAAGATGGCAATCATTAAGCTTGTTTTGGACACCAGAAGTGGGATTGAAGAGAATGTTTCGGTCATTCCCATTCTTGGTATTGGCGGAATAGGAAAGACTTCGCTTGCTCAACTTATTTTCAATGATCAAAGGCTTGAAGATCATTTCGATCTAAAGATTTGGGTCTGGGTATCTTCTGATTTTGATGTGAAATTACTTGTCGAAAAGATTATTACCTCCGGAACTTACATTTGCCCAAAAGACCTTGAGATGGAACAATTGCAAAGACGACTTCACGGAAAGATAAACAAGAAGCGGTATCTACTTGTACTTGATGACGTGTGGAATGAGGAGCTTGAAAAATGGGAAAGTTTAAGAGATTTACTAGTGAAGGATGCGAAAGAATGTAGAATTCTAGTAACTACGCGTAGTGAGAAGGTCGCAAAGCTTGTGGGAACAGTGAAGCCATATCATTTAGAGATCTTCGATGAGGACAAGTCTTGGTCTCTTTTCAAGAAAATGGCTTTTGGACAAGAACAAGAGCCAGCAAACTGCAAGACTATGGAAATTGGAAAGAAGATTGTGAAAAAATGCGGAGGTATTCCACTCGCGATTAGGACGATAGGTGGGATGTTGCACTTCAAGAATCCAGAATCGGAATGGTCACCCTTTGTTCAAAAGGAACTATTGAAGATTTCTCAAACCGGGAATCTTGATAATATGGTTTTACAAACTCTCCGGTTGAGTTATGACCACCTCCCATCCTATTTGAAACATTGCTTTGCTTATTGTAGCTTATTTCCCAAGGGCCACAGGATTAATGTGGAAATGCTGATACATCTTTGGATGGCACAAGGATTCATCAAGTCACTAGATCCAAGTGAAGATTTGGAGGATATAGGTCGCGAATGTTTTATGGAGTTACTTTGGAGATGTTTCTTTCAAGAAGTTGAAAGAGATGACGTGTTGGGTAATATTAAGACTTGCAAAATGCATGATCTTATGCATGACCTTGCTATCATAATGGCAGGAAAGAAGTGTGCTATAGTAGGCTCAAACAGAGGATCGATTCAGAAAGAAAGCCGACACTTGTCTTTTCACTTTCATTTGGATTCATTCAATAATATTCCAACTTCCTGGACACAAGCAAAAAGGATCCGATCAATTCTTTTACCAAGTCAGTCATTTCATGCGATTGATGAAGTATTTGCCAAGTCATTTTGCGAGGCGATTACTTCTAATTTCAAGTTTCTACGCATGTTGGGACTCAAGAAATCGGGGATCAAAATAGTGCCTGAATCTGTTGGTGAATTGAAACACTTGAGGTATCTAGATCTGTCTGTCAATTGGGATTTACAAACACTGCCCAATTCCATTACCAAGTTGTTCAATTTGCAAACACTAAAGCTCAATCATTGTCGTCTTAAAGAACTACCAAGAGACATTAAGAAGCTAGTCAATCTTAGGCATCTCGAGATTCGTGAAAATAGATTGACTCGCATGCCAAGCGGACTGTGTCAACTGTCTAAGCTTCGAACATTATCACAATTTGTGTTGAGCGAAGAAAGTAATTGCTCCGCTGAGCAAGAGTTAAATGAACTTGGCAGACTAAACAACTTGAGAGGACTGCTGGAGATTAAGAATTTGAGACATGGGATGGAATCAAAGGGAGCAAATTTTAAGGATAAGCATCATCTTCATTCCTTACATTTACACTGGGGTGTTCTTGGCGTTGGTGGTGGTGCACCAGGTAATGTTGATCATGGAATGACGTTGGAAGGCCTTCGGTCCATACCCAATCTTAGAGAGTTGAAATTAGAGCATTACAAGGGTGTCGAATTTCCAAGTTGGATTCCCTTCTCATTCACAAATTTGGTCAAACTTGAGTTCCGCGATTGTGTGAATTGCCAACATTTACCGCTATTGGACAAGTTCCCTTATCTTAGGACACTGAAGCTCGAAAACATGCCCAGTCTGGAGTATGTAGTGGGCAACCACGACCTGTCTATTACATTGACGATGCCATCCTTGCGGAATCTAGAACTGTACTATTTGCCTAATCTAAAAGGATGGTGGAGGGATGTTGTCATTGGTGAAGATGATTTATTTGTAACACCAGCACCATCACAATTGACAGTAGAGAAGCTGCATACCGTGTTCCCTCTATTTCCTTGCCTTTCCAGTTTACGTATCTTTAACTGCCCAAAACTGATTTCCATGCCACTTTATCCTCATATCGAAGAACTTGTATTAGAGAATACGAGCTGGAAACCATTCCAAACGACGATAGCAAATGTTGAGAAGACACAAGTCCCAATGACGAAACCTGTTGAAGCATCATCATCAAGTTCTTGTACGGTTTCTACTTCCTCTACTCTCACCAAATTAAGGACTCTGTTTCTTGGTGGAAATGAGAATATACAATCACTACCAACTCACCTAAAGGAGCTTGCATCTCTCAGGGAGCTACACATTTCTCACTGCCCTAAACTGAAGTATCTGTCTTCAACAATTCATCATCTAGCCTCACTTGAGACACTGAAGATTAGGAATTGCGCAGAGCTTGACATAACCAATGACAAGGAGATTATGTGGAAATTGTTTAGAAGCCTCCGATCCCTGTCATTCAATAAGCTACCAAAACTAGTTGCTCTTCCTGAGGGGCTTCAACATGTTACAACTCTGCATCACCTAGAAATTTCTCATTGTAATGATTTGAGAAGTATTCCAGAATGGATTCAAAATTTCAGTTCACTAGCAACTCTTGAGATCTGGGAATGCCCCAAGTTGACATCACTGCCTATGGCAATCCAGAAGTTGAGCTCTTTAGAGACGCTGATAATTTACGATTGTCCAATCTTATTGCAAAGATGCCAAAGAGGAGGCGAGGATTGGCCTAATATTGCTAGAATCCCGGTGGTAGATTTGTGCTAGATTCGAGTTTGATCAAATTGATTTTGGTTTTACAAACTAATTTCAGGTACGTAAAGTCAGCAGTGTAGTGTTGGTAGTGTCTTATCATTGTCATCTTTATTTTCTCATTGAAGAGTTATTGTTTCAGTTTTGTACATGGGATCTGATTGGAAGATACTCAAGGTCTTCAAGGAACCGTAATTGTCTGGTTTGTCTTCCTACCTGGATATGGTAAAACCTGAGATTAGGTCTTGGTGGGCCAAGAAGTTCTACACCGGGACTCCACTCCGTCTCTGTATATCTGTAATGATCTGAATGAGACTTCTGTTTTCAATGTCCTACAAGTAAGTCGCTTGTTTTCATTGTCATTCTTTGGCCAAAACAAGATTGTGTATAACAGAATTTTCTTTTTGCTCTCTGCTTTCCTCCTTTTTTTTTTATTCATCAATATGTGATGCATAAAGCTATTTGGATTTTCATTTTGTTAGTATAATGTTTCAGGAAAAAACATAGGTTAAGCTGTCACCTGATAATATGGTACAGAATGCTGCTTCATGATCAAATAAATTCGTTCACCCATTTTGATGATCATATCGGCCTTCGTCCTATGATAATTTTTTCAAGTTGTAGTTTAAAATCCATATAATACCCGCCGAAAGCTAATAACGACTGTTACAACTGTGTAAGCTGGATTAGTTAGACATTCGAAATATAATTTGCATTAGGCATTATAATGTTCTATTAGTCTCCATTTGTTTGCAGTCTGATTATACAATCAAAATCCGATCATTTTATTTTTCCTGAAAATTGTAGAAAATGTGCAATAGTCTAAGTTAATTTCATTTTTCTTCCCTTGATCATTATTGATGCACAACTCCGCTAGTTTGGTCCTTTGCATCTATTCCCATTGATGTCCGTTTCTTTGAATAATCTAGCTTCATTCCAGACACTAGGCTTTTCCGCTTCGATCTAAAATGGTCTAATTGTCCTTACATCTAATAAAATTATTTTAACAAGGTAAGAGATTATCAAGGGTTTCATTTTGACGTACAACTCTGTTGTCCTCTGTTTGCTGCATTGTCTTTGGTATTCAATTTAAGTTTCTAAAAAAAGAAAAAGAAGAAGAAGAAGAAGAAGAAGAAGGAAAAAAAATGAATTAGAATGACATTAATCGTAATATAATGTACATATTTTTTGCTGTTGAAACGTAAAATTGTTGATCACATGTTGGTTTGACATGACTTACCAGGTTACGATGCCTAGAGATACTATTTACCAAGGAGGTATTGAGCACCGGGAGGAACGTAATTCCTATGGCTACCACTGATGGGCTTGTAAAGAAAGGTGATGGAAATGGTAGCCCTCTTTTGTTGTCGGGTGCATATTTTGCTGGCAGCCAAAGGTACGGAGCAGTTTGGACGGGTGATAACATGGCTGAGTGAGGACAACTAAGGCTTTCAGTTTTTATGGTTTTGATGCTCTTGGCCTTTATGGGTGTATCGTTCTCAGGTCAGAAACAGTCGCTTAAATATGATTTCTACAGCAATCAAGTTTCCGTAATTAACATGGTGGTGCATGATCTCTAAACAATAGGTGCCTTCTATCCATTCTTTAGCGCTCATGCACAACATGACACAGAAAGACCCGAACCTTGGCTGTGCGGGTACGCATTCCGTAAACATTAAAGTATTACTATTTCTATTTCTTTTTTTTTTTTTTTTTAATTCTTTCTTTCTTTTTTATGAAGGAGTTTTTATGACTATCTCAAAATGGCTTTAAAATGTGATACTGGTTGCACAATTCTGTATTGTATATTGAGAATAAAGTGTTGGTTTTGAAAATCAATATTGGCGAAAAATTTCACTCTTACAGAATTGATTAAAAGGGGAATATTACTTATCAAACCAGTTCGTCTGTCTATAAAAAATGAAGGACAATTTATTATGTATCAAACTCTAGTTATCTTGTTGGTTCATAAGAGTAAGCACACAATTAATCAAAGGTACCACAAAAAAAGGCCATGTTGATACAAAGAATTCTGATGAATTCATTTCAAAACATCAAAAGATGACTAAAAATAGAGACGAAAATCATTATGATTTGTTTGTTCCTGAAAGTATTTTGTCCCCTAGACATCGTAAAGAATTGAGAATTCTAATTTGTTTCAATGCCATATTTTCTGGTACTCCGCTCATTTCATAAAATATTCTACCTAGCTTAACGACAGCTACCCAATATTCGGGAGATCCTTTTCCTGAACCCATACGTGTTTCTGTAGGTCTTACTGTAACTGGTTTGTCTGGAAATATACGTACCCATATTTTTCCGCCGCGGTTTCGTCTAGAAGAAGCATAGAACCGTGAACAACAAAAATTTCTCAAATTTTGTGTCATTCTATAGCTATATTAATTTAATATATAAAAAGGATAAAGGATGAGAATTGTACCGCCGTCCGATTAGGTCGACTCCATCGAAATAAACTTTTGAACCCACGAACGATTCAATCCTTCAAGATCATGTTCTTCCACACCTTACTTTCGTCGCTTGATTGAACAAATGGGCGGGCGTTCCTATTAAGGGATTGATTCACTCACTCACTCACTCACTTTTGGTGTCTTTATTTTGGCACTCAACACATAAGAAAAAACAAAGAGTGTAAAGGAGAACTCTTCTCTTTTAGGTTTCTTATTGACTAAAAGTCTATCAACCAAAAATCTTGAACCAAAAGTTCTTTTTCTATCTTGATATAAATCTTATTTATAGAGTAAGGTAGATTTCCCAAACTTTTTATCTTCAATTTAGAATATTCACAATAATCAAAATTAAGATTAATACAAGTATAAGTTGATATGGACTTACGCTAGCAAGACTCGAACATTACTGTCCTGATATATATATATGTGCACATCTATGTATGGGAGAGTAAAATATTCAATTATACGAAAAGATGACGTATTTGAAGAATTGAAACGACGCGTCTCAAAGGAAAGGGTATGAAACGACATCAATAAGTGAATCAGATATGAATAAAAATAGAATTCCGCAAAGACTCAGATTGAACGGATACAAAAATAAAGTCAAAACTAAAATAAGGTTGATCATTCAGAGTGATAAAGCTGAGATGGTGCTATAATAAAGAAGATTCTCCGAACCTATAAATAGGAGTTGAATCCTTAGATTTGGGGACTTTTTCTTTTTTGGAGAGTTCTAGGAGATATTTTAGAGAGAGAGATTCTGTAAATTCTTAGAGAGAGAGAAAGTTTGTAAATGTACTTGAGAACTCTACGAGAAATAAATAATTTCATTTGAGGATTCATTTCTTAGGGAAAACTTTAGAATTTTATTGTTTGGGATTCATAGTAAAGAAAATCATCCCAACAATTGGCGCCGTCTGGGGGAATTCGTGACCGAAAAGCCAGGAGGAGAAGAGAAAACTAAGAATTCGATGGTGAAGATCAGAATGCCTGGATCAAAGCAAACTGCAAGACTAGGAGAAGGGAGCCAAACCGCGGAAGGTGGACAACAGAATGAAGTAACCCAAACACACATTTAGGCATGAATGGAAACATGCAATCTCCAGATTTAATGCAAATCATTTAGAACATGATGATGAAGCAGCAGCAGATGGAGGAGAAATGCCAGGAAATGGCAGAAAAACAGATAGTATTAGAAGACCTGTTGGCCAAGTCGAAGAAAGAAAACACAGAGCTTAGAGAGAAAGGGAAAGCTCGAGAAGAAAGAGACGAGATGAGCTTAGAATAACTTGATTCAGAAGAAACCAACATAAGGACAGTAGTTGCAGACGACAAAGAGAAGGGAATGAAAGAAAGGCGAGAGAAAAGCAACATAAGGACGGTAGTTGCTCAGAATGTGGAATGTATTAGGGTTACATTGGTTAGGGCGAAGTTGAGAGAAAAGCAAAAAATTGATTGAAAGGAGGATGGAGAGGAAATTGAAGCCATAGAAGTTGTTTAAAAGAAATTGAATCTGTAGATTTAGGGATTTTTCTTTTTCATAGACTTATAAGAGATATTTTAGAGAGAAAAACTCTATAAATTCTTGGAGAGAGAAGGCTTGTAACTGTACTCGAGAACTCTTAGAGAAATAAAGAATTTCATTTCAGAATTCATTTCTTAGAGCAAACTTTAGAATTGTTTTGTTTGGGATTCATAGTGAAGAAAATCATCCTTACAGTATGTATCTATTTTTATATATGTTAGGGAAGTATGAACAATATAGTAAGTCCTAAAGAATGTACGAAGATACATATATATACACACGTATAAATAAAAAAACTCGCTAATTTTTGGTTTGTTCCTAAGGCGCTGCAAGTAGATTTAGTTCATGTCAATGAAAAATTGTGTCTGATATAGAAATTTTTATCATAAACGTATAGACATATAAGTATATCTACATCCCATGTGCTTTACACTCGGTTCAGGGATTAGAAAAGAAGATGCTGTGAAATAAAGGATGTTGTTTGCAACCTTAGCTCATGACAGAGTGAAGTAATTATTATTAGGTGCTGTATAAGCGACCGAAAGACCGAGCAAGGGTAGTTAAGGGTTCTTTTCAGTTTGACTGAGAAAATGTAAGGCTCCGTTTGGATCGCATACTCATTTTTGGAAAATAAAATTTTTTTTGTTTGAAATGAGAAGTCATTTCATTTTGAGAATGAGATGGCGTTTGAATATGCAAAATATATTATTTTTGAAAACAAAAGGTTGTTTGGAATAAGAATAAATGGTGTTGGGAATAGTGACATTGTGAGAAGATTTCGAAAAAATTTATTTTCTTTTTCTAAAACGGTATTGTATAAAATAAGTTTGAAAATTAAATAGTTTTTGTTTTTCAAAATAAGACAGTGATGGAAAAAGTTGGGACAAACACACTTTTGCAAAAAATTTTCAAATTTCAAATTCGGTTATGCCGTGCAAACGAAGGTTAAACTTTTTGTTGTCATTGTAGAGATGTTGTTAGAATATGATGACCCAAATTCTGTTTGGCCCGATCTGAAAACCTCACGTTGCAACATATGTGGTAGAGCTTTTATTAGGAGAATTTTTTTAGGGCTTTGTAGTGGTAGTGGAGGGATCGGGCCGATAGGGTTTTGGGTATGTAATTTTTAGACCATAATGCTCTTTTTTGTTATAGCAGCTCCTATTGTACCAATATTTGATTTAGTGGATTTTATTCTCCTCAATCTGTGGTTTTTTTTCGTCTAAAGTTTTTCACATAAATCTATGTGTTCTTGTTTTTCCAATTTCTGGTTGCCTATTATGTTCTTAATTTTATAACAGATGTGGTCCCTCAAAAATAATATCCGAGCAAACAGCATTATTGAAGCCTTCGAAAGGAAGCATTTTTACGTCAGATCAGTTGTTGCCTCACTTATAGATTTTCTCTCCACTTGGTTTGACATGCAACGAATATTTGTTTGTCTGACTGCCTAGTGGCTGGAGGCCATATTTTCCTTTATGTTGGTATTTTTTTTCATAGTTCAAGTTTTTTTTTTCCCCGAAACGTTTACCTAGCATTACTTGCTATTCAAACAAATATGAAGTTTGGATCCTAAAAATATTGTAAGCCACGGATCAAGTTTACCTACGTGCAAAAGAAGTATAAAAAGGCCGGCTCGGACTACTTGATTGGCAAATTGAGTTATTAGTTAGTTGGCCAATTAGTTTCTAATTGTGAGTGCCATGTAACTGATTTCTGGAAAGGGACTTTTGGATGAATCTAAGGGTGGGGAGAGTCGACAGTCTATCGAATCACTATTTCTTTAGAAGATCTGCCCGAACCCTTTGGGGAAATTGATTCTCGCGATGAAAGTGAATTTCAGTTCGGATTCTGTGTGTGAAATTTTTTTCACTTGAGAGGGTTTTCTCGTTCTTATCAAATATATTGTATGAAGTTTTAGCATGAAATGTGAGACTGAATGCCACTACCTGAAGCTTATTTGCATAAACATTATGTACTAAAAGCAAGATACCATGTCTTCTTGTAAAACTGAAATATATATTTTTTTCTTTTCTTGTTTTGGAAACTTAATCAGCAGATGTTTGGTCATTTGTAGGTAATGGCTCTGGATAGTTTACAAAAGGCTGAAGGAGAGCTCTATATTGGTGATGGCAGAAGTTTCGCCTTTACAAAAGGGTCCTATTAGGAAAGTTAGTATTTCATATTAGGAGAGTCATTGTTTTATCTATTAAGAGTTTATTTGTATTTTAATTTCGGATGTCTTTTGATTTTATGAGGTTTGTTAGCTTTGGATAAGTTATCGTACGGAGGCCCATTCGTAGTGCTCTTTATTAATAAAGTCTTCCCTTTACTGTTTCTAGTCTGATCATCTTCTTCATGTTAAACCTGACTCTTTTCTTATTACTTTTGCTTTTCCTATTCAATTTCTATACATCCATTATCGTTTTGGATTCGCATATGGCGAGCTTACATCACTAAATATGGCTGCTACGTACTGCCCCAAGAGGAATGCAATTTTCCCTGAATCAAGACGAGGCTCCAACTTCATTACACTCGCTAGCCTAATTTGCCAGTTGCCGTTGATTGGACAATAAAAATTTGTAACACCCTTCGTGGTATTCCAATTGAGTAACTTGGACGCCTTATTATTAATTATAGGAGAGTGTCACAATATGACTATGTTGGTTTTAGACTTAAAATGAATTCCCACATGTCATTTCACCTTTTTATGAGTGGAAATTAAAACTTTTGTACTTTAATTTGACAGTTTTAAACTATATCATCTATTAAAATAATTTTTTTAACACCAACGTTACTATGGCAGTTAATTACTTCTCAGAGATATCAGCTTGCTTAATTATATATGCTTTTCTTGTCTTTTTTTTTTTTTTTTTTTTTTTTTTTTTTTTTTTTTTTTTTTTTCCAATTGAATGAAGAAATAGTTGTTTTAAGTAATCTGTTGAAATTAAGGAAGCAAGCACATGTCACTATTATTAAAGGCTTTACTGGTGTGCAAAAACTTACATAAAAAATGAAAAAGAAGACAAGCGTACAAAATGAACCTACGATTTGGTCCATGTGGGAGTAACGTGCAGCTAACTAAATTTTGGAGTAATATTATTACTTTTCCAGATTTGAACATACGCTTCCTTCAAAAAAACAATAAATAAACAAATAATGAAAAAAGATAAAGAAAAATAATTAAACAAACGTTGGGGCACGTGATTCATATTACTGTACGTAGATGCTAAGGAAGCACGTGGGGTGCCCTCATGAGTCGTAAAACAAACCAATGCCATTGCTCATGTCTATTGTCAATCACGTTATTTGTAGAGTGTGAAAAATTTTTTTTTTCCCCCTATAATATGGTACCGAAAAAAGAAAAACTTAAATGTAAACGTTGTACAAATTGCCTTTTAAGGAAAAAAAAAATTAATTTTACAGTTTTTACACTTGTAAAAATTAAACTA
>CM046387.1:8783559-8866452 GCA_025413485.1 Ficus microcarpa
GAAACTCTTTGAACTTGTCAAAGGCTTCGCTTTTGCGGGTCATTAAATAGACATATCCATACCTTGAGTAATCATCAATAAAAGTGATATAATACTCATACCCACCACGTGCTTCTATGTTCATGGGACCACAAACATCTGTATGCACAAGTTCTAAAGTTTCTCGGCACGACCATCCTTGGCAGCAAAGTGCCGTTTAGTCATCTTGCCCTCCAAACAGGATTCGCATTGTGGCCAAGGTTCAACCTCGTACAAGTCGAGGCATTCATCTTTTACCATCCTTTGAATTCTATTAAGGCTTATGTGACCAAGTCGTAAATGCCAAAGATATGATTTGTTAGAGTGAGAAGACTTATGTCTTTTAGAGTTCTTTTCCAATTCTGTATCAAGCAGTGAGTGCATTTTAGGTTTGATAAAATAAAGATTTCCATGCATCCATCCATTACAGATAAGAGAATTGTTTTTCCTAATAACAACTTTATTATTAAAAGAAACTGAATAAGAATCTTTAATTAAACAAGCTACCGAAATTAGGTTCCTCTTAAAATTAGGAACATAAAAACAATGTCTCAAAACAATAAACCTAAATTCATCAAAATAAAGATGCACTTCTCCCACTGCTTCAACTCGCACCAACGTCCCATCGCCGGTTCTTAACGTAAAGTCCTCCTCATGCAGACTTCTCGTTACCTTGAACCCCTGTAGAGAAATACAAACATGGTTAGTAGCTCCAGAATCTATAACCCAATTGTCCTTAGATTCTTCCACTAAACAACCCTCAAGATACAGGACATTGAAATTACCTTTCTGCTTTTGCAAAGCCAGGAAATCTCGGCAATCCTTCTTGAAATGTCCTTTCTTCCCACAGTGAAAGCACTTAACCTTTTTGGGGTCCACCTTTTGCTTCTTAATCTTGGTAGACTTCTTAGAAGCAAGTGCATTCACCGCAGGCTTATTCCCCTTGTTCTTCCCTTTTTCCTTCTTCCTTTTGGGATTAGGAACAGACGAACTAGGTTCAGCCAAATTTGCCTCAGCCTTAGATCCAGAACCCTTAAAAATGTTCTCAAAGGCTTGCAACTCTTTCATCAATTCCGTTAAAGACATCTCCTTCCGGTTAAGGTTGTAGGATGCCTGAAACAAATCGAAATCCTTGGATAAGGTTTGAAAAACCATAACCAGTTGAGTTGCAGCATCGATCTCAGCCCCATTTGCCTGAGCTTCAGACAAATAAGCCATGACTGTCATCATGTGCTCCTTGATGGGAGTTCCAACCTTCTGCCTGCCGTTCATGAGACCTTTGATAGCATCGGTCTTAGCCTGGATAGTTTGTTCACCAAACATTTCCTCCAGGTTATCCATGATCTGCCTAGCAGTTTGATGTTCCTCATGCTGTTTCTGGAGCACGTTAGACATGCTCGCCCGAATATAGCACATGGCACTAAGGTTGGAATTGTCCCAGCGCTCAAGCGCTACAAAATCCCTATCAGGAGCATCGATCGTAGGCGTAGGTGGTCGAGGTTGGGTTAGGACAAAACTGTGTTTCTCAAAGTTTAGGACGATTAGCAAGTTCCTTTTCCAGTCATTAAAATTCTCGCCAGTCAATTTGTTTTGCGTAAGTATCACAGATAAAGGGCTTGACATTTTGATCTATAATAAGAAAACATGTAATAAGTATGAGCAAACATCCTATCAGTTTATAAAATATGATTTTGTAATGAAACAAAAAGATCTATATGCAATCTAAATGTTCATGTGTAAAACCCTTAAAACACATACCTTACAACGACAATTCCTAGCTACCGCTTTCTAAGCTACCGAGGGGTAGTCATAGAATAACTAGCCAAGAACACGGATCCCTTCCGATTAATACATATTCATCCATGGAACAAACTCCATTAAATATATATTAACTATCGTTTATTTGGCCACTAATTTACATAACAGAGCCTCGAGGGAGGGTTAATAAATAAAGTAGTATGAGTGTGTAACCATCGTTTCCAATTTTGAATCCATATTTTACATCCGCCACCGAGGGGTGATCTAAACATAAAATATGCCCAAAATTGTTATCCTTTCGGAAATCCAAATCAGTGTGCGCTCTAGGTAAGATACCTATCCGAAGGGAATTCTCGGATCGAAACCGAGTAGTAGGCACTACCATGCGTAACTATTGGACCAACGATGGAGGCCGTAGGTCTTAGTGTGTAAAACCTTCTCCCACTCAATCTTTTAAATTAGGGTTTTTGTTTTTTATGCATAAACAATATTTATTGAGTGGCACTCCCTAGTCTATATGGCATGTTATCAATACATCATGAAATAGTATTACATATTCATATAGCAAGTCATCATCCATGGTTTGCAAAATATGTAAATAGCCGTGGATCATGATTCCATCCTAGAGAAAAGAAAATTGCAAAAATTACAAAAATTAACCGAAACATATATCGGCCTTCATTTGTAGATCCATGCCGTGTATCATTCTTCAATGTGTCTTCCTTCTCCAATGTCACATCTTTTTAAATTTAAAATTAAATTTAAATTTCAAAAAAGATTATATGTGATTTTTAATTTTAATCAAAATTACAAAATATCAAAATTTAAATTAAAAATCCGGTTTATTAAATTTTAAAATTTAAAATTTGAGATTTCCAAATTTAAAATTTGAAATTTCCAAATTTCAAATTTAAATCACAAAATTTTAAAATTCATAATAATATCCATTAAATTTTCAATTTTGATTTCCAAATTATCAAAATCACATATCATTGGAAATTAAATTTTCAAAAGATTCTTGTGATTTTTTTTTTAATACAAAAAAAATTTTTTTAATTAAAAAAATTTCCAAAAATAAAAAAAATCACATCCTTTGAAAATTTCCATACCTTCGTTCATCTTCAATCTCCTTGAATCCATTGTAGCCCGAATTTTACAAAAAAATTCCTACGCCGTTTCCGGCTTACAAAATTTCTAGGAATTGAAAGAACAACCTAGCGGTGATTATAGACCGCATCTATTACACTTGAAAAACCTAGATACAAATTCTAACCTCTATGGAATCATGACCGGCAAAATTGAACAAGCATCATATATTATCAAAATAATATAAAGCATTCATCCATACATCCATTCATAATATATTTAACATACTCAAAATAAAACCTAGAGTGCCAACTCTCTAAAATATTTCATTAATGCATGGAGAGAAATTTATTTGATCAAATAATTTATATTATATGCATGATCATGAGTTGGCTCTGATACCAGTTGTTGGAAAAATCGGATCCGGTATTGGAGTTACGGCGCAGCGGAAGTTTTAAAATTTTATGCCGTTTCCGGAAAAGAAGCTCATGATGCATATAACAATAAATTAATTCATGATCAAGCGTACCTTATTTCTTGGATTCCGGAATTGCTAGAGCGTTTGACCAACGTGTCTTCTCTACTATTCTCGAGTTCCACGTCTCAAAGTGTGTGTGGGCACACGTTCTATGAATCCAAGCGACCGGTATTTCTTTCCGAAGTCTAGATCCCTCCTTCTCAATTCCGATGATCCTCGTTGAGAATTTGATCCAACTTCTTTCTTCAAAACTACAAAACAGAAACCGGTTAACCTCCTATGAAAATAATCACTCGGTTTAACCTTTCTCGCAGTTTTGATTCAATGGAATTTTCTTTTTTTTTTCTCTCTCACAAGAAAGCCGAATTTTTGATGTGGAAGAAAAAAATTTTTTTTTTTAATTATTAAAAAAACGTTTTTTTTCTTTAAAATTATCAAAAATTGGTTTTTCAAGAACTCCTAGCCTTTATATAGTATTACAATCCTTTTCAAAATTTATCTCCTACTTGAAAAATAATTAATAATTATTTTCCGGATAAATCTTGAACCAAAAGATCATACAACTTTAGGGCTAGATTCATTGAACCTAAAAACAAATTTCAAGAGGAAATCCCCTTTAAAATTCGGTCACAAAGTGAGAGAAATCTTGATTGGTGGTTTAAATTTTAAATCAAGAATCTAGACTAGTCAAAAGATCCTAGTCCTATCTAGATTCAAACTTCTTTTAAACCTTTTCGAATTTAAATAGGATTCACATATTTGAATAAATATTTTCCATAAACATTATCCATATTAATTAATTTAAATTAATGAAATATTTCAAATTTTCTTTCCTCACAAAAACCATGCACCTCTTTAATTAGGAAAGAAAAATTCATGAAATAATCTCCATTATTTAAACCAATTAATAATTAAATGTTAGGAATATATTTAAATAATTTTGAAACAAAATTTTCTTCCCTCCATACAATTAAAAAACGTGCACCACTTTTAATTAGGAGAGAAAAATTTTGTTTTCCAAAATTCAAATACAATCTTATTTTCAAAATTCAAATTAACCAATCACATGTTGACAAATCATTTGTCTACAAATTTCACATGTCCAATCCTTTCTGGATTGCATGTTAGAGAGTACCATGTCTTAATAGACATTACAAAATTCCATTTACAATTTACCGATCTCATTAGGAACAAATCCCGAGACGCTTCGTGGAACTATATGAGCTAATAGAGGGACCCGATGGAAATATGTAAAGAGGCTCCTATAATTGTGAAAAATTAATCCCAGATTAATTATCCATCAATTATCAACTTCAAAACTATTCCACTAAAAGTTTGAAGCTGAACTCCTGTTTACATACCGTATTACGAAAGCTCTCTCACGTAGTGCTTCTTCCATGATTTATTCATCGCTTGCTTAATCCCCATATGTTATCCATGATTGAATTAAGGACTTTTTCCGTTTTACCTTTTCAATCATTTTAACTTAAAGTTCAATTATTCTCCATTGAAAGAACCACCAATTGTAAAACCATACAATTGGAAAACCACCAGAGAACACAAAGTAAACCGATGGCCAAGATCTTGTTATACTATCTTTCAATCCCCGAATAATACCTTTAAATAGATAACATTTACTATCATTAAGATAGCTATGGATTCCGTATCTATGAATCTTGATTTCTCCATCCATAAGTCATGCACTCAAAACACAAGTATGTTGACCATGAATTAACAGTGTCTCACCTTTAGTGCATCAAAGTACATAAGTCATGGATGCGAACTCAAGTAATCATTTCAGGATTAAGATTAATGCAGGATGATAATCAAAGTATCATTGATTCTTATAAACGGAATTATTAAACCGAATCAATTAACACTTTAGGTCCAGTCCTATGTCATACCTCAATACTGGTATACATTAAAGTTTTTACTCGGAACCTATCCGATGGTCAAGACAAACCATCCCTCCAAGGAAGTAGACAACCTTTACAATCTTATCATGAATAAGATCCCCAAATCTTATTCCGTTGATTGCGGACTATTTATTTAGACTGTTATCAAATTACCACGTCTTCTATGCATACCCCGTATACATATGGTAATTCGATATATTACCAACAGCCTAGGAGTATTTTATGTTTGCTCAAAATAATTATACAATCAACAAATGAAAGTAAATAGGACACAACTTATTAAACATGAATAATTTCCTCTTATTAATATCAAAATGTCATATTTACAGAAAATCCCTAAGATTTTCTATCCTTAGGGCACCTATAGATCCCAACAAAGGTTTCTTCATAGTCGATTCCTTCTTTCTGCGTATAGCCCTTCGCTACAAGTCTTGCCTTGAAAGTTTCCACTTTCCCATCCACACCTCTCTTCCTCTTGTATACCCACTTACACCCAATCGGTTTTTTGCCTTGGGGTAAGTCTACAAATTTCCAGACTCCGTTGGAATCCATAGATTCCATCTCGACGTTCATAGCCTTTTGCCAAAGACTAGAATCAACATCCTCCATAGCTTCCTTGTACGTAGCCGGATCATCAATATGTTCTATGATTCTGCTTCATAAACTTCACCACTGAACATGTACCTTTCAGGCTCCCTAATAATCCTCCCACTACGACGAAGCTCCTGTGGTTGTTGATTCTTTAGTGATTTTTCCGCAGGGTTTTCTGTGACTTTAGGAACATCCAAACCCGAAGTCATCTCCTCAAGCACTACTTTGCTACGAGGTTTAAAGTCTTCCATGTAACTTTCCTTAAGGAATGTTGCATGTGTTGAAACAAAGACTTTATTTTACTTTGGATTATAGAACAGACCACCTTTTGTCCCTTTTGGATAGCCAACAAACAAGCACACTTCTGATCGTGACTCCAATTTCTTCGCTTCCTTATCCAGGACGTGTGCCGGACAACCCCAAATTTGAATATGATTCAAATTAGGTTTCCTACTCGTCCATAACTCATAAGGAGTTTTAGGAACCGATTTGGAGGGAACGTTATCCAGAAGATAGCATGCAGTTTGTATGGCGTGCCCCCAAAATGATAAAGGTAAAGTGGAATAACTCATCATAGACCGGACCATATCCAATAGGGTCCTATTCCTTCTCTCAGCTACACCATTCTGTTGAGGAGTACCAGGTGCAGTCAACTGGGATTGTATCCCATTCTCTATCAAATATCCTAAGAACTCATCCGATAGGTATTCCCCACCTCGATCCGATCGAAGTGTCTTAATGGACTTGCCTAATTGTTTCTCCGCTTCAGCCCGAAACTCTTTGAACTTGTCAAAGGCTTCGCTTTTGCGGGTCATTAAATAGACATATCCATACTTTGAGTAATCATCAATAAAAGTGATATAATACTCATACCCACCACGTGCTTCTATGTTCATGGGACCACAAACATCTGAATGCACAAGTTCTAAAAGTTTATTGGCACGACCATCCTTGGCAGCAAAGTGCCGTTTAGTCATCTTGCCCTCCAAACAGGATTCGCATTGTGGCCAAGGTTCAACCGCGTACAAGTCGAGGCATTCATCCTTTACCATCCTTTGAATTCTGTTAAGGCTTATGTGACCAAGTCGTAAATGCCAAAGATATGATTTGTTAGAGTGAGAAGACTTATGTCTTTTAGAGTTCTTTTCCAATTCTGTATCAAGCAGTGAGTGCATCTTAGGTTTGATAAAATAAAGATTTCCATGCATCCATCCATTACAGATAAGAGAATTGTTTTTCCTAATAACAACTTTATTATTAAAAGAAACTGAATAAGAATCTTTAATTAAACAAGCTACCGAAATTAGGTTCCTCTTAAAATTAGGAACATAAAAACAATGTCTCAAAACAATAAACCTAAATTCATCAAAATAAAGATGCACTTCTCCCACTGCTTCAGCTCGCACCAACGTCCCATCGCCGGTTCTTAACGTAAAGTCCTCCTCATGCAGACTTCTCGTTACCTTGAACCCCTGTAGAGAAATACTAACATGGTTAGTAGCTCCAGAATCTATAACCCAATTGTCCTTCGATTCTTCCACTAAACAACCCTCAAGATACAGGACATTGAAATTACCTTTCTGCTTTTGCAAAGCCAGGAAATCTCGGCAATCCTTCTTGAAATGTCCTTTCTTCCCACAGTGAAAGCACTTAACCTTTTTGGGGTCCACCTTTTGCTTCTTAGTCTTGGTAGACTTCTTAGAAGCAAGTGCATTCACCGCAGGCTTATTCCCCTTGTTCTTCCCTTTTTCCTTCTTCCTTTTGGGATTAGGAACAGACGAACTAGGTTCAACCAAATTTACTTCAGCCTTAGATCCAGAACCCTTAAAAATGTTCTCAAAGGCTTGCAACTCCTTCATCAATTCCGTTAAAGACATCTCCTTCCGGTTAAGGTTGTAGGATGCCTGAAATAAATCGAAATCCTTGGATAAGGTTTGAAAAACCATAACCAGTTGAGTTGCAGCATCGATCTCAGCCCCATTTGCCTGAGCTTCAGACAAATAAGCCATGACTGTCATCATGTGCTCCTTGATGGGAGTTCCAACCTTCTGCCTGCAGTTCATGAGACCTTTGATATCATCGGTCTTAGCCTGGATAGTTTGTTCACCAAACATTTCCTCCAGGTTATCCATGATCTGCCTAGCAGTTTGATGTTCCTCATGCTGTTTCTGGAGCACGTTAGACATGCTCGCCCGAATATAGCACATGGCACTAAGGTTGGAATTGTCCCAGCGCTCAAGCGCTACAAAATCCCTATCAGGAGCATCGATCGCAGGCGTAGGTGGTCGAGGTTGGGTTAGGACAAAACTGTGTTTCTCAAAATTTAGGACGATTAGCAAGTTCCTTTTCCAGTCATTAAAATTCTCGCCAGTTAATTTATTTTGCGTAAGTATCACAGATAAAGGGCTTGACATTTTGATCTATAATAAGAAAACATGTAATAAGTATGAGCAAACATCCTATCAGTTTATAAAATTTGATTTTGTAATGAAACAAAAAGATCTATATGCAATCTAAATGTTCATGTGTAAAACCCTTAAAACACATATCTTACAACGACAATTCCTAGCTACCGCTTTCTAAGCTACCGAGGGGTAGTCATAGAATAACTAGCCAAGAACACGGATCCCTTCCGATTAATACATATTCATCCATGGAACAAACTCCATTAAATATATATTAACTATCGTTTATTTGGCCACTACTTTACATAACAGAGCCTCGAGGGAGGGTTAATAAATAAAGTAGTATGAGTGTGTAACCATCGTTTCCAATTTTGAATCCATATTTTACATCCGCCACCGAGGGGTGATCTAAACATAAAATATGCCCAAAATTGTTATCCTTTCGGAAATCCAAATCAGTGTGCGCTCTAGGTAAGATACCTATCCGAAGGGAATTCCCGGATCGAAACCGAGTAGTAGGCACTACCATGCGTAACTATTGGACCAACGATGGAGGCCGTAGGTCTTAGTGTGTAAAACCTTCTCCCACTCAATCTTTTAAATTAGGGTTTTTGTTTTTCATACATAAACAATATTTATTGAGTGGCACTCCCTAGTCTATATGACATGTTATCAATACATCATGAAATAGTATAACATATTCATATAGCAAGTCATCATCCATGGTTTGCAAAATATGTAAATAGCCGTGGATCATGATTCCATCCTAGAGAAAAGAAAATTGCAAAATTTACAAAAATTAACCGAAACATATATCGGCCTTCATTTGTAGATCCATGCCGTGTATCCTTCTTCAATGTGTCTTCCTTCTCCAATGTCACATCTTTTTAAATTTAAAATTAAATTTAAATTTCAAAAAAGATTATATGTGATTTTTAATTTTAATCAAAATTACAAAATATCAAAATTTAAATTAAAAATCCGGTTTATTAAAATTTAAAATTTAAAAATTGAAATTTCCAAATTTCAAATTTAAATCACAAAATTTTAAAATTCATAATAATATCCATTAAATTTAAATTTAAATTTTCAATTTTGATTTTCAAATTATCAAAATCACATATCATTGGAAATTAAATTTTCAAAAGATTCTTGTGATTTTTTTTTAATACAAAAAAACGTTTTTTAATTTAAAAAAAATTCCAAAAATAAAAAAAAATCACATCCTTTGAAAATTTCCATACCTTCGTTCATCTTCAATCTCCTTGAATCCATTGTAGCCTGAATTTTACAAAAAAATTCCTATGCCGTTTCCGGCTTACAAAAATTCTAGGAATTGAAAAAACGACCTAGCGGTGATTATAGACCGCATCTATTACACTTGAAAAACCTAGATACAAATTCTAACCTCTATGGAATCATGACCGGCAAAATTGAACAAGCATCATATATTATCAAAATAATATAAAGCATTCATCCATACATCCATTCATAATATATTTAACATACTCAAAATAAAACCTAGAATGCCAACTTTCTAAAATATTTCATTAATGCATGGAGAGAAATTTATTTGATCAAATAATTTATATTATATGCATGATCATGAGTTGGCTCTGATACAAGTTGTTGGAAAAATCGGATCCGGTATAGGAGTTACGGCGCAGCGGAAGTTTTAAAAATTTTATGCCGTTTCCGGAAAAGAAGCTCATGATGCATATAACAATAAATTAATTCATGATCAAGCGTACCTTATTTCTTGGATTCCGGAATTGCTAGAGCGTTTGACCAACGTGTCTTCTCTACTATTCTCGAGTTCCACGTCTCAAAGTGTGTGTGGGCACACGTTCTATGAATCCAAGCGACCGGTATTTCTTTCCGAAGTCTAGATCCCTCCTTCTCAATTCCGATGATCCTCGTTGAGAATTTGATCCAACTTCTTTCTTCAAAACTACAAAACAGAAACCGGTTAACCTCCTATGAAAATAATCACTCGGTTTAACCTTTCTCGCAGTTTTGATTCAATGGAATTTTCTTTTTTTTTTTCTCTCTCACAAGAAAGCCGAATTTTTGATGTGGAAGAAAAAAATTTTTTTTTTAATTATTAAAAAAATGTTTTTTTTCTTTAAAATTATCAAAAATTGGTTTTTCAAGAACTCCTAGCCTTTATATAGTATTACAATCCTTTTCAAAATTTATCTCCTACTTGAAAAATAATTAATAATTATTTTCCGGATAAATCTTGAACCAAAAGATCATACAACTTTAGGGCTAGATTCATTGAACCTAAAAACAAATTTCAAGAGGAAATCCCCTTTAAAATTCGGCCACAAAGTGAGAGAAATCTTGATTGGTGGTTTAAATTTTAAATCAAGAATCTAGACTAGTCAAAAGATCCTAGTCCTATCTAGATTCAAACTTCTTTTAAACCTTTTCGAATTTAAATAGGATTCACATATTTGAATAAATATTTTCCATAAACATTATCCATATTAATTAATTTAAATTAATGAAATATTTCAAATTTTCTTTCCTCACAAAAACCATGCACCTCTTTAATTAGGAAAGAAAAATTCATGAAATAATCTCCATTATTTAAACCAATTAATAATTGAATGTTAGGAATATATTTAAATAATTTTGAAACAAAATTTTCTTCCCTCCATACAATTAAAAAACGTGCACCACTTTTAATTATGAGAGAAAAATTTTGTTTTCCAAAATTCAAATACAATCTTATTTTCAAAATTCAAATTAACCAATCACATGTTGACAAATCATTTGTCTACAAATTTCACATGTCCAATCCTTTCTGGATTGCATGTTAGAGAGTACCATGTCTTAATAGACATTACAAAATTCCATTTACAATTTACCGATCTCATTAGGAACAAATCCCGAGACGCTTCGTGGAACTATATGAGCTAATAGAGGGACCCGATGGAAATATGTAAAGAGGCTCCTATAATTGTGAAAAATTAATCCCAGATTAATTATCCATCAATTATCAACTTCAAAACTATTCCACTAAAAGTTTGAAGCTGAACTCCTGTTTACATACCGTATTACGAAAGCTCTCTCACGTAGTGCTTCTTCCATGATTTATTCATCGCTTGCTTAATCCCCATATGTTATCCATGATTGAATTAAGGACTTTTTCCGTTTTACCTTTTCAATCATTTTAACTTAAAGTTCAATTATTCTCCATTGAAAGAACCACCAATTGTAAAACCATACAATTGGAAAACCACCAGAGAACACAAAGTAAACCGATGGCCAAGATCTTGTTATACTATCTTTCAATCCCCGAATAATACCTTTAAGTAGATAACATTTACTATCATTAAGATAGCTATGGATTCCGTATCTATGAATCTTGATTTCTCCATCCATAAGTCATGCACCCAAAACACAAGTATGTTGACCATGAATTAACAGTGTCTCACCTTTAGTGCATCAAAGTACATAAGTCATGGATGCGAACTCAAGTAATCATTTCAGGATTAAGATTAATGCAGGATGATAATCAAAGTATCATTGATTCTTATAAACGGAATTATTAAACCGAATCAATTAACACTTTAGGTCCAGTCCAATGTCATACCACAATACTGGCATACATTAAAGTTTCTACTCGGAACCTATCCGATGGTCAAGACAAACCATCCCTCCAAGGAAGTAGACAACCTTTACAATCTTATCATGAATAAGATCCCCAAATCTTATTCCGTTAATTGCGGACTATTTATTTAGATTGTTATCAAATTACCACGTCTTCTATGCATACCCCGTATACATATGGTAATTCGATATATTACCAACAGTCTAGGAGTATTTTATGTTTGCTCAAAATAATTATACAATCAACAAATGAAAGTAAATAGGACACAACTTATTAAACATGAATAATTTCCTCTTATTAATATCAAAATGTCATATTTACAGAAAATCCCTAAGATTTTCTATCCTTAGGGCACCTATAGATCCCAACAAGGGGCCATTCCAATTGAAGCGTGAAAACTGTTGTTGTACGAGAATTCAATCAAAGGAAGCTTCTTATCCCAAGTTCCCTTGAAATCCATCACGCAAGCTCGCAACATGTCTTCTAAGGTTTGAATGGTCCTTTCTGATTGTCCATCCGTTTGTGGGTGAAAAGCTGTACTAAACGAAAGCTTGGTACCCATTGCTTCATGTATGCTCTTCCAAAATTTCGAAGTAAAGCGACCGTCGCGATCCGAGATTATCGTCTTCGGAATTCCATGATAGCGAACGATCTGAGCCACGTATAATTCTGCCAATTGTTCCACAGAGAAGCTGAGCTTGATGGCTATAAAGTATGCCGACTTTGTCAATCGGTCAACGACCACCCAAATTGCGTCGTTGCCGCTGGGAGTTCGAGGCAGACCAACCACGAAATCCATTGTCACTTGGTCCCATTTCCATTCTGGGATGGAAATTTTCTGTAGTTCTCCTCCTGGACGTTGGTGTTCCGCCTTTACCTTTTGACAGGTAAGGCATTTACTGACAAAAGTAGCAACGTCGTTCTTCATCTTGGGCCACCAAAAGCTCTCCTTTAAGTCCTTGTACATCTTTGTGGCTCCGGGATGGAAAGAATACGGAGTCTCGTGAGCTTCCTCTATGATCTTTTCCTTCAATTTTTCCTCATTAGGAATACATAATCTATTCTTTTGATAGAGTATGCCCTCATCGGATATGTGGAAGTCCGATTCCTTCCCTTCTAAAATCTCGTTTTTCATCCTAAGCAGTGAGGCATCGGCTTCTTGTCGTTCCTTCATTCCCTCTAAAATAGTAGGCTGGAAGGTTAGAGCAGCTAATCTTCCCGTAATGAGCTCGATTCTGGCTTCCATTAGCTCCTTTTGAAGAGGCTCGGTCAATGACCTAATTGACATCATTGAGGAAGACGACTTCCGACTTAGGGCATCGGCTACCTTGTTAGCCTTCCCGGGATGGTATCGGATATCTATGTCGTAGTCCTTAACCAATTCGAGCCATCTTCTTTGCCTCATGTTGAGCTCCTTTTGTGTGAAGATGTACTTCAAACTCTGATGGTCCGTGTACACTTCGCATTTTGTGCCGTAGAGGTAGTGCCTCCAAATCTTTAAGGCAAATACTACCGCCGCAAGCTCCAAATCATGCGTCGGATAGTTCTTCTCGTGTTCCTTGAGTTGTCGTGAGGCATGAGCGATCACTTTTCCGTTTTGCATAAGTACGGCTCCCAATCCTATCTTAGAGGCATCGCTGTAAATTACGAAGTTTTCTTCCTCCACGACCGGAATTGTGAGGATTGGAGCGCTCGTCAACTTGCTTTTGAGCTCTTGGAAGTGCTCTTCACACTTATTTGTCCATTCGTAGGCCTTCCCTTTTCTTGTGAGTGCGGTAAGTGACGCCGCGATCTTAGCAAATCCTTCGACGAATCGTCGGTAATAGCCCGCTAATCCGAGGAAACTGCGCACTTCGGTGACATTTTTGGGAGCTGGCCACTTACTTACCGCCTCAATCTTAGCCGGGTCTACGGATATGCCTTCTTTGGAGACTACATGTCCAAGGAAATGGACCTTTTCCAACCAAAATTCGCACTTGGAGAACTTGGCGTAAAGCTGATTTTGCTTCAAAATCCGTAGTGCAATCCTTAGATGCTCTCATGTTCCTTTTTCGACCTTGAATAAATTAGAATGTCGTTTATAAAGACAATGACAAACTTGTCTAGGTAGTCCTTGAATACGCGATTCATTAGATCCATGAAGGCGGCTGGTGCATTTGTCAGTCCGAACGGCATCACAAGGAACTCGTAGTGTCCATATCGAGTGCGAAACGCCGTCTTCGGAACATCTCCTTCCTTGATTCGGAGCTGGTGATACCCCGATCGTAGATCAATCTTCGAAAAGACTGAGGCTCCCTTCAGTTGGTCGAACAGATCGTCGATCCTGGGCAAAGGATACTTGTTCTTGATGGTGATCTTGTTCAACTCTCGATAGTCGATGCACATTCTTAGAGTGACGTCCTTCTTTTTAACAAACAACACCGGGGCTCCCCACGGTGAATAGCTTTGTCTGATGAATCATTTATCTAGGAGCTCCTTCAACTGGACTTGTAATTCTTTGAGTTCAGCAGGCGCCATCCTATACGGTGTCTTGGATACTGGTGCCGATCCTGGGAGTAACTCAATCTCAAAAGAGATTTCTCGTTCTGGTGGCAATCCTGGTAGATTTTCAGGAAAAATGTCCACAAACTCCTTGACTATCAGTACATCTTCCGGCTTACTTTCAGTCTCTAGCGTCTTATCTACCATGTTGGCTAGAAATCTCGTACATCCTTCCGCCAATAACTTTTTAGCCTTTAACGCCGAAATAAACATCTTTGGCTGCTTCGGGGTCGATCCTCGAAAAATGAATTCCTTATCCCCAACTGGCTTGAACGTAACGGCACGACGCTGGCAGTCGATAACCGCGTTGTATTTTCCTAGGAAGTCCATACCCAGGATAACGTCGTAGTCATATAAGTCAATGACGATTAGGTTGACGTACATCTCTCTACCGCATATGATTATTGGAACATGGCGTATCCAATAATCAGACAACAAGATTTCCCCGGAGGGTAATGCAGTACGAAAGGTTCTTCCGATTTTCTCATTATCTCTACCTAGTTTCTTAGCAAACCTAGGTGATGTGAATGAATGCGTAGCTCCAGAATCAATCAACACATAAGCATCTTATTGGGCAAAAGGAAGCTGACCTGTCACCACCGTGGACGGTCCAGCTTGAGCATCCTCCTTTGTGCAGGCATAGATGCGTCCTTGCGGTTCTGGAGTTTCAGCTCGGCCTTGAGGAATTGCAGGTCCCTCCAGCTTCATCTGGGCGGCATGTAATTGACTTCCCTGACCCCGCTGATAATTCTGCTGATGCTGAACATTTGCATTGCAATTCTTGGCAAAGTGGCCTTCCTTGCCACACAGATAGCAGCGGTTTGTCCCGGCACGGCAGTCTCCCGGGTGTTTTCTCCCACATTTCTGACAAGGGGGAGTTCCACTGTTGTCAGGGGCATTCTTCTTCTGGGGAGGATTCTGTTGGCTCCCTTGTCCTCCAGCATTCCACTTTCTTTTCTGCTGGGGGTTGCCATACGGCTTGTTGCCGCCGCGTTGGCCAGAAGGTCCTCCTTGACCTTTCTGCTGTGATGGTTGGCCGGGCTTGGTCTGACTTTGCCTGGCTAGGGCCCTCTCTTCATTCCTTTCCTTAAAGAACTGGGCCCGTTGCGTCTTGTTCTGGCCGACCCAATATTCGGCTCGAACTGCTCGACTGACGCACTCGGCAACAGTGAGCGGTGGTTGGGGGCCACTACTGATAAGCACGGTTAATTCTGGCCGGAACATTTTCATCATCTTCTTCACTTTGTCCTTCTCAGAACTGATGAGTTGAGGGCAGAGACGGGCGAGCTGTTCAAACCTTCTCACAGCTTCAGCCACTGACAAATTTCCCTGACGGAAATTGGTGAATTCATCCTGTTGGGTTTCCATTACTTCCGTGTTGAAGTACTTCTCACGGAACTCTTCCACAAAGTCATCCCATGTCATCTGGGTAACGTCCCGTCTGATCTGGACCGTTTCCCACCATAGCCGTGCGTCTTTCTTCAACATGAAGGACGCGCAGAGGACTCTTTCTCTGTCGTCGAGCCCTAAGAAGTTCAGGGAAACTTGAAGATCGATGAGCCAGTTGTCGGCTTCGATCGGGTCCGTTGATCCCTCGAATTCTGGCGCCTTCATGCGCCGAAATTCATGGTACAGCTCTGCCGGGGTTCGAGCTCGAGGAGCTGGCGGAGCAGCTACCGGCGCCATTGGTGCTTCTTGGGCCTCAGGGTGTTCCGGAATTACTGGTTCCTCCTCGGGGAATTCCGGTACCGCTGGTTGCTCTTCAGGTGCCGGTGGTACCCTGATTTCGGGCGGTCCTTGGTTCTGTTGGGCTATTTGAGCCCTAAGCCCACCTATTTCTCGTTGTTGGGCGAGCATCATCTCTCTCAGCTCGTTCAGTTGAGCTGCAAAATCGACGTTTTGGGCTGTGCCACTCGACGTCTTGGTAGCATGGTTCTGTATAGAAGCAACAAAATAAGCTTCTTATACTTTTAAAACTTTCATAAAATCATATCTTTTATACAGAACCATAATCTTATTTTCATAATCATAGTTTTTATTTGGAAAAAAATATATAATTCCCTCATCATGGGCATACATTACTTGTTTACCACCACCGAGCTAGGGCACAACCCAACGTCATTCTCACAACCAACCTTTCCATTACGAACCATCGATATGCGTCGAATACGAAAATCTATTTCTAAGCGTAAGAAAATAAATTAACTTACTTGGGCTATTGCAGAACGATGCGGAGCGAGACGAAGTAGGCTGGCAGGATACCTCTCTGATACCAACTCTGTGACGCCCCCTTACTACGTAGGGCCGTCACTCCTTAGATTACTTACTTACTTTACTTGAAAATTTGGGGATATATATATATATTTTTTACTTTCTTAAAACTCTGATCCCTTTTTTTTTTTGAACATACTTATAATAAACATTTGTCTTTAGTATCATACATCATTACTACTTAAGTAAACGTTACTTAAGGTATTTAGTTCCAAAATACCATAAAGCATAATTTGTCTTTATCATACATGCTTATATGTACAAAAACTTCTTTACATCAAAAGATTTGCGGAAACTATGCGTAGTGGTATCCATACCGCCTTCGTCTGCCGCCACACCGCTCCAACAATGCCCAGCATTAAGCTGCGGGTTTCTTACCTACAGTATGAAATATAACTTGAATGAGCTTTCGCCCAGTAAGCACAAACATAATCTCACAAAACATTTAAAACATCATGAAAAACATTACATCATCATATGCATATGCGTGAACCATTTATGTTCCATTTATGCATTTCTTTTAACTTTCTTACCTTTCTTATGGGCCCCATAGTGTACGTACCCTTAACATATAGCGCGCCGCTAGATACAGTTAGATGGGGTTGCAAGTCCCTAACTGCTCCAGGAAAATATAAGTGATTACACCCTCTTACATCAACGAGAGGGTGAATCCATAACTTGTATATAAAAATCCTCCACCTTGGGGAGGTTGGTACGACACTTTACTTGTGATTTCTTACCATGTTATTTATCTTTAGTGAACATACCTATGATGTCACTATATGATAACATACTTTTATCTCATTAATAACATGGCATGGCATTCTTTTCATTCATGGCATTTGCAAACATGACATTTTCATAAACATGACATTTTGCAAATATAGCACTATTATAATCTTTTGCAAAAATAGCACTTTTTATAAACATAGCATTTTATGAAAATAGCACCTTTTATAAATATGGCATTTCGCAAAAATACCACTTTTCATAAAACATGGCATTTCATAGATATAGCACACAACATATTGCAGCATATTTGAAAACCACATACTTGAACATAATTTACTAGCTTTCATACTGCAGGTGAGGTTTGTACTTACCTCTAGTGCCGTATCCTTAGAATCGCGTTCCCTTAAATTCGTCGGCAACGGCAATTCACTTTCCTGATATACCAAAAATATAGGATCAGGATCCTTTCGTAAGGTGTTGGTGACCTACCAACACTCACATTTACTTTTGGTTGTATGTCCCCTATACATGATATCCATCTTAGGCCATATTTATCCCCATTCTTTATTGAACTTGGATAAGTCCTTATGAGGTTACATTGGGTAACCTTTTTGGTTAGAGCCTTGTTCTCTTATTGGGCTTTGCTCATACATCCTTGTTATTGGGTTATTTCCATTAACCCTTTAAAGTCTTAGCCCAATTGTACACATGTGGGTATCCCTTAGGGTTATGTTGGGTAACCCTTAAGGTTAACCTTAATTAACCTTGGGTCAACCTTTTGTCAACCCTTGGTTATCCTTGGGTTTGTAACTCGGATATAATATCCGGTTACCGTTCGTAATCGGCTTGTTTACCAATTTTACTTTAAAATTTCTCTTCCTTATTTTTGGAAAATCTTGTGTGATTAACTTCCAAAAATCCTTCATTCTTGCTTGTAGAAATTCTAACCCCTTTAATTAGAAAATTCATTGGCTTAAATTTCATTATTTTCTTTAACTTGGAAGTGTTTGGTTGAAAGCCTCTTTTTCTTTACTTTATGGGAAAAATGTGAATTTCAAACCCGAGCCTTTAGAATTCATGGTTTTCGAAACAAATCTTTTATAAAATCATTTGGGTCCGGAAACCGCATTTGGAATGGTTTCCGATGCTAAAATGACCATTTTGGAACATTTCATGATTTTTCTAGAAAAGATTTTCGTGAGACTCATTTGGTAGATTTCGGGCTCTCTGCACGTCTCTCACAAAACGCGACCAGTTTAAAAATCGGCTCGGAATCTGAAAAACTTGTCTTCATGAAAGTTGTAGCTATCGAAAAATGCTAGAACTTTTGTGTTTTGCACAAAATCTAGTTCGGCCTAGATCAGTACCAGTTTTTATTTGAAAATGGGTTAACTCTGGAAAACTGTGTGGAGAACGTCTCAGGGTTCAGCCACGGGTTTCGGGTAAAACGAAGGCCTTTGGAGCCTTATTTCGAGATTCTGTCCACGCTGTCCTCTAGGAAAAGTTGTTCTGAACAACTTTCATGTTTTAACTTTTACCTCATTCGGCCTCTAAGGGCATGATATTTCCATTTTCCAGAAACTACTCAGGTTCGAAACCGAACTGGCAGTTTTGAGTGTTGTTTTTGGTTTACGTCCTACTTCGCGGAACTAACTCGACCGATCACATCGGGAGCTTAGACAACATCAAGCAGCGCTTCTAACGTCCCATTACAACCATAAATCCATCTCATTCTACTCATGCAACCCCAAATCCGAAAATTAAAAAGATTAGGGTTACATGGTTCTAACTCATGCATCATCACATGCCATCACACAAAATCCATCCCTAAGTCTAGCAAGCTCTCTTGGCTGCCAAGGGCAGATTTTTGGCCTAAACTTATGGGACATACAACCTATATTCTAGCATGAAAATCTATCATTTTCAAGCACAAATTTTTAAAGCAATCAAGCATAAAAAAATCAGCCAACCAATCCTAACCTATCAAGCACATACACACCAAAAATAGGGCTGAAAATTAAATGGACTTATGTCCTTACAAACCATTCCAAATCATCATTAAAAACCTTAAATAAAGCTTAGATTTAAGGAGGTTTAAGAGATTTACCTCAACCTGTGATATCTGGTTTTTCCTGCTATCAATTCTTGTAAAGAATTAAACATGTGCAGCTTATGCAATTTTATGAAAAAGTTCAGTTCAGAACTTTCATGTGTGTATTATGGGTTTTTATAGCTTAAAAAAACTCAAAACTGATATTTCGGACGATAAGGAGTGAAAACTGATCATTTTATGAAAAGTTAAAATTTTGACCGAAAAGTCAACCGTTGACCCGAAAAGTCAACGTTTGACCAAAATGGTCGAAATTGGGAATCATGAATTTTAAAATCAGTTTTTCCCAAAAAATATCGCAGAAACTCATTTTTATTAACAGATAATGAAAATGAGACTCCGGAAATCCTATTTAAGAATCCGGTGATTTTATTGAGTTCATAGGGCAAAAAGGGTTTGAGAAAACAAGAAAAAGATTTTTCGACCCGATTTTCCGACGGCACGTTAAAAATCCAAAAACTGTAAAATAATATTTACAGTATTGGAATTTAAATTTTTGAACTCGACATTTCACGATTTTCAGTCAAAAAATCAAGTTTTGTTCAAGAAAAGTCTAGAATAAAGTTTGATCTTATCCTCTTTGGTGTGGTGGCCCAATCAACAAGTGACACATACCCCTTGCCAACTCACACTTAGGTGTTCTCCACTCCCCCTCATGGCCGGCCACTAGCCCCCCTCCACAAGGCTAAAGTTTCAAAAGTTTTGGGGAGGAAAACATAAATTTTAAAAGCTTGTTCAAGTGCCTATAAATAGCCATCCTCTCTATTCACTTTTATTCAAAAAGCTAGTGAAACTCTTGCAAATTTTCCACTCAAAATCCGAGAGAGAGAGAAGGGAAAGTTCAGAAAATTTTGTGAGCCCAAATCTTCCAACCAACCTTCGGGTGGTCTAGGAAACCGAGAGGGAGAGAAAGAAAATTTTCTGGCCATTGGTGCAGCCACTGCCGTGGGCCAAGAGTAGGGGAAAACCGTGAGGGAGGACCAAAATCTTCAAGGGAAAATTTGGGGCTAAGCTTCGGGTGGTGTGGCTAGCCGAGTGAGTGAACTTAGGTGAGTGTTTTGAGGCTTGTTGGTGCCTCTAGCCAAGTTTCGGGTGTGAGTTAGGGAGCAGGAAAAATTTTTCCAGCTTGGGCAGCCAGCCCTTGTGTGGCCGAAGGAAGTGAGGAACCAGCCCTAGGGACCATCGGCTTGGTGCTTGGTGCGCCAAGGAGGACCAGCCGTGAGGTAGAACCAAGGGGCAGCCAAGGAGCCATTTCGGTTTGTCCAAACCCCAAGGGCCGAAACACACCAAGTTGAGGTAAAATTCTCAAACGATTTCTCAAGCTTTGATTTATGTGTATTTGTGCCAAAAATTTATAAGGGCATAAGCCCATTGCTTGAGGTTAAATTTCTGCCCTATGATGCCTATGTTGCCGTGTGTGTGTATGTGTGTGCCGAGTGGCTTGTGTGGTGTGTGCATGAATTTTTGAGCTCGGTTTGTGCTTGGAAATTGTTAGAATGTATGCTAGGGTGATTGTAGGCTTATGTGCCCTCTAGGTCAGATTTTATGAATGCTTGTATGCCATGGATTGTATGAATTAGGTTGCTAGAAATTTATGTTGCATGCTTGGTTAGTGGAACCGTGCAATCCCTAGGCAAGTTAGGCTCGGGTTTGTGGATTGCACGAGCACGTGGGTTGGCTTAGTTGGCCGTAAGGGAACGTTAGATGCGTTGCATGCCATGAACCTAACTCCCGCAGTGGGCGGTCGAGCTAGAACCAACGTCTTAGGCCGTAACAAGCAATTTAAAAAAAACCGAAACTGTCTCTCGGGTTCCCAGGAGACAGCCTCGGTAAAACGTCCCAGTTGGCTGATAGAGGCCGAATTGGCCAAAACGTAAAACACAAAAGTTGTAGACTAGGGTGTTTCCTAGGGGGCTTCGCGGGCACTTTGCCAAAATAAGGCTCCAAAGGCCTACTTTTGCAAGAAAAACCGTAGGTGGGTCAGAATACCCAGTTTTTATGTTAAGTTCGGTTTTGATTTGAAACTGACACCAAATGGTAAGGAATCAGAAAAAGTGTAAAATACGAAAATTTTAGAACTCTTTGAGGGCTAGAACTTTCGTGAAGAAAGCATTTTCAAACTCAAAATGGATTTTTAACTATAACCTAAAATTTGAAAACGGTGCAGGGTTCAACATAATCCTGTACACGAATTTTGTAGAACCAACTTAGGAAAATTTATTTTCGGACATAACACGTTATTTCAAGCACGGAAACTGTCCCAAAAGCAGTTTCCGACCCTCGACCATTTTATGAAAATATAGGCCCAGATTCATGAATTTTTTTAAGAAAACAAGTATGAACCCTAAGTTTTAAGCTAAGTTTTATGCAAATATTTTTAAGCTAAGCTTTCAAAGAAAGAGTTTTTAAGTCAAGTTTTGAAAGAAAATTTTAGAACGCATGGTAGCCGGGACTCAGCACCCGAGCTACCAGGCTTCGCCCCAAAGCCCAAAGTTGACCCGACAGGGTTGACTTTAGCTCACAAAATGGTTGACTTTGGTTGACCAACAAGATAACAAGCTTAAATACAAGCCCAAGGGTAGGTGCTCGACCTAACCCAATGTTTTCTAAATGGGCTCAGTATACAACATGATTTTTCAAAATAACCCTATGGGTTACAAGAGGCTCTACATTAGGGGGACATATAGCCGAAAACCCGTAAAAAAGTTGGTTAGTACCAACATACGACAGAGATGGACTTGAAGACTGACGTACGTCCTTTAATCAAGCAGGAGGAGTCCTGCAGTGGAGCTCGGACGAGGATCTGCGTAACAACTAAAGAATAGACTGTAAGTACAACACCGTCTACAGCACAAGCTAATAGGATTAGACTATTAGACTTGATGATGTGCTTTGCGTTATGTATCATGTATGCAACATGAAAATGCTAAGTATGTAGGTATGCTAAGACAAGATAAGCAAGAAGATAAGTTAGAAAGATGACATCAGAAGTGTATGTTCACACGTAAACAAGGTTAAGTAAGAAATTAAGAACCGTGTCGTTCCACCCGCGTCAGGTCGGGTCGGACTGTGAATTGAACTGGAATTGGTTTGGCCGCCCCAGACAATTCATAGTCGCGCGCCGGATACGAACACGTAGATTAAGGGCCCATAAGATATAATGAAAGATAATGAAGCATAAGATAACCTATGCATGCTAAGTGTTATATGTATGCTAAATATATTATGTATGCTAAGTATGCTATGTATGCTAAGTATGTCATGTATGCTATATGTAGTATGCGATGTATATGTTATGTTATGTTATGTTATTGTGTGTTAGATGTTATATTGTTGTTATTTGTTTTACGGCCTATGAGTTGTACTTACTGGGCTTTAAGCTCACGGTTTTGAGTTTGTGCTATAGGTAAGTCGCCTGTCAGCTGATAATGATGCGGTGGGGAGTAGCGGGTCAAGCAATGTAAAATCGTGGTATATGGAGCCGCTACGCATTTTTGTGTGGTATATAATTATAAGCGACCAGAAACATTTTATAAGTAATGGTCAATATATATTATGCACAGAAACAGTATTTTAAGTTATGTACATAGTTTTGTGTACTATAAAAAAAAAAATAAAATCCGCTGTGTTTTTACAAGCTAAGTAAGTAAGTAAGTTTCTGTTACGAATGTATGTATGCAAGTACGGGTAACGGCCTACGCTAGGTGGGGCGTTACACAACCCATGTTAGGGTTTTTGAAATCCCAAGGTTTTCCTTCCTTCCTTGGCTTGCTCTTAGCCCACGGCTTCACCACACCATGAGATCCAAAATTTTATTTTTGTTAGCTCTAAGGCTCCACAAAACCGAGCCTTAATCCAAGATCACAAGAAGAAAAAATCAAGTTTTTCCTTACCTCTTTTTCCTCTTGTTTGGTTCGGCTACCACCTTGGAGAATCACCAAAAATTCTCAAGCCCTCCTTGCTCTTGGTTGCTCACAGTTTTTTGGTACAAAAGATGCACCAAAAATTTTTCTTCTTGGTTCCTTGCTAGACCACTCAAAACCGAACCTCTCCTCAAGATTTTTCCTTTAAAATTCCAGATTTTTCCTCTCCACTTTCCTCTCTCCACTTCGGCTACAACTCTTGGTGGAAACCACAATTTTTCCTCACTTTTTCTCTTGCAAAACCGTGCCCTCAAAGATGAGCATTTCAGAAATTTTCTTGCTCTCACACTCTCCTATTCTCTTCCTCTCTCTCTCCCACGGTTTGTGCTGAAAAAATCTGAAGGAGGATGTGAAGGTTGGCTGCCTTGGGAAGGGAAGTGAGAAGGGGTTTGCTTGCCTCAAAACAAGGCTTTAAGTCTTGTCTTTCTTGTCCATTGGTGCAGCCAAAATCAAGGGGAGTTGGAGGGGGTTGCAGCCGGATTTTGGGGAGGGGAAAAGGGGAGTGGATGGGCTGTTGATGGGAGTGGTTGGCTGTCACGACCCGCCTCGTCGCCTCTCAGATCCACGCGGAGTCCGACCGCGCGAACCTGGAGCGTTCGCTTTGGACCGCGACATTAACTTAAACTTACTTGCTTGATTGATTATGAAAAATAAAGTTACCCGAAATTCATGAGTAAATTTTTTTTTCTTTCTTTTCTAAAAATCGTTACTTGAAACTTTTATTGCGGAAATCTTAAAACTTTAACACAAGTTAAACGTGATTGAAAACTACTTTTCTTTCATAAAACCTTACTGCTTAAAATGTACTCACTCGAGTACCTAGCCTCCACCTATAAGGAAAGCTAGCTTACATACATAACTTAACTTAAACATACATGCATACATACTGAATGAAATGAAAACACATTTTCTTTTAAACGCCTTTCGGAAACCCCGTAGCAGTCCATACCCACATTTCACATTCTGACGCGCCATCTATCCACAGCTTGTTCAGGAAGTGCCGGTAGGAACCTTACCTACAGCATGAACATAAACAATGAGCTAAAAAGCTCAGTAAGCACAACATCCTATCCGCATGCAATCTAATGCACGAAAAACGTGAACCAATTATAATTTATTATTAAATTAATTTGGGTCTCTCTACTGGTCTAATCTGATCCTATCTTGATATTATAACATGTGTGTATGTACTTCGGTATGTAACCTTGGAGTGATTGAAGGCGGTCCGTCCAAACCAACTCAAACCATGAAACACAAAGTTTAACATGGAGTAGTGGAGGCAGCCCTGCCATATCAAGTCAAACCATGGAACATGCCGTTTTAACTTACCACAAAGGCAAAGTCAGTACAACACAACATGTCCTACTTAACCTATCTCATATCTTACCATCTGACTTATTTTTAGTGGACATACATCGTGATGCCATAAAAATAACATAAAACATAAACGTGCTTCTGCATACATACTACATGGCATACTTAATGCATACATACTTAACACATAAACACATAACATACATAACATTCATACATAACATGACATACATACATACATGACATACATACATACATGACTTACTTACATACATGACATACATGCATACATAACATGACATCCTATTCATGCAGCTAACATGAGTCCATGCCGTAGGCGGAGTTGTACTTACCTTCCGTCATACGTGCTTGACTGATTGTCCTATCCCAGTGCTGTTCCACTACTGGTACAGCTGCAGGTTCTGCCTGCTTGACATGGGACAGACTCTACTTAATATCGTGAAAATGCAGGTAAACTAACCAACATGTCTACATGGCATTGGTTGTATGTCCCTTACGTGCATAGCATCTATTTCGGTTACTCTTGGTAACCTGGCGTGCTAAGCCAACACTAAACCTCTAAGGATCAAATAACTTAATCCGAAACTATCGGGTCATATCTGATAACCCTTTAGTTAAGCTATCGGTATC
Source organism: Ficus microcarpa (assembly GCA_025413485.1). NCBI lineage: Eukaryota > Viridiplantae > Streptophyta > Magnoliopsida > Rosales > Moraceae > Ficus > Ficus microcarpa. The sequence goes on from CM046387.1 coordinate 8,808,976, forward strand.
CGTTAGGGTCACTTTGGATAACCCGTGAGGATATACTAACTTAAAGCTACGAGTTAACCAAACGTCAACAAAAGTCAACCTTGGTCAACTCTGGTCAACCCCCTCGGGTCAACCTCTCGGGTCTCGGGCTTGACCCGGTAACTCGAGTCTAACACCCGATTACCATACGTGAACTAATCGTACATTAAAAACTTTGCTTAAAAATCTTATTTCCTTTCTTGGAAAACACTTAGGGAAATAAATCCCAAAATTCACATTTTGTGTAAAAATTCATAACTTGTGTCATAAAATTCAAATCCTTGGTTTTATGCTTTGTAAATTCATTTTAGGTCGAAAACCGTCTTTGGAACGATTTTCGTGGCCAAATTACTTGTTTAGAGTTGAAAAACTATTTTTCTAAAAGCACTTCTTGAAATTGTGGTGCAGGGATTTCGGATTCCCTAAGCACCCTTGATAAAACAATTTTTATCTTAAAATCAGTGCGTAATCTCAAAAAGTTTTCTTCACGAAAGTTCTAGCTCTCGAAAAATGCTAAAACTTTCGTGTTTTATGAAAATCCTAATTCGGCCTATATCAGTACCAGTTTCGAGTTGAAACTGACTGATCCTGAAGCTAACGGGTCTGGGGGACGTAAACACTTAGCCACGGGTTTCGGCAGTTTTGAAGGCCATTGGAGCCTTATTTTTGAAAACGACCTGCGCTGCCCCCTTGGAAAAGTTGTTTTGGACAACTTTCATGTTTTACACTTTCCCAATTTCGGCCTCTAAGGGCCTGTTATTTTCTGTTTACGAAAACTGGGCAGATAGATCCGAACCTACAGCCAGTTTCGTGTTACATTATTTTTACGTCTCAACCGAACACTCGGGAGCCTAAAACAAACACATGCAACGTCATCTAACGTCCCACATGCTTTGGACATGTTTTCCCCATCGTGGTTATGCAAACCAAACCCGAAACTTAACCTAGGTTTGCACACTTGTCTAGGGCTTGCACAAGCATGGGTTTGCATCACACAAGCAAACCGAAATCAACATCTAGCACCCTATCACTTGAGCCACACACAGCAGCACCATAACTAGGGACATACACAACCAATCTACCATGCAAACCAAGCAACAAGCAAGCATAAACATAGCACATAAAATCAGAAAAACAAACAAAGCTAATCCTAGCAAACCATGCACCCTTATCAAGCCTTACACCCTAGCACATACCACATAAAAATTTCTGAACTTAAACCATACATACCATAGCTTAAATACATCATAAATTGCTCAAATTAAATGCTTGAACCATAGATTAGGGTTAGGGTTTATACCTCCCACAAATCCGGAATTGACTCACACCAAAGGAGCCGAACTCTTGCTCCTCCTTGGCTGCCTCCTTGGCTGCTCCATCTTGTAGCCGATCATCCACATACCAAATGGACTCCAAATTCTCAGCCATGCACACACATATACACACATAATTAACCCATCAATTTTGTGCATGAAAAGGTCTAGGGTTTGAGAGATTTCACCATGTCTTACCCATGGATTTATGAACCAAATCTGTCCTCCTCTTGTTGGCTGATCTTGCACACTGTTTTGGCTCACCAAAACCCCCAAAAATCTGCACCAACTTGGTGTTCTCTTGCTGCCCAGGTCGACCACTTACAGCCCCCAAGACCCACGAATTTTTGGCTCCCTTTTTGCTGCACACAAGGCAGCCGAACCACACCACCCACCAAGCACAAAACCACTTGGTTTCTAGGGTCGGTTTCTCTCTTCTTCTTGCTCGGCTCTCCTCCATGGTTGGGACCCGAAAATTTTCTGCACTTTTCTCCTTCTCTTCTCCACGGATTCAGCACAGAATTTCTGGAAAAATTCCAGATTTTCCTTGCTTGCTTGAAGCTCCAAAACCGAGCCTCCCATATGGTGCTCACACATGAGATTTCAAACTTTTTCTTGCTCTCTTTCTCTCCGAATTTTTCTGAGCATTTTTGGCTTGAACCCAGCTGCTTTTCTGGGTTTTCTCTGCTCCCTTTTGCCGACTCTCATGGTGGAGTTAAAGTGGATATAATCAAACTTTTGCATAATTATAAATTGGCCCCAAAACTTTTAATTTCTTGGCCTTGTGACTCAAGGTGGCCGGCTGTCCACAGCCTAGCAGCAGCTGGCCTTGCTGAAGTCATGGCTGATGTCATGGATGATGTCACGGCTTATCTCACCAATTTTCAGAAATTCCATTTTTGCCCCCGAAAATAGAAATTCTTGCAAAAATACCCTCTAGGTGTCCGATTGTTCCAAAAATCAACACACCCATCCTATTTGATGATATTATCATCTTGGTAACTTCATACGCTCATTTCGTCAATTTTCCAAAATTTACACTTTTGCCCCCAAAAGTGAAAATTTTTGCATTTTGGCCCCTAAACTTCAAAATGGCCATAATGCTTGCTTTTCAATCCAATATCATTCTTTTCATGATTTTATGTGATTTTCTTCCATTAAAATCACATATTTCCAAAATTTACATTTTTGACCCGAAAAATAAAATCTTTACATTTTCGCCCCGAAAATGACTATTTCTTAATTTCTTTTTGCAAAGCAAATTATTTCCTTGTTGAGACCTCATCTAATAACGTCACTTGGCTCACTTCTCATATTTTTCAAAATTTACATTTTTGCCCCCAAAAATGAAAATTTTGACGTTTTTGCCCTTTGGCTTAAATTGGTCTCCCTTGATGATATCTTGACCAAATATATCAGTCTGGCCTTTTCTAATGCTAGGGATGCTTGATTTTACGGGTGTTTTCTTATTTTCTACTGTCTAATTGGGCTATCTCGCCCATACTGACATATTTTGCAGTATTTTCTCATACCGCAGCATTTTTCAATATCGAGTCAACTGTTGACCACTTTTGGTCAAACTTTGACTTTTTCGGTCAAAGTTGACTTTTTCGGTCAAACTTTGACTTTTTCGGCAAAACGTCCCTTATCGCCCCTTTCAACCAGAAAAGGCGTTTTCTAACCTTAAAAATCTATTTTGAGTCTTATTGAGCCATAAGACTCCGTAAAACGTGTGAAAAACTCTTAACTGAGTTTTTCCGAAAACATATCAATATATGCTCATTATTCCTTTAAAGAAGGAAAATGGCCATCATAAAAATCTGGTTATCACATTGGCAGCTGAAAATAAGGGGAAGATAAGGCATGTGCACTTGTCCTTGCTTAGTTAGATTTTGGTTGGTCATTTAGTTACCAAAACCAAACTATTTCTTTCCTTTTTCTTTGTATTGCCGACCATGATGGAGGGGGTAGAGGGCTGCCAGATTTTAAGGAGAAAATGGCATGGGTTTGGCTCATTATTTTAAGCAAAAAGTGACTAGACTTGATGGACAAAAGTTGGTGCACTTTTATCCTTAATTTAAGGCTTTCCCTTTTTTTTTTCTTTTCCTTTGTGTCTCCCATGTATGGCCGGCCATCATGCTTGGTAAAATCCACATAATGCAACTTTGAGTTAGTGGGGGGTGATGTCAATGGTTGATGTCATCTTCCACTAGCTCTTCCAAGGTCTTGTTTGGCCATTTCGGTCTTTCACAGCTCTTTTAGCGCTCTACAGTTATTTCCAACACTGTGATGAGCATTCTTATTTTATATTTTGATCCAAAAATTATTCCATGTAAATTTGGACCGAAACTCTCTTTCTCCAATTTTTCGGAGACCTTTTTACCCTTAATTCTTTTTCGGTGTGCTTGATTTTTCTAGGGTGGATTTACGGCTTATAAAACTCTATTTTCGAAAATTCTTTTCATATTCCTTCATCATACTTGTAAAGTCGACGTTGTGACCCATCACGGTCAAACTTTGACTTTTTGGTCAACCCTTTGACTTTTGGTCAAACTTTTGACTTTCGTGAAATTTCATTCTTTTTCATTTTTTTTCCTTTAAAAACTTAATTCTTGGCTCGTAAAACATTAATTGAGTCTCAAAATCATTAAATGAGGACTCGAACATCGTTTAGATAAAATTATGAATTTCTCATTATTATTCATAATTTTTCATATAACACATCGTGGATACATAAATTAGACTCTAATTCCTTATGAACAAGGAGATTACAAGTCTTCAAAATTTCGGGTCTTACAACTTGGATAAAAGAAGCTTTTCTGTTCACTTCAAACTTTTCCCTCATAACACAAGGGTATAAATTTTAATTCTTAGGAATATCTATACTCCTCATAATCTCATAATCTCCCTTAACCGGGAATCAATCTTATCTCTTATTGCTATTCTAGCACTTATCTTTGCAACTTCGGCATAACAGTTGCAAGATAGACTTCTACGAAATTTGGTTCCGTCGTACCCACGACCAACCAATTTCTAGCTTCTACTTCTATCACTTATACTCTTTCTTATCTTAACATATCTTACTAGAGATTTCTCGCAATCTCTTCATATCATATCATAACACAGCGTCTCTACCACACTCTTGCTGCGCAACTCTGATCCGTTGGCAGTACTGATCCATGAAATCCTCTGGGTAAGCATATCAACTGCTACATATCTGATCTGACTGATTTGAGGAGTCACCTCGTCTGGTCGTTGACTAGCAACGTAACGTAACTGGAAAATGCGTCATTGTAGCGCATAATCGGAGAAAACTCTCCATTATGTGAAACTACTGCTCTGAGTGTTGTCGAAGATGCGGAGCTGCTCCTCCATTCCTTGGAATGCCGACGAAGCCTTGCTGCTCCTTTCGATCCTAATAAATCTAACCTGGGTTTAAAACCAGGTACATGTCTTTATGCTAATCTTACAACTACACAGAGTAAGAAAACAACTTACAAGACTGTGGCGCTGGCGGCAGAATTGTGAAACTGGATGGCAGAAAACCTTTTCGCTCTAATACGAAAACCCTTTGCTCTGATACCACCTCTTGTCACGCCCCGACTTATCGCCACCAAGCCCACGCGGCGTCTGACCACGCGAACCTAGGGTTGGGTTCGGTTCGTAACAATTACTTACTTACTTGCTTGATTGAAAAATAAAGTTACCCAATTTCTAGAGTAAATTTTTTTTTTCTTTCTTTTCTAAACTCGTTACTAGAAAACTTTTGTTACAGAAATCATAAAAATTTAACTCAAGTAAAATATAGCTTAAAACTACTTTTCTTTTATAAACTTTATCTGATGTACTCACTCGAGTACTGAGCTTTCACCTATGAGGAAAGCTCCATACATACATACATACATAATCTAAATCGTGGACTAGATCCGACCTACAGCGGACCGGTACAACACGTGGCAACTGGCTTGCCATACTGCTAAAACTGAAAACTAATCATACATACTGAAACATAATGAAAACACATTTTCATTTTAAACGCATTTCGGAAACCCCGTAGCAGTCCATACCCACGTTTCACATTCTGTTGCATCATCTCTCCACAGCTTGTTTCAGAAAGTGCCGGTAGGAAACTTACTTACAGCATGAACGTAAGTAATGAGCTAAAAAGCTCAGTAAGCACAACGTCCTATCCGCATGCAACTAATGCACAAAAACGTGAACCAATTATGATTTATTATTAAAATCATTTATGGTCTTACTACTGATCTTATCTTGCCACTATAACATGTGTGTATGTACTTAGGTATGTAACCATGGAGTGATTGAAGGCGGTCTGACCAAACCAACTCAAACCATGAAACACACAGTTTAACATGGAGTAGTGGAGGCAGCCCTTCCATATCAAGTCAAACCATGGGACATGCCGTTTAAACTTACCACGAAGGCAAGCTAGTACCACACAACATGTCCTATTTAACTTAACTCTTGCTTACCATGTGACTTATTTTTAGTGGACATGCTTCGTGATGTCACAAAATCTAACATAAAACATACTACATGCTTGACATAACCTAAACATTCTGCATAACATGTACATAACATGAACATACTGCTTAACCTAACATGGAACGTACTACATACTTAACATGCATGGACATACGGCATAACATCATATCACATACCACATAACATGTACATACTACATAACTTAACACATAAACATACTGCATGACTTAACATCATAAATCATGAAATCTCATTCATGATTTCTTAACACATCATATGCAACTAACATGTGTTTATGCCGTAGGCGGAATTGTACTTACCTTTCCGTCATACGTTCTTGCTTAACTATCCCTTCCTAGTGCTGTTTCACTCCTGGTATAGCTGCAGGTTCTGCCTGCTTGACAAGGACAGGCTCTACTTAAACTCGTGAAAATGCTGGTAACTAACCAACATATTTACATGATCTTGGTTGTATGTCCCCTTATGTGCAAAGCATCTAACTTGGTTACCAACGGTAACCTGGCGTGCTAAGCCAAAACTAAACCTTTAAGGGTTGCTTATCTTAACTAGGAACTATCGGGTTATATCTGACAACCCTTTAGTTGAACTTAAACTGTATCCCTTTGGGTTACTTTGGATAACCCACAAGGATAAACTAACCCATACTATTAGTTAACCAAAAGTCAACTAAAGTCAACCTTGGTCAACGGCGGTCAACTATGGTCAACCCTCTATGGTCAACCTTTCGGGTCTTGGGCTTGATCTGGTAACTCGGGCATAACTCCCGATTACCATGCGTAAACTAAACGTTGGCTATAAACTTGCTTGAAAATTCTAATTTCCTTTATTGGAAAACACTTAGGGAAATAATCCCAAAATTTCACTTTTCGTGTAAAAATTCTTAACTTAAATCATAAAATCCAAAATCATGGATTTATGCTTCGTAAAATCATTTTAGGTTGAAAACAGTCCTTTGAAACGATTTTCATAACCAAATTACTCGTTTAAGGTTGAAAAACAATTTTCTAGAAACACTTGATAAAACTTGTGGTGCAGGGATTTCGGATTCCCTGAGCACCCTTCGTAAAACAATTTTCGTTTTAAAATCGGTACGTAATCTGAAAAAGTTTTCTTCACAAAAGTTATAGCTCTCGAAAAATGCTAAAACTTTTGTGTTTTACAAAACTCCTAATTCGGCCTAATTTCGTACCAGTTTTGAGTTGAAACTGGCTGACTCCTGGAACGAACTGGGTCTGGGGACTTAAATGCTTAGCCACGGGTTTTGGCATTTTTGAAGGCCATTGGAGCCCTTATTTTGAAAAACGGCTCACGTACCCCCTAGAAAAAGTTGTTCTGGACAACTTTCATGTTTTATGTTTTCCCAAATTCGGCCTCTAAAGGCCTGTTATTTTTCGTTTTCGAAAACTGGGTAGATTAATCCGAACCTACCAGTTTCGTGCCTACTTGATTTTACGCGTCCTACTTCGCGGAATCTAACTCAACCGATCAGTCGGGAGCCTAATTAGACATCATGCAACGTTAACTAACGTCCCATATGTGTTGACATGTCATCCCCTCGTGGCCATGCAAACCAAATCCGGACTACTTAAACCTAGGTTTGCATGTGTTCTAGGGTTGCATAAACATGGATTGGCATCAAACAAACCAAACCGAAGCTAGATCTAACCTCCTAGCATTCATGCCTTGCTCGGCTGCACCTAGGGCAGGGACAATACTAACCAATTTTTCATGCAAACCATGCATTCATGCAAGCATAAAACATAGCACACATACACAACATCATGCATACTAAACTAGCTAACCATACACCCTAATCAAGCATCACATCCTTAGCTAGACATAACCAAAATTTTATGAGCTTATGCCCTTACATTCATGCTTGAAAATACATCATAAATTCCCAATTTAAAGCTTAAACCAAAAGCTTTAGGGTTTAGGGCTTTACCTCAAATTTTAGGAAGTTGGTTCCCTTCCTTGGAGCCGAACTCCATGCTTGCTCTTGGCTGCCCTTTGCAGCCGAATTGCTCCCACCAAAGGGTTCCAAATTTTCCAACCATGCATACACAAACATAACCATAAATAATCCATCTAATCTTGCATGGAATTTACTTAAAATTTAAGGACTTTACCTTTACTTACCCATGACTTGGTTAGGGTTCACAATCCGAAAATTATGTCCCCCTTGGCTGCCACTTACTCTCGGATTTTGGGCTCCAAATTGCACCAAAAATTTTCACCATCTTTGGTGATTCCTTGCAGCCAAGCCGAACCCTCTTGCTGGCCCTAAGACCCATGAAATTTCTTCTTCTTTTTCAGCCCTTCCTTGGCCGAAACCCATCACCCACCAAGTACCAAAAATCACCTTGGTTCTTGGTTGGTTTCTTCTTCTCTTTGCTCGGCACTCCTTGGGTTTGGACTGAAAATTTTCTTCACTTTTCTCCTCTCCTCCATGCACGGCTGCTGCCTGATTTCTGGAGAAAAAATTCCAGATTTGGGCTTGGTTCTTGCACCAAAAACCCGTGCACCTCCATGGAAGATCACACATGGAAATTCCAATTTTTTTCTTGCCCTTTCTCTCCTCTTTTTGGCTCACGGATTTCTGAGGAAAAATGGCCATAAATTGGCTGCTTTTCCCTTTTTTTTCCAGCACCAAATTCTGTCCAAAATGGGTCCTATTTATAGACATTTTCAAACTTTGGGTTAATTGCATTTTAACCCCAAAATTTTCCAAATCTTTGACCTGTGACCTAAGGGTGGCCGGTTGTTCCAAGCTCAGCAGCAGTTGGCATTTGCTGATGTCATGGCTGATGTCACTTGCTTACATCATCGCTTACCTCACAGTTTTCTAAAATTGCACTTTTGCCCCAAATAATGGAAATTCTTGCAAAAATGCCCTCTAGGTGTCCGATTGTCCTAATAATCAACACACCCATCTTATTTTATGATGTCATCATCTCGGTGACTTCATATGCTCATTTCATCAAATTTCTAAAATTTACACTTTTGCCCCAAAAGTGAAAATTTTTTGCATTTATGTCCTTAAACTTCATAATTGGCCATAATGCTTGCTTTTCAAGTAAATATCATTCTTTTCATGATTTTATGTGATTTTCTCATACCTGAATCACATATTTTCTAAATTTACGCTTTTGCCCCGAAAGACAAAAATCCTTTCAATTTCACCCCCAAAAGTGGCCGGTCCTTATTTCTGCTTGCACGGCAAGTTATTACCTTATTGTGACATCTTCTAACGATGTCACTTTGCTTACTTCACATATTTTCCAAAATTTACACTTTTGCCCCAAAAGTGAAAATTTTGACATTTTTGCCCTTTGACTTTGACCGGTCCTTTTGGGTGACTTCTTGACTAAAAATGTCATTCTTGACCTTAACTAATGCTAGGGATGCTTGATTTCTAGGGTGTTTCTACTGTCTACTTGGGCTATCTCGCCCATACTGATATATTTTACAGTATTTTCTCATACTGTATCATTTTTCGGTGTCAAGTCAACCGTTGACCACTCGTGGTCAAACTTTGACTTTCTTGGTCAAAGTTGACTTTTTCGGTCAAATTCTGACTTTTTTGGAACTGCATCCTAATTCGTCCTTTTCGACCTGAAAGGGCGTTTTCTAACCTTAAAAATCTGTTCTAAGTCTTATTGAGTCATAAGACTTCGTAAAACGTGTGAAAAACTCTTAACTGAGTTTTTCCGTAAGCATCACAACATATGCTCATAATTCTTCTTTTAGTAGGAAAATGGCAACATGAAATTCTAGGTATCACATTCTACCCTCCTTATAAAATTTTCGTCCTCGAAAATTCTGATACTTCTAGGTGACTTTTCTTCAAAAATACACCATAAGTCCATAATGGTTCGTTCATGTTCCCATTTTAACATTTAATGGGATCGTATCTCTTATACTGAACCATAATCTTACTTTCATATCTTCATATTTATCATACTTACTGGCTTACATGCTATCATGCTTATCATACATACTTACATACTGCTGAACTTACTTACTTATCATACTATACTGATCATACTTATCTTACTGCATACTGTCATACTAACATACTGTCCTTTCCTATTGAATCACAATAACTATTTACATAAAAAGTTGGACAAGTATATCAAATAACTCGTCACACTTTGAAAACATAACTCATACTGCTTGTTCTTACTTGAAAAACTTACTGAAAAATCGTTTTCATTCTTGGAAAACATATTGTATCATACTTTAATACTCTTTCTGGAATATAGTTTCTCTCTTGAAACTTGATCCTATGCTACTAGAACCCTTTTACTCTACATAAAGGCCCCCCTTTCTTGGACTTATCCTCAAGGTTTACGACCTTTCGTAATCAGTTTCCTATCTCGGAACTTCTTATGTATGACAACCCCTATCTTGGAATTTCTTCCTCAAGGATTTGGTCGTCTTTCTAATCGTGAAGGGGTTCCATTAACATCTAATCATAGTCTGAGCATTTCTGCTAAAAATACTGTCTTTGAAACTTTTCAAAGTTTATTCTGGAAAATTCATAATATCGTTCGAGTGATGCGTTGGAAGGTCTACTAACATATCCAACTACTACTTGTGTGACGCCCCCTTACTACGTGGGGCAGTCACTTTACCTTACTTACTTACTTTACTTGAAAATTTGGGGATATCTTTTTTTTTTTTGACTTCCTTCAAACTCTGATCCCTTTTTTTTTTTTTTTGAACATACATAATAAACATTGTCTTTAGTATCATATCATCCTACTTAAGTAAACGTTACTTAATGTGTTTGGTTCCAAAATACCGTAAAGCAGTGTTTGTCTTTACCATACATACTTATATGTACAAAACTTCTTTACTTATCAAAAGATTTGCGGAAACTATGCGTAGTGGTATCCATACCGCCTTCGTCTGCCGCCACACCGCTCCAACAATGCCCAGCATTAAGCTGCAAGTTTCTTACCTACAGTATGAAATATAACTGAATGAGCTTTCGCCCAGTAAGCACAAACATAATCTCACAAAACATTTAAAACATCATGAAAAACATACATCATCATATGCATATGCATGAACCATTTATGTTCAATTTATGCATTTCTTTTAACTTTCTTACCTTTCTTATGGGCCCCTTAGTATACATACTCTTAACTTGTAGCACGCCGCTGGACACAGTTAGATGGGGTTGCAAGTCCCTAACTGCTCCAGGAAAACACAAGTGATTACACCCTCTTTCAAAAACGAGAGGGCGAATCCATAACTTGTATATAAAAATCCTCCACCTTGGGGAGGTTGGTACGACACTTTACTTGTGACTTCTTACCATGTTATTTATCTTTAGTGAACATACCATATGATGTCACTACATGATAACATACTTTGTATCTCATTAATAACATGGCATGGCATTCTTTTCATTCATGGCATTTGCAAACATGATATTTTCATAAACATGACATTTTGCAAATATAGCACTATTATAATCTTTTACAAAAATAGCACTTTTTATCAACATAGCATTTTACGAAAATAGCACCTTTTATAAACATGGAATTTCGTAAAAATAGCACTTTTTATAAAACATGGCATTTCATAGATATGGCACACAACATATTGCAGCATATTTGAAAACCACATACTTGAACATAATTTACTAGTTTTCATACTGCAGGTGAGGTTTGTACTTACCTCTAGTGCCGTATCCTTAGAATCGCGTCCCTTAAATCGTCGGCAACCGCAATTCACTTTCCTGATATACCCAAAAATATAGGATCAGGATCCTTTCGTAAGGTGTTGGTGACCTACCAACACTCACATTTACTTTTGGTTGTATGTCCCCTATTAATGATATCCATCTAGGCCATATTTATCCTCATTCTTTATTGAACTTGGATAAGTCCTTATGAGGTTACATTGGGTAACCTTTTTGGTTAGAGCCTTGTTCTCTTATTGGGCCTTGCTCATATATCCTTGTTATTGGGTTATTTCCATTAACCCTTTAAGTCTTAGCCCAATACACATGTGGGTATCCCTTAGGGTTATATTGGGTAACCCTTAAGGTTAACCTTAATTAACCTTGGGTCAACCTTTTGTCAACCCTTGGTTATCCTTGGGTTTGTAACTCGGATATAATATTCGGTTACCGTTCGTAATCGGCTTGTTTACCAATTTTACTTTAAAATTTCTCTTCTTTATTTTTGGAAAATCTTGTGTGATTAATTTCCAAAAATCCTTCATTTTGCTTGTAGAAATTCTAACCCCTTTAATTAGAAAATTCATTGGCTTAAATTTCATTATTTTCTTTAACTTGGAAATGTTTGGTTGAAAGCCTCTTTTTCTTTACTTTATGGGAAAAATGTGAATTTCAAACCCGAGCCCTTAGAATTCATGGTTTTCGAAACAAATCTTTTATAAAATCATTTGGGGTCGGAAACCGCCTTTGGAATGGTTTCCGATGCTAAAATGACCATTTTGGAACACTTCATGATTTTTCTAGAAAAGATTTTCGTGAGACTCATTTGTTAGATTTCGGGCTCTCTGCGCGTCTCTCACAAAACGCACCCAGTTTAAAAATTGGCTCGGAATCTGAAAAACTTGTCTTCATGAAAGTTGTAGCTATCGAAAAATGCTAGAACTTTCATGTTTTGCACAAAATCTAGTTCGGCCTAGATCAGTACCAATTTTTATTTGAAAACGGGTTAACTCTGGAAAACTGTGTAGAGAACGTCTCAGGGTTCAGCCACGGGTTTCGGGTAAAACGAAGGCCTTTGGAGCCTTATTTCGAGATTCTGTCGGCGCTGTCATCTAGGAAAAGTTGTTCCGAACAACTTTCGTGTTTTAACTTTTACCTCATTCGGCCTCTAAGGGCATGATATTTCCATTTTCCAGAAACTGCTCAGGTTCGAAACCGAACTGGCAGTTTTGAGTGTTGTTTTCGGTTTACGTCCTACTTCGCGGAACTAACTCGACCGATCACATCGGGAGCTTAGACAACATCAAGCAGCGCTTCTAACGTCCCATTACAACCATAAATCCATCTCATTCTACTAATGCAACCCCAAATCCGAAAATTAAAAAGATTAGGGTCACATGGTTCTAACTCATGCATCATCACATGCCATCACACAAAATCCATCCCTAAGTCTAGCAAGCTTTCTTGGCTGCCAAGGGCAGATTTTTGGCCTAAACTTATGGGACATACAACCTATCTTCTAGCATGGAAATCCATCATTTTCAAGCACAAATTTTTAAAGCAATCAAGCATAAAAAAATCAGCCAACCAACCCTAACCTATCAAGCACATACACACCAAAAATAGGGCTGAAAATTAAATGGACTTATGTCCTTACAAACCATTCCAAATCATCATTAAAAACCTTAAATAAAGCTTAGATTTAAGGAGGTTTAAGAGATTTACCTCAACCCATGTTAGGGTTTTTGAAATCCCAAGGTTTTCCTTCCTTCCTTGGCTTGCTCTTAGCCCACGGCTTCACCACACCATGAGATCCAAAATTTTATTTTTGTTAGCTCTAAGGCTCCACAAAACCGACCTTAATCCAAGATCACAAGAAGAAAAAATCAAGTTTTTCCTTACCTCTTTTTCCTCTTGTTTGGTTCGGCTACCACCTTGGAGAATCACCAAAAATTCTCAAGCCCTCCTTGCTCTTGGTTGCTCACGGTTTTTTGGTACAAAAGATGCACCAAAAATTTTTCTTCTTGGTTCCTTGCTAGACCACTCAAAACCGAACCTCTCCTCAAGATTTTTCCTTTAAAATTCCAGATTTTTCCTCTCCTCTTTCCTCTCTCAACTTCGGCTACAACTCTTGGTGGAAACCACAATTTTTCCTCACTTTTTCTCTTGCAAAACCGTGCCCTCAAAGATGAGCATTTCAGAAATTTTCTTGCTCTCACACTCTCCTATTCTCTTCCTCTCTCTCTCCCACGGTTTGTGCTGAAAAAATCTGAAGGAGGATGTGAAGGTTGGCTGCCTTGGGAAGGGAAGTGAGAAGGGGTTTGCTTGCCTCAAAACAAGGCTTTAAGTCTTGTCTTTCTTGTCCATTGGTGCAGCCAAAATCAAGGGGAGTTGGAGGGGGTTGCAGCCGGATTTTGGGGAGGGGAAAAGGGGAGTGGATGGGCTGTTGATGGGAGTGGTTGGCAGCTGAAAATAAGGGGAAGATAAGGCATGTGCACTTGTCCTTGCTTAGTTAGATTTTGGTTGGTCATTTAGTTACCAAAACCAAACTATTTCTTTCCTTTTTCTTTGAATTGCCGACCATGAAGGAGGGGGTAGAGGGCTGCCAGATTTTAAGGAGAAAATGGCATGGGTTTGGCTCATTATTTTAAGCAAAAAGTGACTAGACTTGATGGACAAAAGTTGGTGCACTTTTATCCTTAATTTAAGGTTTTCCCTTTTTTTTTTTCTTTTCCTTTGTGTCTCCCATGTATGGCCGGCCATCATGCATGGTAAAATCCACATAATGCAACTTTGAGTTAGTGGGGGGTGATGTCAATGGTTGATGTCATCTTCCACTAGCTCTTCTAAGGCCTTGTTTGGCCATTTCAGTCTTTCACAGCTCTTTTAGCGCTCTACAGTTATTTCCAACACTGTGATGAGCATTCTTATTTTATATTTTGATCCAAAAATTATTCCATGTAAATTTGGACCGAAACTCTCTTTCTCCAATTTTTCGGAGACCTTTTTGCCCTTAATTCTTTTTCGGTGTGCTTGATTTTTCTAGGGTGGATTTACGGCTTATAAAACTCCATTTTTGGAGATTCTTTTCATATTCCTTCATCATACTTGTAAAGTCGACGTTGTGACCCGTCACGGTCAAACTTTGACTTTTTGGTCAACCCTTTGACTTTTTGGTCAACCCTTTGACTTTTTGGTCAAAGTTGACTTTTTGGTCAAACTTTTGACTTTCGGAAATTTCATCCTTTTTCATTCTTTTTCCTTTAAAAACTTCATTCTTGGCTCGTAAAACATTAATTGAGTCTCAAAATCATTAAATGAGGACTCGAACATCGTTTAGACAAAATTATGAATTTCTCATTATTATCCATAATTTTTCATATAACACATCATGGATACATAAATTAGACTCTAATTCCTTATGAACAAGGAGATTACAAGTCTTCAAAATTTCGGGTCTTACAACTTGGATAAAAGAAGCTTTTCTGTTCGCTTCAAACTTTTCCCTCATAACACAAGGGTATAAATCTTAATTCTTAGGAATATCTATACTCCTCATAATCTCATAATCTCCCTTAACCGGGAATCAATCTTATCTCTTATTGCTATTCTAGCACTTATCTTTGCAACTTGGGCATAACAGTTGCAAGATAGACTTCTACGAAATTTGGTTCCGTCGTACCGACGACCAACCAATTTCTAGCTTCTACTTCTATCACTTATACTCTTTCTTATCTTAACATATCTTACTAGAGATTTCTCGCAATCTCTTCATATCATATCATAACATAGCGTCTCTACCACGCTCTTGCTGCGTAACTCTGATCCGTTGGCAGTACTGATCCATGAAATCCTCTGGGTAAGCATATCAACTGCTACATATCTGATCTGGCTGATTTGAGGAGTCACCTTGTCTAGTCGTTGACTAGCAACGTAACGTAACTGGAAAATGCGTCCTTGTAGCGCGTAATCGGAGAAAACTCTCCATTCTGTGAAACTACTGCTCTGGAGTAGTGGAGGTAGTCCTTCCATATCAAGTCAAACCATGGACATGCCGTTTAAACTTACCACGAAGGCAAGCTAGTACCACACAACATGTCCTATTTAACTTAACTCTTGCTTACCGTGTGACTTATTTTTAGTGGGCATGCTTCGTGATGTCACAAAATCTAACATAAAACATACTACATGCTTGACATAACCTAAACATTCTGCATAACATGTACATAACATGAACATACTGCTTAACCTAACATGGAACGTACTACATACTTAACATGCATGGACATACTGCATAACATCATATCACATACCACATAACATGTACATACTACATAACTTAACATATAAACATACTGCATGACTTAACATCATAAATCATGAAATCCCATTCATGATTTCTTAACACATCATATGCAACTAACATGTGTTTATGCTGTAGGCGGAATTGTACTTACCTTTCCGTCATACGTTCTTGCTTAACTGTCCCTTCCTAGTGCTGTTCCACTCCTGGTATAGCTGCAGGTTCTACCTGCTTGACAAGGACAGGCTCTATTTAAACTCGTGAAAATGCTGGTAACTAACCAACATGTTTACATGATCTTGGTTGTATGTCCCCTTATGTGCAAAGCATCTAACTTGGTTACCAACGGTAACCTGGCGTGCTAAGCCAAAACTAAAACTTTAAGGGTTGCTTATCTTAACTAGGAACTATCGGGTTATATCTGACAACCCTTTAGTTGAACTTAAACTGTATCTCTTTGGGTTACTTTGGATAACCCACAAGGATAAACTAACCCATACTATTAGTTAACCAAAAGTCAACTAAAGTCAACCTTGGTCAACGGAGGTCAACTATGGTCAACCCTCTATGGTCAACCTTTCGGGTCTTGGGCTTGACCCGATAACTCGGGCATAACTCCCGATTACCATGCGTAAACTAAACGTTGGCTATAAACTTGCTTGAAAATTCTAATTTCCTTTATTGGAAAACACTTAGGGAAATAATCTCAAAATTTCACTTTTCGTGTAAAAATTCTTAACTTAAATCATAAAATCCAAAATCATGGATTTATGCTGCGTAAAATCATTTTAGGTTGAAAACCGTCCTTTGGAATGATTTTCATAACCAAATCACTCGTTTAAGGTTGAAAAACCATTTTCTAGAAACACTTGATAAAACTTGTGGTGCAGGGATTTCGGATTCCCTGAGCACCCTTCTTAAAACAATTTTCGTTTTAAAATCGGTACGTAATCTGAAAAAGTTCTGTTCACAAAAGTTCTAGCTCTCGAAAAATACTAAAACTTTTGTGTTTTACAAAACTCCTAATGCAGCCTAGTTTCGTACCAGTTTTGAGTTGAAACTGGCTGACTCCTGGAACAAACTGGGTCTGGGGACTTAAATGCTTAGCAACGGGTTTTGGCATTTTTGAAGGCCATTGGAGTCTTATTTTGAAAAACGGCTCGCGTATCCCCCTAGAAAAAGTTGTTTTGGACAACTTTCATGTTTTACGTTTTCCCAAATTCGGCCTCTAAAGACCTGTTCTTTTTCGTTTACGAAAACTGGGTAGATTAATCCGAACCTACCAGTTTCGTGCTTACTTGATTTTACGCGTCCTACTTCGCGGAATCTAACTCAACCGATCACTTGGGAGCCTAATTAGACATCATGCAACGTTAACTAACGTCCCACATGTGTTGACATGTCATCCCCTCGTGGCCATGCAAACCAAATCCGGACTACTTAAACCTAGGTTTGCATGTGTTCTAGGGTTGCATAAACATGGATTGGCATCAAACAAACCAAACCGAAGCTAGGTCTAACCTCCTAGCATTCATGCCTTACTCGGCTGCACCTAGGGCAGGGACAATACTAACTAATTTTTCATGCAAACCATGCATTCATGCAAGCATAAAACATAGCACACATACACAAAATCATGCATACTAAACTAGCTAACCATACACCCTAATCAAACATCACATCCTTAGCTAGACATAACCAAAATTTTATGAGCTTATGCCCTTACATTCATGCTTGAAAATACATCATAAATTCCCAATTTAAAGCTGAAACCAAAAGCTTTAGGGTTTAGGGCTTTACCTCAAATTTTCGGAAGTTGGTTCCCTTCCTTGGAGCCGAACTCCATGCTTGCTCTTGGCTGCCCTTTGTAGCCGAATTGCTCCCACCAAAGGGTTCCAAATTTTCCAGCCATGCATACACAAACATAACCATAAATAATCCATCTAATCTTGCATGGAATTTACTTAAAATTTAAGGACTTTACCTTTACTTACCCATGACTTGGTTAGGGTTCACAATCTGAAAATTATGTCCCCCTTGGCTGCCACTTACTCTCGGATTTTGGGCTCCAAATTGCCCCAAAAATTTTCACCATCTTTGGTGATTCCTTGCAGCCAAGCCGAACCCTCTTGCTGGCCCTAAGACCCATGAAATTTCTTCTTCTTTTTCAGCCCTTCCTTGGCCGAAACCCATCACCCACCAAGCACCAAAAATCATCTTGGTTCTTGGTTGGTTTCTTCTTCTTTTTGCTCGGCACTCCCTTGGGTTTGGACTGAAAATTTTCTTCACTTTTCTCCTCTCCTCCATGCACGGCTGCTGCCTGATTTCTGGAGAAAAAATTCCAGATTTGGGCTTGGTTCTTGCACCAAAAACCCGTGCACCTCCATGGAAGATCACACATGGAAATTCCAATTTTTTTCTTGCCCTTTCTCTCCTCTTTTTGGCTCACGGATTTCTGAGGAAAAATGGTCATAAATTGGCTGCTTTTCCCTTTTTTTTTTCAGCACCAAATTCTGTCCAAAATGGGTCCTATTTATAGACATTTTCAAACTTTGGGTTAATTGCATTTTAACCCCAAAATTTTCCAAATCTTTGACTTGTGACCCAAGGGTGGCCGGCTGTTCCAAGCTCAGCAGCAGCTGGCATTTGCTGATGTCATGGCTGATGTCAGTTGCTTACATCATCGCTTACCTCACAATTTTCTAAAATTGCACTTTTGCCCCAAATAATGGAAATTCTTGCAAAAATGCCCTCTAGGTGTCCGATTGTCCTAATAATCAACACACCCATCTTATTTTATGATGTCATCATCTCGGTGACTTCATATGCTCATTTCGTCAAATTTCTAAAATTTACACTTTTGCCCCAAAAGTGAAAATTTTTTTGCATTTATGTCCTTAAACTTCATAATTGGCCATAATGCTTGCTTTTCAAGCAAATATCATTCTTTTCATGATTTTATGTGATTTTCTCATACCTGAATCACATATTTTCTAAATTTACGTTTTTGCCCCGAAAGACAAAAATTCTTTCAATTTCACCCCCAAAAGTGGCCGGTCCTTATTTCTGCTTGCAAGGCAAGTTATTACCTTATTGTGACATCTTCTAACGACGTCACTTTGCTTACTTCACATATTTTCCAAAATTTACACTTTTGCCCCAAAAGTGAAAATTTTGACATTTTTGCCCTTTGACTTTGACCGGTCCTTTTGAGTGACTTCTTGACTAAAAATGTCATTCTTGACCTTAACTAATGCTAGGGATGCTTGATTTCTAGGGTGTTTCTACTGTCTACTTGGGCTATCTCGCCCATACTGACATATTTTACAGTATTTTCTCATACTGTATCATTTTTCGGTGTCGAGTCAACCGTTGACCACTCTTGGTTAAACTTTGACTTTCTTGGTCAAAGTTGACTTTTTCGGTCAAACTTTGACTTTTTTGGAACTGCGTCCTAATTCGTCCTTTTCGACCTGAAAGGGCGTTTTCTAACCTTAAAAATCTGTTCTAAGTCTTATTGAGCCATAAGACTTCGTAAAACGTGTGAAAAACTCTTAACTGAGTTTTTCCGTAAACATCACAACATATGCTCATAATTCCTCTTTTAGAAGGAAAATGGCAACATGAAATTCTAGGTATCACACATAACCCCAAGGGATACCCACATGTATAATTGGGCTAAGATTTAAATGGTGAATGGAAATAACCCAATAACAAGGATGTTTGAGCAAAGCCCAAAAGTAGAATGGAACCTCTAATGTTAGGATCAAGGGTTTAGTAATAAGAAGAAAAAGGTTATCCAAAGTAACCTCTTATGAATTAATCAAAGTTGGTTACCCTTAACGAAGAAGGATAATTGAGGTGACCAAGATAGATTTCAAGTATAGGGGACATACAACCAAGAATAGGTGTGAGTGTTGGTAAGTCACCAACACCTTACGAAAGGATCCTGATCCTATGATTTTCGTATAGCAGGAAAGCGACCTGCTGTTGCCGATCAATTTAAAGACGCAACTTTAAGGATACGGCACTAGAGGTAAGTACAAACCTCACCTGCAGTATGAAAGCTAGTAAATTATGTTCAAGTATCCATACTGCCTTCGTCTGCCGCCACACCACTCCATCAATGCCCAGCATTAAGCTGCGGGTTTCTTACCTACAGTATGAAATATAACTGAATGAGCTTTCGCCCAGTAAGCACAAACATAATCTCACAAAAATATTTAAACATCATAAAAACATTCATCATCATATGCATATGCGTGAACCAGTTATGTTCCATTTATGCAATTCTTTTAACATTCTTACCTTTCTTATGGGCCCCTTAGTGTACGTACCCTCAATTTATAGCGCGCCGCTGGACACAGTTAGATGGGGTTGCAAGTCCCTAACTGCTCCAGGAAATACAAGTGATTACACCCTCTTACATCAGCGCGAGGGTGAATCCATAACTTGTATATAAAAATCCTCCACCTTGGGGAGGTTGGTACGACACTTTACTAGTGACTTCTTACCATGTTATTTATTTTTAGTGAACATACCATATGATATCACTACATGATAACATACTTTGTATCTCATTAATAACATGGCATGGCATTCTTTTCATTCATGGCATTTGCAAACATGACATTTTCATAAACATGGCATTTTGCAAATATAGCACTATTATAATCTTTTACAAAAATAGCACTTTTTATCAACATAGCATTTTACGAAAATAGCACATTTTATAAACATGGCATTTCGCAAAAATAGCACTTTTCATAAAACATGGCATTTCATAGATATAGCACACAACATATTGCAGCATATTTGAAAACCACATACTTGATCATAATTTACTAGTTTTCATACTGCAGGTGAGGTTTGTACTTACCTCTAGTGTCGTATTCCTTAGAATCGCGTTCCTTAAATTGTCGGCAACGGCAATTCACTTTCCTGATATACCAAAAATATAGGATCAGGATCCTTTCATAAGGTGTTGGTGACCTACCAACACTCACATTTTCTTTTGGTTGTATGTCCCCTATTCATGATATCCATTTAGGCCATATTTATCCCCATTCTTTATTGAACTTGGATAAGTCCTTATGAGGTTACATTGGGTAACCTTTTTGGTTAGAGTCTTGTTCTCTTATTGGGCTTTGCTCATATATCCTTGTTATTGGGTTATTTCCATTAACCCTTTAAGTCTTAGCCCAATACACATGTGGGTCTCCCTTAGGGTTTTATTGGGTAACCCTTAAGGTTAACCTTAATTAACCTTGGGTCAACCTTTTGTCAACCCTTGGTTATCCTTGGGTTTGTAACTCGGATATAATATCCGGTTACCGTTAGTAATCGGCTTGTTTACCAATTTTACTTTAAAATTCCTCTTCCTTATTTTTGGAAAAATCTTGTGTGATTAACTTCCAAAAATCTTTCATTTTGCTTGTAAAATTTCTAGCCCTTTTTAATTAGAAAATTCATTGGCTTAATTTCATTATTTCCTTTAACTTGTAACTTCTTGGTTGAAACCCTCTTTTCTTTACTTTGGAGATAAATGTGAATTTCAAACCCGAGCCCTTAAAATTCATGGTTTTCGAAACAAATCATTTATAAAATCATTTGGGGTCGGAAACCGCCTTTGGAATGGTTTCCGATGCTAAAATGACCATTTTAGAACACTTCATGATTTTTCTAGAAAAGATTTTCGTGAGACTCATTTGCTAGATTTCGGGCTCTTTGCGCGTCTCTCACAAAACGCGCCCAGTTTAAAAATCGGCTCTGAATCTGAAAAACTCTTCTTCATGAAAGTTGTAGCTATCGAAAAATGCTAAAACTTTTGTGTTTTTTACAAAATCTATTTCGGCCTAGATCAGTACCAGTTTTTATTTGGAAACGGGTTAACTCTGGAAAACTTTGTGGAGAACGTCCCAGGGTTCAGCCACGGGTTTTGGGTAAAACGAAGGCCTTTGGAGCCTTATTTCGAGATTCTGTGCACGTTATCCTCTAGGAAAAGTTGTTCCGAACAACTTTTGTGTTTTGAGTTTTACCTCATTCGGCCTCTAAGGGCCTTGAAATTACCCTTTCCCGAAACTGGTCAGATTCGAATCCGAATTGGCAGTTTCGGTTCCTCTCTTCGGTTTACGTCCTATTCGCGGAATCTATCTCGACCGATCACATCGGGAGCTTAGACAACATCAAGCAGCACTTCTAACGTCCCATTAAAACCCATACATCCATCTCATCTACTCATGCAACCCCAAATCCGAAAATTAAAAAAGATTAGGGTTACATGGTTATGCATCATCACATACCATCACACAAAATCCATCCCTAAGTCTAGCAAGCTCTCTTGGCTGCCAAGGGCAGATTTTTGGCCTAAACTTATGGGACATACAACCTATCTTCTAGCATGAAAAATCCATCATTTTCAAGCACAAATTTGAAAGCAATCAAGCATAAAAAAATCAGCCAACCAACCCTAACCTTATCAAGCACATACACCAAATCAAGGTCTGAAAAATAAGCTTGGACTTATGTCCTTACAAATCCATTTTTGAATCACCATAAACATGCTTATCTTGAGCTTAAATCCAAGATTAGTTTAAGGGTTTACCTTAACCCAAGTTAGGGTTTGAAAATCTTCCTTTTCCTCCTTGGTTTGCTTACCCACGGATTTGGCTCCATGGCTCACGGATTTTGCAAGAAAAATAGGAATCCAATAACTTTTTGTTAGCTTCTTTCTTGCTCATCAAAACCAACTTTATAAGATGAGAAATCCAAGTTTTTCTCTTACCTTTTTCCTTCCTCCATGCTCACGGATTTTTGGCTCCAAGAAGCACAAAAATCTTCTCTTGGTTTCATCTTGCTAGAACCGAACTTCACACATGGCTTATCCCATAAATTTTTTCCAGCTTTTCGCTCTTTCTTTCACTCTCCAACTCACGGATTTGTGCCCCAAAAATGGGTCTCCATGGCTCACAAAACTCTCTTGATTCTCCCTTAGAAAAACCGAAGACCACACATGCACAAGCCCTCTTGATTTTTTTCCAGATTTTTCCTTCTCTTCCTCTCTCTCTCTCCCACGGTTTTCTCTTGGAAAAACTGGCAGAAAGTAATGGAGGAAATGGGAGGGGGAGAGCTGTCGAAATGAAGGGGAAAAGGAAGGGTTGATGTCTTGCTTTCCTCCTCAAAAATTGGCTTTATGTCAAGTCTATTCCATCTCCTAGCTGCAGCCGAAACTCCAAGGGAGGGAGTGGTTGCTTGTTGCCGAAAATTGAAGGGAAAAGAGAGGGGGACATGCAGCAGATTTTGTGGAGGAAAAGAGGGATAGGTTAGCTTGCTTTTGTTGGCTTTGTTGACCAACCTTTTTCCCTTAAAAAAAGGACTTTATCACATGCCTTCTTTTCCCTCTGTGTGCAGCCGAATCTTGAAGGAGAATGGGGGCCTTGTGTCTGGATTTTTAATTGAAGAAAAGAGGGAGTAGTTGGCTTAAGGAAAAGGAGATGTGGTGGTTGGTTACTTTTTCTTGATTTATGGCTTTATGCCATGTCTTTCTTTTCCATCTTTTCTCATGCTTTTCTTTGTGATTTTCTTTCCTTTCTTTTCTCTTAGACCAGCCGAATCCTTGGGGGATTAAGGGGATGGCTGCCGAATTCTTTTGGGAGGAAAAGGGAGTGGTTGGACAAGGGTGATGTGGAGCTTTCTAAGCCTTTCCTTTGTCTTGCATAACTCACACTTTTTCCTTGATTCAAGGCTTTACTTTTGTGCTTTCTTTTCCTTGTCTTTTCCCTTGAATTGCCGAATTTTTGGAGAGGAATGGGAATGATGTAACCGAACCTTTATGGAGTGGAAAAAGCTCCATTCCTTTACTTTAACTAGCTCACATTTAGTTAGCTTTTTAGGGAGACACCATTCCTTAAATCATGGCTTTGTTCCATGCTTTTTCTTTTCCTTGTTTTCTTTTCTTTCCTTGTGTGCAGCCGAGTGTAGGAGGGAGCCAAGGGCTGTCTTGGCTGCCTTGTGGCCGAACCTTTGGAGTCAAGGGGAGGCATGTGGTTGGTCAAGGGGCTTTGGATGCTTTCTTGATGAGTTGTCCCTTAATTCATGGGTCTTGTTTGCCATTTTTCCTCTTCAAAAATTAATTCATTTCCTTTCCTTTGTGTCACACAAATATTAAAAATATTGTGCTCCATAATTTTGATCCAAAATTCTTCCTTGTAAAAATTGGACCGAAAACTTTCTTTCTCCAATTTTTCGGAGATCTTTTTGCCCTTTAATTCTTGATTCGGTGTGCTTGATCTTTAGGGTGGTTTTTTTACGGCTTATTTTTACTTTCTTGACCA
This sequence comes from Ficus microcarpa, assembly GCA_025413485.1. Lineage (NCBI taxonomy): Eukaryota > Viridiplantae > Streptophyta > Magnoliopsida > Rosales > Moraceae > Ficus > Ficus microcarpa. Next base: position 8,833,165 of record CM046387.1, read on the forward strand.
TAGAAAGTCTTTGCAGTCTCTTCTTACACTGCATTTCATCATTTTTCGATGTCAACATTTTTTACCCATCATTGGTCAAACTTTGACTTTTTGGTCAACCCTCTGACTTTTTGGTCAAAGTTGACTTTTTTGGTCAAACCTTTGACTTTTGTCAAATTTCATCCTTTTTCATTCTTTTTCCTTTAAAAACCTTATTCTTGGCTCGTAAAACATTAATTGAGTCTCAAAATCATTAAATGAGGACTCGAACATCGTTTGAATAAAATTATGAATTTTTCATTATTATTCATAATTTTTCATATAACACATCATAATTACATAAATTAGACTATAATTCCTTATAAACAATGAGATTACAAGTCTACAAAATTTCGGGTCTTACAGTTATGTTATATGCTTGATAGCGTAGCATCACGAAGCATGCTCACTGATAATGAATCATATGGTAAGAACAAGTTCTTAAGATACGAGATAAGTTAAGTAAAGATTGTTGTGTTGTACTGGCTTGCCTCCGTGGTGGGTTCAAATGGTATGTTCCATGGTTTGACTTGGATTGGATTGGCTGCCTTCACTACTCCGTGTTAAACGTCTTGTTTCATGGTTTGAATTGAATTGGACGGACCACCTTCAACTACTCCATGATTATGTACCACAGTATATGCGCACATGGCATAGAGTTAAGTTAATAGGGAACCATAATTGATTAATAAGAAATCATAATTGGTTCATGTATTCTTGCACTACCATATGCATGCAGATTGAATATTGTGCTTACTGACCATCAGCTCACTACTTACGTTCATGCTGTAGGTAAGCTACCTACCGGCAATACCTGATGCAAGGCTGTGGAGAGATGGCACTGCGGACTGTGAAACGTGGGAATGGACACCACTACAGGTTTCCAAAATATGTTTGAAATGAGAAATGTGTTTACATTATGTTTTATGTATGCATGGTAAAGTTTCAGTATGTATGGCAAGCGAGTTGCCTCGTGTTGTACCGATCCGTATTAGGTCGGGTCTGGTCCACGGTTTATATTATGTTTATGTATAGTAGCTTTCCCTAGAGGTGAAAGCTCAGTACTCGAGGGAGTACATATGACGAAGTTAAGTTTTATGAATGAAAATAAGTTTTAAGTTTGAGTTTAAGGTTTTATGTTTTACGTATGCAATGTTTTCAAGTGACGATTTTTAAAAAGAAGAAAAAAAAATTTACTCTAAAAATTGGGTAAGGTTTAAGTTAAATAGGTAAGGTAGCGACCCAAGTTTACGTAATAGGCCTTACGTGGATTTGGGGGCGTTACAAGTTCGGCTTGTATTAGTACCAGTTTTTGTTTGAAACTGGCTGATCATCAAAACTGGGTCTGGGTAGATCAGCCACAGGTTTTGATAAAAACGGAGACCTTTGGAGCCTCATTTTAAGATTCTGCTTGCGCAGTGCTCTAGGAAAAACCCTTCCGAGCAACTTTAGTGTTTTGAGTTTTACCCAGTTCGGCCTCTAAAGGCCTTAAAATTTCACTTTCCCGAAACTGGCCAGTTTGAATCCGAACTGGCAGTTTCGGTTGCTTAGTTCGGTTTACGTCCTATTTCGCGGATTCTACCTCGACCGATCACATCGGGAGCTTATACATCAATCAAGCAGCGTTTCTAACGTCCCATACATTCATTCATGCCAATCCATCATACCCATGCAGCCCCCAAAAACCGACTGTCATAGTCTTTGGCTACATGGTGTTCTAGCTTTTGTATCCCGTAAATCAAGTATCAACATTCACCCTTATCTAACAACCAAATCAGCCACTGCTTATGGTAGATTTTTGACCAAAAATTAGGGGACATACCAATCACATCTAGCATGCATCCTAACAATTTTTCAAGCACAAAAATCATGCAAGCAACATCATGAACAAGCCAACCAACCCTAATCACCTAATCAAGCACACACTTACAAATCTAGGGCCGAAAATTAATTGTGGACTTATGCCCTTATAAACCATCTTGAACCACAATTAATGTCACGACCCGACTTATTACCACCAAATCCACGCGGTGTCTGACCACGCGAACCTGGGGTTGGGTTCGTCACAATTACTACTTACTTGCTTGATTGAAAATAAAGTTACCCAATTTCTAGAGTAAATTTTTTTTTTCTTTTCTAAAAATCGTCACTAGAAAACTTTTATTGCGGAAATCATAAAACTTTAAACTTGATTAAAGCATAACTCAAAATTGCTTTTTCTTTTATAAAACTTTATCTCCTTAAAATGTACTCACTCGAGTACTGAGCTTTCACCTATGAGGAAAGCTCCATACATACATACATAATCTGAATCGTGGACCAGCCCCGACCTAATGCGGACCGGTGCAACACGTGGCAACTTGCTTGCCATAACTGCTAAAAACTGAAAACTGAAACATACATGCTGAAACATAATGAAAACACATTTTCATTTTAAATGCATTTCGGAAACCCCGTAGAAGTCCATACTCACGTTTCACAATCCGCGACGCCATCTCTCCACAGCTTGTATCAAGTTTTGCCGGTAAGTCACTTATCTACAGCATGAACGTAAGTAATAAGCTAAAAAGCTCAGTAAGCACAACGTCCTATCCGCATGCAACTAAATGCACAAAAACGTGAACCAATTATGATTTATTATTAAAATCATTTATGGTCTTACTACTGATCTTATCTTACTACTATAACATGTGTGTATGTACTTAGATACGTAACTATGTAGTGATTGAAGGTAGTCCGACCAAACCAACTTAAACCATGAAACACACAGTTTAACATGGAGTAGTGGAGGCAGTCCTTCCATATCAAGTCAAAACATGGAACATGCCGTTTAAACTTACCACGAAGGCAAGCTAGTACCACACAACATGTCTTACTTGACTTAACTCTTGCTTACCATGTGACTTATTTTTAGTGGACATGCTTCGTGATGCCACAAATTTAACATAAAACATACATGCTATACATACTAACTTATCAATTAACGTGGATGACATACTGAACATGAACTTGCATAACATACTGCATGCTTGACATAACATAAACATACTGCATAACATGAACTTAGTGCATAACTTAACATACATACTGCATAGCTTAACATGAAACATACTACATGACTTAACATGAACTTACATGGCATACTTACTGCATAACATAACACATACACATACTGCATGACTTAACACATAAACATATCACATACTGCATAACATCGTAAATCATGAAATCCCATTCATGATTTCTAGAACACATCATATGCAAACAAACATATGTTCATGCTGTAGGCGGAATTGTACTTACCTTTCCGTCCTACGTTCTTGCTTAACTGTCCCTTCTAACGCTGTTCCATTCCTGGTTCAGCTGCAGGTTCTGCCTGCTTGACATAGGACATGATCTACTTAAACTCGTGAAAATGCTGGTAATCTAACCAACATGTTTACATGATCTTGGTTGTATGTCCCTTATGTGCAAAGCGTCTAACTTGGTTACCAACGGTAAGCTGGCGTGCTAAGTCAAACTAAACCTCTAAGGGTTACTTATCCTTAATCCGTAACTATCGGGTCATATCTGATAATCCTTTAGTTAAGCTTAAACGGTATCCTTTAGGGTTACTTTGGATAACCCGTAAGGATAAACTAACTCCATACTATTAGCTAACCAAAAGTCAACTAAAGTCAACTTTGGTCAACTATGGTCAACCCTCTATGGTCAACCTCTTGGGTCTCGGGCTTGACCCGGTAACTCGTGCATAACCCCCGGTTACCATTCGTAAACTAAACGTTTGCTATAAATTTGCTTGAAAACTCTAATTTCCTTTCTTGGAAAACACTTAGGGAAATAATCCCAAAATTTCACTTTTCGTGTAAAAATTCTTAACTTAAATCATAAGATCCAAACTCATGGATTTATGCTTCGTAAAATCATTTTAGGTTGAAAACCGTCTTTGGAACGATTTTCCGAGTCAAAATACTCGTTTAAGGTTGAAAAACCATTTTTCTAACAACACTTGTAAAACTTATGGTGCAGGGATTTCGGATTCCCTGAGCACCCTTCATAAAACAATTTTCGTTTTAAAATTGGTACGAAATCTGAAAAAGTTTTCTTCACGAAAGTTCTAGCTCTCGAAAAATGCTAAAACTTTTATGTTTTACAAAACTTCTAATTCGGCCTAGAATCGTACCAGTTTTGAGTTGAAACTGGCTGACCCCTGAAACGAAACTGGGTCTGAGGACTTAAATGATTTAGCCACGGGTTTTGGCATTTTTGAAAGCCATTGGAGCCTTATTTTGGAAAACGACTTGAGTATCCCCCTAGAAAAAGTTGTTCTGGACAACTTTCATGTTTTACGTTTCCCCAAATTCGGCCTCTAAGGGCCTGTTATTTTTTGTTTACGAAAACTGGACAGACTTAGTCCGAACCTGCCAGATTTTCGTGTTACTTAATTTTACGTCTTCTACTTCGGAAACTAACTCAACCGATCACTCGGGAGCCTAATTGAACAACATGCACGTTAACTAACGTCCCACATGTGTTGACATGTCATTCCCTCGTGACCATGCAAACCAAATCCGGAACTACTAAACCTAGGTTTGCATGTGTTCTAAGGTTTGCATAAACATGAAATTGCATCATACAAACCATATCAAAGCTAAGTCTAATACCCTAGCATTCATGCCACACACGGCTGCATCTAGGGCAGGGACCATACTAACTAATTTTTCATACAACCCATGCATTCATGCAAGCATAAATCATAGCACATAAACATAAAACCATGCATAGCTAACTAACATACTATACACCCTAATCAAGCATCACACCCCTAGCTAGGCATTAACCAAAATTAATTGAGCTTAAGCCCTTAAATTTCTTGCTTGAAATACATCATAAATTCCCAATTTAAAGCTTGAACCAAAAGCTTCAGGGTTAGGGCTTTTTACCTCAAAAATCCGGAAGTTGGTTCACCTAGGGGAAGCCGAACTTCCTTGGCTGCTTGGCTGTCCTTTGCAGCCGAAAATCTCCCATCAAATGGGTTCCATTTTCAGCCATGCACACACACAAACATAACCATAATTATCCATCTAATCTTGCATGGAAAATTTAACTTAAAATTCAAGGATTTACCTTGACTTACCCATGGGTTTGGCTAGAGTTTATGAACCGAAAACCCTTCCTCCTTGGCTGCACATTAGCTCTCGGTTTTAAGCTCCCAAATTGCACCAAAAATTTTCACCATCCTTGGTGAATCCTTGCAGCCAAAGCCGACACTCTTGGCTGTCCAAACCCATAAAAATTTTGCTTCTTCCCCCTGCACACCAAGGCCGAAACCTTGCACCCACCAAGGCACAAAAATCCTCCTTGGCTCCATGGTTGATTTCCTCTTCCTTCTCACTCGGCTACACCTTGGGATTGCACTGAAATTTTTCCTCTCTTTCTTCCTCTCTTCCTCACGGCTGCTGCCCAGTAAATTCTGGAAAAATTTCCAGATTTTGGCTTGGTTTTCATGCACCAAACCCGTGCACTCCTAGGGTGGATTACACATGGGTTTTTCCAATTTTTGGCTTCCCTTTTTTCTCCCCTTTAAGTCTCGGATTTTCCTGGAGAAATTTGGCCATAATTTGGCTGCTTTTCTTCAATTTTTCTGCACCAAAAATCTGTCCAAATGGGTCTATTTATAGGCATTTTTCAAATTTTGAAAAATTGCATTTTGACCTCTAAACTTTCCAAACTTTTGACTTGTTCCCCAAGGTGGCCGGATGTCCATTGATCAGCAACAGCTGGGTTGGAGTGATGTCATGGCTGATGTCACTTTGCTTAGCTCATGGCTTACCTCACAATTTTCTAAAATTACACTTTTGCCCCCAAAAATGGGAATTCTTGCAAAAATGCCCTCTAGGTGTCCAATTGTCCTATAAATCAACACACCCATCTTATTTTATGATGTCATCATCTCGGTGACTTCATATGCTCATATCGTCAAATTTCTAAAATTTACACTTTTGCCCCAAAAGTGAAAATTTTTGCATTTATGCCCTTAAACTTCATAATTGGCCATAATGCTTGCTTTTCAAGCAAATATTACTCTTTTCATGATTTTATGTGATTTTCTCATACTTGAATCACATATTTTTTAAAATTACGTTTTTCCCCAGAAAGACAAAATCCTTGCATTTTCACCCCCAAAAGTGGCCGGTCCTTATTCTTTTCTTGCAAGGCAAGTCATTACCTTATTGTGAAACATACTTCACATATTTTTCAAAATTTACACTTTTGCCCCAAAAGTGAAAATTTTGACATTTTTGCCCTTTGACTTTGACCGATCCTTTTGGGTGACTTCTTGACTAAAAATGTCATTTTTGACCTTAACTAATGCTAGGGATGATTGATTTCTAGGGTGTTTCTACTGTCTACTTGGGCTATCTCGCCCATACAGACATATTTTGCAGTATTTTCTCATATTGCATCATTTTTCACTGTCGAGTCAACCGTTGACCACTTTTGGTCAAACTTTGACTTTCTTGGTCAAAGTTGACTTTTTCGGTCAAACTTTGACTTTTTCGGAACTGCGTCCTAATTCGTCCTTTTCGACCTGAAAGGGCGTTTTCTATCCTTAAAAATCTATTCTGAGTCTTATTGAGCCATAAGACTTCGTAAAACGTGTGAAAAACTCTTAACTGAGTTTTTCCGTAAACATCTCAACATATACTCATAATTCCTCTTTTAGAAGGAAAATGGCAACGTGAAATTCTAGGTATCACAATTAAAATGCTTAATTTGAACTTAATTTCAAGATTGGTTCAAGAGTTTACCTTAAACCCAAGTTAGGGTTTGAAATCCCAAAACTTCTTCCTTCCTTTTGGCTTCCTTACCCACACGGCTGCACCCTTGGTTGGCCACCAGAAATTTTTCTTTTGGTTCCTCTCAAAAGCCGAACATTCACCAAAGATTTTCCCCTAAAAAATTTCCAGATTTCATCTCCTTTTTCTCTCCCCGAACCCATGGTTTTGGCTGCCCAAAATGGGTGTCCAAGCTCTTAAAATTTTTCCTTATTTCTCCGTAGCAAAGATCTAACTCTTCCAAGTAAAAGCCCCATGGAAGGTTTGGTTTTTCTCTTCTCTTTTTCACCCTCAAACCCACGGATTTTTGACTGAAAAAGTGGCAAGAGTTTATGTAACGACCCGCCTAGCACAGGCCGTTACCGTACATACATACATGACTTATCATACATAGCTTATACAACTTATTTACTTATTACATGAAACACAGCGGAAATTTTTTTTTATAGGGCGTATAAACATATACGAAACATAAAATATGATTAGTAATATTTCTGGTGCATACCACTCAGTAGCTATAATTAAACATTCCATAATTTAACATAAATAACAAAACGCGTAGCGGTCCCCATTTTCCATCATTCACAGCGCCCGGCCACGCGATTCCACCTTACATCATCAAATGCCAGCAGGTTGTTTACCTACAGCATAAACTTAACACAATGAGCTTTCGCTCAACAAGTACAACTCCTACACCGCGACCCGTAAACTTATATCACAACATATCATCAATTACTGCATATACTTCAAGACATATAGCATGCATGAACCAATTATGTTCATTTTTTGCTCACTTATTTCTGCAACTACTTGTTCTACTTAGGGGCCCTTAACATGTGTGTTCATACCCGGCGCGCGACCATGAATTGGTTGGGGTGGTCAAACCATATCCAACTCAACCCACAGTCCAACCCGACCTGGTGCGGGTGGCACGACACAGGCTACGTATCGCCTTTACCTACTTTTCACCTTGTCATTCTTAATCGTGTCATACATGGTCTTGTTTCATGAACATCCCGTTCAATGATATTTTATCATCATTCATATGCATTTAATATATATCGTAAGCATACGTTGCTTACTTATCACATTTCATAGCATAAACTTAATACATACATATAACATCGTAACACCTCATAACACATAGGATATCAATAAAATCTAGGCAAGTATACAACTACTAGCCTATGCTGTAGGCGGCGTTGTACTTACCTTGTCTATGCCTGTTGATATGCTGTTCCACCTCGGGGCTCAGCTGCAAGTTATATCCTGCTTAATCGAAGGACTAGTTAATACTCTAGCCTATGACCATAATAATGTTGGTTATCCACCAACATTCATGCAATGCATTGGCTATATGTCCCCCCTATCTTAAAACATCTTATGTGTGGTTACGTTGGATAACCTTTCTTGTCTATCACGTGTGAGAGCGTAAAAAGGTCAGGCTAATTCCTAACCTTAAACTTATCGTAATCCTATTCCGAATTAGGTTAACCGAAGTCAACCTCTAGGTTACTAAAGTCAACCCTCCGTTCGGGTCAACTCCGGGCTTTGGGGCTAAGCCCTGTGATTCGGGTATAAATTCCCGATCACCGTTCGTCTTAACTTTTCTACCTCGCAAACCTTGAACTTGAACCTTTTAATCTCTTATCTTTATCTTTAAAAAAGCTTTTGGCATAAGAGCCAAAAAACTGCTATAATTCCCCTTAAAAATCCTTGAATTTTAAAACTGGGTTTATAAAACATTTGAGGGTTTGAAACTGTCTTTGGAACAGTTTCCGTGTTCAAAACAGAGTGTTTAAACAGAAAAACGATTTTTCTCTATGGGTTCTATAAAAATCTGTGCAGGAACATTTTGCTCCCTGCACAGTTTTCAGATTTCAAGGTCTAGCTTAAAACCCTTTGGGAATTAGAAAAATTTTCCTTCATGAAAGTTCTAGCTCTTGAAGAGATCTAAAAATTTCGTGTTTTAAGCAAAGTCTGGTTCTGTACCGTTTAGTACCATTTTTATTTGAATCTCGGTGATCCTAAAAACTGCGTCTTGATGGACCAACTTCGGTTTTTCGTGAAAACGGAGGCCTTTGGAACCTCATTTTGAGAAACGGTCCGCGATGCCCCCTAGGAAAGACCCTGTTCTACAACTTTTGTGTTTTACGTTTTTACCTATTCGGCCTCTAAAGGCCTGTAATTACCCATTTCCTGCGACTGACCAGTTTGGAACCCGAACTGGCAGCCTTACTAGATTTGGTTTACGTCCTAATTTTCGGTTTCTACCTCAACCGATCACATCGGGAGCTTAATGTCAATTCATGCAGCATTTCTAACGTCTTGCATGTCCCAACATGCAGCCCTAACCCGTTCATGCAACCCATAGAAACCGACTCCTAACGTAGGGTTGCATGGCTAGCATGTTCAAACATTCAAGCATTCAACATTCATTCATTCCATCACATACCAAATAAATTCCTAGCATACTATCACATGCTCAAACATACTTCTAGGGGACATATACCCTCATGTAATATTTCTAACATGCAATCCTATCATTCCAAGCAACCATAAACATATTAATGAACATAAAGGAACCAAACCACATCTAGCAACCTAATCAAGCACATTTAAGGACATAAACTAAATTAGTGAGCTTATGCTCTTACAACCATTAGCTTGAACAAATACATTTAAATTTGAACTTAAAAACTTGATTGGAAAAGGATTAAAGCTTTTGAAAAATTTTACCTTGAAGTGGATAGGGATTGGCTCTAGAACTTGAACCAAATCTCACACCCTTGACTCTAGCTCCCTAGACCCGGTTTTGGCTCACCAAGGTGCACCAAACTTGGCTGATTTTTGGCTCAAATGTGCCTTCCTCTAATGCACGGCTACCACACCTAAAATGCACCAAAAATATGAAAATTTTTCTTCTATTTTCCTGCACAACCCGTGTGCTTCTAGGAAGAGAAAAGGGTTTCGAAAACTCACCCTAAGCTTACTCGAATGAACCCGAACTCTCCCTCAAGCTTTCCTCTAAAAAAAATCTGATTTTTTTCTCTCTTTCCCTGCTTGCTGCCCACGGTTACAGCCAAGAACAAGGGCTGGAAAAATTTTTCCTCTCTTTCTCTTGCTCTCCCACACAAACCGAACAACACACTAACTAGTTGGCTCAAAATTTTTTTCAGATTTTCTTCTCACTTTTCTCTCGGTTTTCTTGCTGATTTTTGGGCATAATAGAGCTGCATTTTCTGATTTAAAAAGGGGTGGAGGCAGCCCTATTTATAGGCAATATGGGACACAAATTGTTTGCACTTTAGTCCCTAAAATTTTTGAAAAATTGCACAAGAAACCCATGAGGTGGCCGGCTGTTTTGAGTGGGAAACAAGCAAGAAAAAGCTAGAAGGGGACACATGTCTTGCATGGATTTGTTCTCCAAAAAGTGGGTGATGTCATAATTCAAAACTTTATGATGTCATAAATCATAAAGGGCTTGTTTGTCTCATTTTTCAATAAACAGTATAATTTAAACTTAACATAGATAAATCTAATACTGTGTTGTACTAATACACAGTATTAATATTTTATACTGTCATAAAAATTTGATCTGTGAAAAATCGGGCTGAAAAATTTTTTCTTTATTTTTCCGAACCCTTTTGCCCTGTACCCTATTTTTGCGTGCTTGATTTTTCTATAGTGGTTTTAGTTCTCAATTATGTCATCTTATGCGAAAAATGAGTTTCTCTCAGTATTTTTCCTATACTGCATCTCATAAAATTGTACAGTGAGGGTTTTAACCATTTTGGTCAAACCTTGACTTTCCCGGGTCAAAGTTAACTTTTTTGGTTAACCCTTTGACTTTCCTAGAATGATGCAAAATTCATCTATTTTCATCCGAAAAGACCATTCATCAATCAAAACAAGTATATCCGAGTCTTATAAAACTATAAGAGCTCGTAACACATATTGAAGTTCTAAAGCGAACTTTTCTCTAAAATGCCGATACGGCATGCATTCAATTCCTCTAAAAAGGAAATAATAATCATGGAAAAAGTAGGTATTACAGTTTAGTTGCATTTTGTGAATAAAAATGGGTTTTTGTGGTGGCTATTTATAGAGGAAGGAGGGGGATGGGTTGTCGAATTTTGGGGGAGGAAAGGGGGAGGTGTGGCCGAAACTTTGGGGGCCAAGTGGCAACCAATGGGTGGAAGGGGGTGTGTGGTTGGCTAAGGGAGATGTGGAAGGTTCATGAGCCTTTCCTTTACAAGCTTAGCTCATCCTTGTGAGGTCATCTACATGAGGTCATCCCTTAAAAACAAGGGCCTTGTTTAGCTTGTCTCCAATGTTGTCCATCTTCTCCAAAATCCATTTTTCTTGTGCCACACAGATATTTCTAATACTGTGCTCCATGTTTTCATACTGTACTTTGGTCTAAAATTTTTCTATGTAAAATCGAACCGAAAAACTTTCTTTCTTATTTTTCGGAGACCTTTTTGCCCTTAGTCCTTAACTTAGTGTGCTTGATTTCTAGGGTGGTTCTAAGGCTTATTCTCACTATCTTGATCAAAAGAAAGTGTTTGCAGTCTCTTCTTATACTGTATTTCATCATACCGTAAAGTCAATTATTTGACTTTTCTTGGTTATGGTTAAACCTATGACTTTTCGTAAAATCACATCCTTTTTCGTTCTCTTCGACTCAAAATGCCGTTGCTAACCTTGGCATCCTATTTTGAGTCTCATAGCCGATTCAATGAGAACTCTAACATTAGCTAATAAAATTATGAATTTCACATGGCTATTCATAATTTTCCATCAAATATCTTATAAACACATCATACGGACTTCTAATTTCTTATCAATAAGGAAATCACAAGTCCATGAAAATTCCGGGTGTTACAAAGAATGTTCTAGAATTTTTTTCCAAAGCTTAATTAGGTTAATGACATCATAATTCCAAAGCCAAGTGATGTCACCTTTGCAAAACAAGGGCCTCGTTTGGCTATTCTCCATAAAAACAGTCCATTTTTGTGCTACACAGATATTTCTAATGCTGTGCTTCACTAATACACAATATTTTTGTACTGTACTGCAGTACAAAATTTATCTGTGTAAAAATGGACCGTAAAATCTTTTTCTTATTTTTCTGAGCCCTTTTCACCTTTAATCCTATCTTGGTGTGCTTGATTTTCTATGGTGGTTTTAAGGCCTATTCATACTATCTTGACCATAAGGAAGGTTTTCGCAGTATCTTTCCTATATTGCATTTCATCATACTGTAAAGTCAACCTGTTGACCATCCTTTGTCAAACTTTGACTTTTTTGTCAAACCTTTAACTTTCATAAAATCATGTACTTTTTCGCCTTTTTCGACCCAAAATGCCGTTTGCTAACCTTGGCAATTTATTTTGAGTCTTATAGCCAATGTAATGAGAATTCAAACATTAACCAATAAAATTATGAATTTCACATTGTGATTCATAATTTTCCATGAAACATCTTATAAACACATAATACAGACTTTTAATTTCTTATGAATAAGGAAATCATAAGTCCATGAAAATTCGGGTCTTACAGCGGCTTTCCACTTCTTGTCTCTTAGGACCTCATCAAAGGCAATGTTCTCTGAGTCTGCTAATAAGCAAACCAAGTGCACTTCATCAGTTGAGTTGTATAGATCTTGTAGGCTCTGCATCCTAGGTTGACTTGGCTCTTCATCTTCATCAAGTACTTGAGAAGTCATTGGAGTGATCATTGGTGCAACACTCAATGACTCTCCTTGTATTGCTTTCTTTTGATTCTTCTAGTCCCACATGCTTTCTTCATTCACTTGAACGTCTCGGCTCACAATCACCTTTTTGTCAATTGGATCAAACAACTTGAAAGCTTTCGTCTTCTCGTCATACCCAATGAACACATATTTCCTACTCTTATCATCGAGTTTGGCTCTTCTTTGGTCTGGTACATGCACATAGGCCATACTACCAAACACTTTAAAGTGTGATACGATTGGTTTATGACCACTCCAAGCTTCTTGTGGTGTTTGATTCGCCAATTTTGTATGCGGACATCGGTTTTGCACATACACAGCGCATTGCACTGCTTCCGCCCGAAATTCCTTCGGCATGTCTTTGCTCTTCAACATTGATCGAACCATATCAAGGATCGTTCGATTTTTTCTTTCCGCGACACCATTTTGCTGAGGTGAATATGGTGCAGTCAAGAATCTTTTGATACCTTGTTCCTCACAATAGTTTGTGAAGGCGGTTGACATGTATTCTCCACCTCTATCCGACCGTAAGGCCTTGATGTAAATATTGGTTGTCTTCTCCCCCATCGCCTTGAATTTTTTGAACACCTCAAATGCTTCTGACTTTTCCTTCAAAAAATAAACCCAAGTCTTCCTTGTATAGTCGTCAATGAAAGTAATAAAATACCTCTTCTCACTAAAAGACTTCGGAGTGATTGGGCCACATATGTCAGTGTGTACCAACTCAAGAGATCTCTTTGCACAATATTCTGCCTTCTTTTGAAAAGTTATCTTTGCTTGCTTGCCAAGTACATAACCTTCACAAAATTTCTTGATGTAGTCCATGTTCGGTAGCTCGTGGACCATGTCCTTCTTTGCTAACTCTTTTAGCCCGCCGTAATGTAGGTGTCCAAACTGTAAATTCCATAACAATTATTTGTCCTCCATGTTGACTTGCAAACAGCTCTCTTGTATATTCTTCAAGTTGAGTTTGAACATCCGATTTTTCGCCATCTCAACGTGTGTGAGCACCCAATCATTTTTGTCCTTCAAGTGCAACACCCGGTCTTTCATGAAAACTGAACATTCTTTCTCCAATAATTGCCCCATACTTAGGATATTACTCTTCAAGTCAGGTACATAGTAGACATCCTCCATAGTACCTTATTTTCCATCCTTTTGGGAAAAACATATTTTTCCTCGGCCTTTGACTTGAACCTTTGATGCATCTCCAAAAGACACATGTCCATCTTCTATCTCTTGCATATCAACAAAGAGATGTTTGTGCCCACAGATATGATTGCTAGCACCAGTGTCGAGATACCAGACCATGTCGCTATCTGGAGTGGTGCCTTCATGGGCCATCATGAGAACACCATCATCTTTGGTCTCATCTTCTGCGACTCGATTTGCGTTTTCTTCCATCTTCTTCTCAGAGTAGCAATCCTTTGCGTAGTGTCCATATTTCCCGCAATTGTAACATTCGACATTTGGACGATTTGAGCGACCGCCTCTTCCACGACCACGGCCTCGTCCATGCCAATTTTGTTGGCTCGTTTGTCCTCTTTCTTCATTGTTATTTTACGACCACGACCTCTGCTGCGACCGAAACCACGACCTCCACCGCGACCGAAACCGTGACCGCCATGACCACGTCCTCTTCCTCGGTTGTGCTGCGCATACATCGCCTTGTCCTCCCTGATGGTCATCTTTGTTTGTAAGGCCTCCTCCAAGACCTCTTGTTTCTTTTTCTTCTTTCGTTGTTCATGAGCTTCAAGGGAACCCGCGAGATCGTCGATGGTCATTTCTTCCAAATTCCTTGACTCCTCGATTGCACATACGACATTCTCAAAATCATCGGTCAATGACCGAAGGATTTTCTCCACAACTCTTGCATCCGTGAGAGTTTCTCCGTTGCGTTTAAGTTGATTCGCTATCGTTTGCACAGGAGTAACATAGCAGATACGTCTTCCGACTCCTTCATCTTCATGGACTCCAACTCTCCTCGTAGAGTTTGAAGACGTACTTGTTTAACTCGGTCAGCACCCTTGAACACCTTTTGCAAAGTGTCCCACGCTTCCTTCGAAGTTGATGCACAACAGTCTTCTCAAAACTCGACTCGTCTACAGCTTGGAACAAGAGATAGAGAGCGGTCTTATCCTTCATTCGCATCTCTTTCAATTCTTTCAATTGGTTTGTTGTGGAGGAACCTATAACGACCCACCTAGCGTAGGCCGTTACCATACTTGTAACATACATTCATAATATAAACTTACTGACAGTGATTGAAAACACAGCGGAAATTTTTTTTTTTTTATAGCATTCACAAAACACTATAAACATATAATAATACTGTTTTGCGTACTAGTATATTAATTACCAGTTAATATAAAATATTTCATAATTTACATATAATCACAAAACTCGTAGCGATACCCATAATCCACTCATTCACAGTCCCTTGGCTCGCTACTCCATCTTGCACCATTTTCAGATAGCTGGTTCCTTACCTACAGCATAAACTTAAACAGTGAGCTAAAGCTCAGTAAGTACAACTCTTAAGCCGTAAAGAAAGTATAACATAGACACAACATACACAGAGCATGCATTAACCACATTATGCTTTCTTATTCTTATTCATTATGGGCCCTTACCTCATGTGTTCGTATCCGGCGCGCGACTATGGATTGGTTGGGGCGGCCAAACCATATCCAACTCAACCCACAGTCCAACCCGACCTGGCGCGGGTGGTACGACACAGCGCTTAATAACTTACTTATTCTTGTCATTAGTGAACATACATTCTGTTGTCACCTTTTTAATTCTATTATTTCTTACCTTAGCATAATTTATATTGCATATATGTTATCTAACACATAGCACAGAACACATCATGAAAATCTAGTAATATATACTAGTAGCTTATGCTGTAGACGGTGTTGTACTTACCGTCTATCCGTGTGTCGCTTGGCTACTCCTCTTCAAGCTTTAACTGCAGAATTCCTCCTGCTCGATCGAAGGACGTACATGAGATTCTTAATCTAATTCATGTGGGTTTTCGGTGATATGTCCCCCTAAAAATAAAACCATGCATACATAGCGGGCGACTACCTTAGTAGTCTTATTGATCATGAAAGATACGTTGGATATCCATTTTATACACTTAGCCCATATACAAACATGTTGGGTTAGATCAACACTGACCCTTGGGCTTAAATCACTTACTTATAGGTTAACCAAGGTTAACCCTAGTGATTACTAACGTGAATCCCTATTCGGCTTACATTAGGGTTTTGGGATCAAATCCCGATAACTCGGGTATAATTCCCCAGTTATCATGCGTCTTAACGTTTCTTTGAAAACTTAACTTAGAATCCATTTGCTTTGAAAACTCTAACTTAAAAATCCTTTTTTTTTCATAAAAGACTTAGCTTTTTTAAAACTTATCTTGTTAACTCCTTTCGTAAAAATTCGTAAACCTCGGCCTATAATTTCATAAAATATTTAAGGGTCGGAAACTGCTTTTGGGACAGTTTCCATACTTGAAATAACGTGTTTAGCTCGAAAAACGTTTTTCCTAGTAGGGTTCTATAAAATCTTGCACAGAAATTCTTTGATTCCTGCGCAGTTTTGACATTTCAGTTTATAGTTAAAAATCCCATTTGAATTTGAAAAAGTTTCCTTCACGAAAGTTCTAGCCCTCGAAGAGTTCTAAAACTTTCGTGTTTTGTAAAATTTCTGATTCTGTACCGATTGGTACCAGTTTTTAATCGAAAATGAGGTTAACTTAAAAATCCGAGTCTCACAGACCATCTACGGGTTTTCTTGAAAAAGAAGGCTGTTGGGGCCTTATTTTGGAAAACTGGCCGCGATGGCCGCTAGGAAACATCCTAGTCTACAACTTTAGTGTTTTAAGTTTTTGCCCATTCGGCCTCTAAAGGCCTGTAATCCACGTTTTACCAAAACTGCTCCCTGGAACCCGAGAGCTAGTTTTGGTTCTTACATTTATTTTTACGTCCTAAGTCGCGGGTTCTAACTCGACCGCCCACATCGGGAGATAGTCAACATGCATGCAGCGCATCTAACGTCCCTTAACCCTACCATACAGCCCATGTGATCTTGCAACCCAAAATTTCCGAACTCACTAACCTAGGGTTGCATAATCTCTAGCTTAACATACATCACACCATTCATGCATTTGGCTCATAAAAACATAACATACATGCATAATTCTACTTAACCTAATTTGGGGACATATTACCTAATTCAAAACCCTAACATGCCATTCTAGCAAACCAATCACATAGCATAATTTATGAGCATGAAATTAAACCAAACCACACCTAGAATCTACCTAATCAAGCATTAAGCACACAAGCACATCTAAGGCAGCCAATAAAACATACATAGGAGCTTATGCTCTTACAAAAATTTTGCATAAAAATACACATAAATCTTAAGCTTAAAACTCATTTAAACTTGATAAAAAGCTTTTAAAAATTTTACCTCACAAGAAGTGGATTTCGGCTTAGGGTTTGGGATACCCGAAAAATCCTGCTTGCACCACTAAGCTCCAAGGGTTCGGCTGCTCACCCTAAGTGCTCCAAAAATCAAATTTTTGGCTTCCTTGTGGTCTCCCCTCCTTGGTCGGTCACTCTAGGGTTTCTAGCCCCAAAACTGAAATTTTTTTCCTTCTTTTCTCCCACAAACCCGAGGGCTGTTCCAAGGGTGATTCAAGCTCCAAACTTGATCAAAACTCACTCTTTTTGCTCTCTAGACAAACCCGAATCTCTAACCCTAATTTCTACCTCAAATTTTGGTTTTTCCCTTGTGCTTCCCCTGCACCAAACCCACGGCAACAAGGCTGCAAGGGCTGCCAGAAAAAATTTTCTTTTTCTTCCACTCGGTTCCTAGACTACCCGAAGCAAGATGGATGGCTTGAACTTGAAAAATTTTTCTGATCACTCTCCCTTCTCTCTCTCGGTTTCTTGTGCAGAAAAATGGCAAGAACTTAGTTGCATTTTTGAATTAAAGTGAATAGAGAACACTCTTATTTATAGGCCAAGAAAGAACTCTCAAAAATCTCATTTTGACCCCAAAATTTTCAAAATTTTGGACTTGGAGCATGCTAGGTGTCCGGATATTGGAGGAGTGCAAGACAACTCATGGTGAGTTGGCATAGTCCACATGTCTCCTTGCTATTGGTCCAACACACCTCTCATAGAATAAAATAATATTTTCTTTTTGAGATATCTTAAAATTTAAGGCTTTGTTTGGTAGAAAACTTTGAAACTTTGATTGTAAAAATTTAAATTCCAATACTGTAATTATTATTTTACAGTTTGGATTTTTCATATTTACAGTCAAAAAAATCGGATCGAAGATATTTTCTCAAATCCTTCTGCCTCATGACCTAATGTGGCGTGCTTGATTTTTCTAAGGTGGTTTTAGTTTCTAACTGTCATAAAAATTAGTTCTGCATTATTTTTCATAAAACGCAGATCTTAAAATTCCTCCGTCATAATTTTGGCCATTTTGGTCAAACTTTGACTTTTCGGTCAGCAGTTGACTTTTTCG
This sequence comes from Ficus microcarpa, assembly GCA_025413485.1. Taxonomy (NCBI): domain Eukaryota; kingdom Viridiplantae; phylum Streptophyta; class Magnoliopsida; order Rosales; family Moraceae; genus Ficus; species Ficus microcarpa. The sequence continues at coordinate 8,851,336 of CM046387.1, forward strand.
GTCAAAATTTTGACTTTTGTAGAATCGAGTAGATTTCACTTCTTTTTGTTCAAAAAGGCTATTTGCTTTTTCGAACAGTCATTTTTGAGTTTTATTAAGCTATAAAAACTCATAACACACATTAGAGCTCTGAACTAAGCTTTTTCATGAAATTGCATGTACTTTTTACATTCAATTCTTTACAAAAGCTAGTTACATGAAAAGCTAGATCTCACAGAACCGGTAACTTCTGCCTCATTGTAGCCGGTTTCAACTACTTCCCACGCATCTTGTGCACCGAGTAAGGCACGCATTTGAATACTCCAGTTATCGTAGTTTGTCTTGGTGAGTCGTGGCAGCGGCATCTGCCCCAACGTTGTGCTCCCATAGCTCAACATTGCTCTGATACCAATTTGATAAAAATAGGATTTGAGTGTTTGAATTTTCTGGAGAAGAGAAAAAAACAAAAAAGATGGACACTAATAGTATATTTTCTTCAATTGATTTCTTTTTCCTTACTTAGCAAAGAATACAATATCAATATATATAGTCTCACAATAGACTCTCTGAATTCGTTTAGCAAATACTAATAAAAGCAATACAAAAATGCTATAAATAACATTAAAGACGGAATTGAAAAATAGTGCAGTAACTCTTGACCATTCAATACTAAAATTGTCATAACTTCTTCCACAAGACTCTAAACGACCTGAGACTTGAACCAACAGAAAGTAGACATCCGGGGCATCAAATTCCATGGTCATACATTTAATTTGGTTGTCGTTTGACCTTCCAAATTCCCGCTGCAAAACGCCCCTAAAGACTGATGGTTTTTGAATTTAATACTCAACAATCTTTTGGGTCCGTGGTGCCGTCGTAGAGCGGAACTTGTGGCATTTTGAACTTATCGCGGAAGTGGCACTTGCATGACTTCAGGAGTAAATGGGTGAGTTATTACGGCCTTCTTTGTATTCAAGATTCGTCTAAAGTTCTAGGGTCCGAACTTGTTCCGCCAATCGCTGAGCATCCTGAACAGTATGTGCAGGTATTAAGTAGTTCTGACTATGATCCACCCTTCTGGCCTGCAGATTTGTTGGAGGTCAACATTTCTGTCGTTTCCTCCCAAGTTCTGGATAGGTCTTGACTCTGCCGGTACCCAATTTCTCTTGGGCTACGGTGGGAGCCCTAACTCAGAGTGTTGTTTGTATACCTCCTCTCTCTCCCTCGTGCTCGTCTTTCCAACCCCTGTTGTTGGCTGTTACTGTTTGCCGGTCGTGGGTTGTCGTTCCTGACTTCGAATGACTCACCCATCCATCTTTTCACCATATTGCTGTCTGTTGTTAACCGCTCCATTGTTCGCTAGGACCGCGTTCTGTTGCGTGTTGTCTCACTGGATTTGTACCAACTCAATGAGCTGGTCATGGAGTTGGTGCATCGTAGTCATCACCTCTTACAGGTTAACGGCCAACTCTTCCACCCGTCCTTCGAGAACCGTGGTTCTCAACGACTGTCCGCACCTATTCGGCACGTTATTAGTTTGTGTGGGGCCATTTTGTTGCTCATCCGCCATGAAATCTTTGATTCGGAGGTTCAAGCCCTCCTTTTAGCACCGATTGTTGATGGTCAAAATATGCCTAACAATACTAGAGTCGAAATGTATGCTGTTAATCTAATCTACCGCAATAAAGTGATAAATCAAAAGTGTAGAAAAAGTAAAGAACACAGGAAATTTATAGAGATTCTCCTTCTAATCGAAGGGTAGTCCTCTTGGGAGTCGGGTAGTCATCACTTTACTATTCTCAGAGAAAGTACAAAGTATGGTTTTTTGGGTACAAGAAGTAATTCTGTCCTTTCCAAACTTGTTCCCTCTTATATCTCTGACATTCAAAATTTTTAATAATAAAAAAAATAAAAACCTTCACGTAACTTCCCACATTGTGACAGTTAACTCCGATCTATCCGTTGTCATTCAAATTTCCTTAACCACTACTGTGTTGTCTCTGTTGTGGGTTCTATTTAACACTCGAAACTGTTCCCGGTTCTTTAGGCTCCCTGTTTGAATTTCACCATGTTAGCCTTTCTAGGCAAAGGTGCCGAGGTATTCGGCGCCCTGTGGAAAGAGCCAACAAATAATAATTATATTCTCATTTGTCATGGGGATGTAATCCTTATTTTAATTGACGATCTTTATCAGTTGTGGTATCCAAAATAACCCGCTAACTGATTTGATATGATATATGTGATATTTAAATTATTTACTTAATTAAAATATAATTCAAAATATATAGATAAATAAATACTCCAATAAGTTCATGAAAGGCGCCACATGATCATCACTCATCTCCAACAGATGCGCACGCAACAATTTGAGGGAGAATATTGGCTTAATCAAAATATAATGGGAGAAAATGTAGAGATTATTAGTAGCTTAGTATGTATCTTGAAATTCCCTTTTTCAAGATTCAATCATATTCTTAAGTATAGGGTAGATTAGGCCGGTACAATTGTGTCTTTGTATTCATTCTCAAAGAAATACCAAGAATACAATATTTTGTCAGGGACAAGCAAAAGTGCTCGTATATAATAGGCAAACTGAATTTTGAACATGCTTAGCTGTCAAGAAAAGTTAAACTAAAAACATCCCATTTCCACATATGAAAAAAAGAATATGTAATGCTTTTGAAACTAACCACAAGCAAAGATGATTCTATTCTAAAGTAACCCACAAGTAAAAGTAACTGTACAACTTTAATTCGTACATTCTCATAATTGCTTTTAAAGTTTGTATATATATATATATATATATATATAGGATAATTTCAACAACGAGAATAACCTCTCTATGGATACCAAGGTTTATGACGATTTCGAACCTTTCTGCAAATGGCAAACAGAGAGCACCTACGACATCCTGAAGGTCTATCTCCAAGGTAATTTACTTCATGTAAACTGAGTGGAGGTTCTAGTTTTTATTTTTATTTTTCTCTTTTTTCATTTGATTGTGTAATCTAAAATTGGGGGGAAAATGTGTATTAAAATTTTATAAATGGGTAAACATGTTATATTTTTCAACTTGTTTTTAAATTTTCAAAAAGGCGTTTTATATATTTTATATGTTTTTAATTTTTCAATTGATGTTAAATTCTTACAATCTTTTTGGGACGACAATCAATTTTTGACAATTTATCCTTGCAGCTACAATCATGAGAACATCCAAAATACAAGATAGACTAGTTTGATAAACTCAAAATACAATATATAAATTTAAAAAATATCTCTTTTAGAATGTTTTTTAGACGGTGTATAGCTCTAGATTTCAAGAAGTGGAAACATATCCCTTACAATTATTAAAAAAAAAATTGTGAAAAACATCCTTATGTTCAATTCTATGTTGAAGTTTACAACGACCAAAAAAAAAAAAAAAACCCTTACATTCGGTAAATTGAGTGGAGAATTGAAATAATTACAGAAATGTGTAACCAGGAAAACTATTGTGATGGAAATTGATTGTTTTTCTTCTTCTTTAATGAAATCTTAGATGAAATTTATTAAAATTTTGAACATATTGAAATGTCTCTTTCATTTTGGATTCTCTCCTAGGCTTTCAAAAGGAACAAATAAAGATTGAGATGAACTCCAAGGATGAGATAATTATTTGCGGAGAGCGTCCGTCAGATGTATCACCAGACCGAATAAAGCATTTTCACAAGGAAATTAGGGTTTCACCAAAGGAGTACGATACAAAGGAAATAGATGCTAACTTTGAAGCAGGTTGTCTGTCCGTAGTGATGCCAAAAAAGGTTCGTTCAAATATCATATTCGCAGATCAACTTGTTAGCTTGAAGCATCTATACCGGAGGCCAGAAATAGGCAAAAGTAGTCCCGCTGTGAAAGCTTTACTGGCAATTTCACTAGGAATGGCTGTTGGGGTGTTTTTGGCTTACAAATATTCTCACTACTCTTCCGTGGCCTCTAATAACCACTAATATGAGATCTTCTATCTTGAACTTGGGTTTTAAATACGTGTAAAAATATGTCACTCTTCAATAACATTAATGAATCTTTAAGATCGGTTATCATCTCAATTTGGCTCTTTATTTTCAGTAGGATTATTAATATATATAATAGCTTGGATACACATATACACCATTCTTTTTAGGATAATAATTTGCTTGTATTGTCACTCGTCATTTTACAAAGTCGAGATTTGATTCCAAACCTCTTTTTTGTGGCTAAAAGCTCCTTAAACTGTTTTAAAAGGTGCAAAATAATCCTCCTTTTTTTTTTTAAATAAAAGTTAAAAATTATGCATGTAATATATCACATATATGGCATTTATAAGTTGAATGTGACTTTGTTTTTAATTATTATCCTTAAATAGTAAATCAAGCATGGTTTGCTTACCATTTCTGTTAAAATTTTATCATTTGTTAACAAAAATGATCATTTTACACTCTTTTTAAGTGTTTAGGGCGCTTCTAACTAAAAGAGAAATGTTAAGGACCAAATTGTAACATCTTAAAAATGTGAGGTACAAAACGAGCAACTTATCATTTTTCATATTGAAAATTGATATTCCCTAACAAAATTTTAAAAATTACCTCTTTAGGTTGATGATTCGAAATTTATCACGTATAAAATATGGATTTTATAAATATGTATATGTATGTATACGTATATGTGTACATACATACATACAAATATAATTGCCCTTAGGGCTGTTATATCAAAGGTGTTACAATTCTGATTACGAAGTTAGATTTATCAGGAGTTTTTAAATCAAATTCAGTACTTCTCCGTAAAGCATATTATTTCCTAATCAATCATTAAAACATGGTAATTAATATCAAAACAATAAATTCTACTGATGATAAATGGAAATATAGAATCAAAAACAAAAGAAACGCCAGAGCAAATTACTCCTTATTGAAACATATATGTAAGAAGACCCACACGAAAGACCAAAGCTTAATCAGCTAGCTACCATGGTTATTATAGTAGAATCATGGATCAAATTAGCAACACTAGACAAATGCCTTCAAAAGGATGAAGGCGGAGGCGAACAATTGGAACGATCCAGAGAAAACGATCCCACGTGCAGCAGAACTAGGGGAGGGTTGCGGTGCACTCATGTCCATGACGGAAATGCTAAGCTTCTGGCCCTGGGCACAATGACCTACTTTGCCACACAGGTACCATTTGTTTCCTGCGGTCTTGAGGACTATAGTGTCATTTCCAGACGTTAATAGATCTCCAGCCGGTGGCGCAAGGCAGTCCTTGAAGGCAGTCCCGTTGACTTTTCCAACATTGTGTTTTGAAGCATCGTACTGGAATACTATTTTAAGTATGAAATAAGAATAAGATAAGAGAAAATTGTATCTTTCGAGCCAAAAAGGAAGAGAGAGAAAATATTATCTGAAGTATACGATCTGATGAAAATCCGATGATTCACAAATACGAACTTCTGATTTTTTTTTGCTTTTTCTTTTTTTTTTTTTTTTAGTGTTCTCTACTGCAAAGTAGGATGAAAATTAATTTCTTTTAAAAAAGTATAATGTAAAAGACTTGTCTACAGTTGAAGTACATACCTAATGAGTCACCAACATTGAACATTTTGTCTTTAGCCCAAGCTTGATAATCAACACCGAGTTTCCAGCCTTTGTCGTCTCCAACAATGTACTCAGTTGCCATTGCAATCGTGGGAAGGAAAATCACTGCAATGCCAAGGATCGCAAACCGACTTGAAGCCATCAGAACTTTATCTGTAGTTCACCAAAGAAATATCGAGATTTGTATATTGTTTGCTCTAAATATGTTTTATATCTTTCCACTTGTTGCGATGGATTAATGCTGCAAGCCAATCCCGCTATTTATACGGTTATGTGACTGAGGAAATTTCGGAAAAAGCCACGAAGGAGCAGAAACCGTCCATGGTACAAAACATTGGTTTACCCGTTTGATAATTAAAATTGAATTTTTGTGAAGGAGCTGGCATATGATGTGCACTTTTCTTGGTGATTAGCCGAACATGAAAACAGGAAAAGGACGCGCTTGATATTTGGAGATTCAACAATAAAGTGGTCACAATACTACAGTTTTTTGGCACAGTTGTTTATATAGAATATCTCCTTTTTCATATTTTAAAAATTTTTTAAAAATCTTATTTTTGTACTTTTCTTGCCTTGTTCCTGCCAACAATCTTAACATCGAAGATAAAACTTTGTGTTGCTTTGGTTCAATCACTGTGGTCCTTGTTCAATAAAGTCATAGTTTCCTTGGAAAATATATAAAGTCTTGCCGGCGCACATATTTATTTATGAATGCATAGGGGCACTGCTCGTTCTTGGACGCCACAAGTCAATTTATATTGTTGTAATTGTCCTTTTCTGAAAAGTTTGTTGCAGGCTACACCGGCAGGATAAAAATAAATAAATAAATAAATATACTCATGATTCATTCTGTTTAATATTCGTCGTCGGTTTACGGCCATTTTTCATCTTAGGAATGATAAATCTAGGGTTTCATTTACCTGATAAATCTAGGATTTGTTCTCAGATTAGTTTAAGTGTAAATGAAATCTAATCAGCTTGAGAAAGTACATGGTAATGTAAAAAAATAGTTTTCTAGCTAGAATATGATGACCTCACTAAATTCTATTTATTCAATTTTTATTTTTTATTTTTTATTTTTGTATTTGAGGCATGTATTTACTCACTTGTATTGCAGACACCTAATGATTATTGTCAACGAATCCATAATTAATTTGCTGGCCGATACGTAATTCAAATTGATGATCATAGACGGGATTGATAAAAACATCATAGGACCAAGTCTCAATTACTTACCCTAATTAATCTGTGAATCGCAGCACTACCGCAAACAATATGTTGGCTCATCTATCCATGCGAAAAAATATTTGTGTTTTTATTTTTACCTGCACGCAAGAAACTGAAAAGGCAAACTATTAATCGAAAAATGAAAAAAGGAAAGAAGAAAATGAAGAGCACTTATACATGCATGTCTAGGACTAGAATGTCTTCATTAACGCATACATACGAGAAGTTTTCAAAGGCAGTGTACCAATCATAATACATCTGTCAGCTCATACTGTTAGGAGCTTATAAAGGATTGCAATATGTACGTACCATTCAAATGTCCAGTACAGAAAAAATAACGTACGATGTACTATATGAACAGACGCATTGTAATGACCCGTCTTTTTAAACCGTTAACTAGCTTACTTATTCTTATTTAATTTAGTCTTAAAACTTATTTATATTTGGTTCTAAAAATACATATCTTTTTTAAATAAATCATATTCATAATACAAAAATTAGAATTTCTAAAATTTTAACTAAGAAAATTGAAAACCTCTGACTAATAAATATTCTATTCAAATTTATATTTAGATAATATTTAAAAATCTATAACTTCATGTAAGTTAAAAGGAAAGAGTCTAAAGTCTTTTTTCTCATAAAGTATTCATACTAGTACAAAAACATTGGAACATAGTTATAAATATAGTTGATACAAAATAATTTAAAAATGCGGAAATTAAATTCATGGTGGCATCCACTCCCTTCCTTCATCGCCTCCGCACGGTTTCGCCAGTCCATAAAACATCTGAGTAGCCGGCTGCTTCCATGTTACCTATAGCACAAACACATATGCATAAGCTTTCACTCAGCAAGTACAAATAATATCTCACAAATCATTTTCATAAAATCTTATCAACACATGTAACATCATGAATACTCAAAAATGCATGTGATCTATATGTGCTCAATTATGCTTCATTATATACATGTCTTGTCTACATAAGGGCCCCTATGTCGTATCCATATGCCCGCAACCAATGGGGAGTTGGGGGAGCGACCCTCCAATAGCCTCCAAGGTCATATCTTATAACTTTTGTTCTTATCATATTCTCTCACTAATTGAAGGTTGATACAATACTTAATTCTATATTTCGTTAGCCTCATTCTTATTATTTGTGATAATATGTAGATTTACATGTCACTATGCATCTATCATTACTGCATACATATCTGTGAGGCATGTCAATCAATCAGTGTAAGAGAAATTATGCACGTTAAATATTTAATCAATGCAATACATATGGCTCATAGACTCATCACTTCATCAAGGTAAATCATAGAAAACGTAGAATATCAACAACAAAAAACATTTTGTTCCATACTGCAGGTGAGGTTTGTACTTACTTGTCTTATGTGCTTAAACTTCCAGAGTTGTATCTCCTACTACGCAGATTTGAGAATTTTTCCTGATTTAACAATATCTTATTATTAGATAGAATTCATAGTTATATTACTTTATTCATTTATCTATTTATTTTATAAACTATAGTGAACTTAATTTACTTATATCATAATTAACCTTAATAATTAATTCATATTAATTATTAAGTGTTAAAATAAATTTCTACTAATTATTATTTAATTAATTTACTTTAATTTTTCTTAATTTAATTGATTAATTAATTAATCAAATTGATTAATTAATTAATATTTAATATTTATTTTTATTTAATTAAGTAATTATAATTAAATTACATAATTTTAACTAAGTTATTAATAATTATATTGTTAATAATTTAATTATATTACTTAAATATTATTTCTCATATAATAATTATTAATTAATATTTCTAATATTAATAATTAATAATTTGATTAATCTAATAATTAATATTTGATTAATCTCTAGTTAATCATCCATAATTATTTTGATGATTATATCAATGATTAATGATTTATTAATCTAATTTATTATTTATTATAATTATGTAGTTATTCAATATAATAATCTTAATTATCACCTACTAACTCTTGTAATTAATTAATTAATTATTAATCATTTAATTAATTAATTACTTTATTAATTACATTTGGTTATGTATTTATTATTTACTTAATTAATTAATCAATAAAGGTGACAATGAGTCACCTAAGTGTATACCTCTCATCCATTATTGGGCTTGTAAAACCCAATCCCCTTAGTTATGATCATTTTGTTGAGTTAAGATAGTCTATTTGTATATGTCCAGAACCTTCTAGTATACTTATAATTTAAAACTTGTGATTCAACTTTATAAAGCCACATTATTCGATCATATACTTAATACCAACTCATTTCATAACTAAATATGTTCATATGTTACGACTTACCTTTATGTTACATTTTAATATTAATCATTTTATCGGTGTAGGATTTTAACTTGTAAAATTTATTTAGATTTGAGTATAATCCCTTTTTGGACCCTTGATAACTTGTTGGAAAACTTGAAACAACTAGTTTCTGTCATTATAATTTGTTTTCCAAGATTTCAAGCATTTCAAACTTTAATGTGGATGTTTTCCTAAGTGTCTTATGGTAAAATCTCAATTTATCATATTACAATACAATATTATGTGATTTATTAAAATTTACGTACATATTCATTTTAAACGTATGATATCTCATTGTGAAGCTTAAAATGTCTACTTTATAGCGGTAAAGTTATTTCCTTTAGTTCTTGAGTGTTTTATACCATTAACTTAGGTTTTGTTACCATTGGTCCCATATTTGTACCATAAGTCCAGAATCATGGGTAAGTTTGGAAAAATCAAAACAATTCACTTAGAATTCCAAAGAAGGCAAAAGATATGTCATTGAAAATCTTATAGTGTCTATTTTGTATGATAAGAATAGTTTTAAAAAAATTATGGTTTACGAACCCAAAATATACAAAACCTATGGCTAGCACAGGGTTCCAGCAAAGACTTTTGGTTCGTTGTCCAAATTTGTAAAATTCACTAAAAACTGCACATTTATCCATTCAAAGCATATGATACCTTGTTAGAAAGCTTAAAGAATATAGTTTTTAGATCTATAGCTTTTATGTAACGACCCACCTTGCATAGACTGTTACCATACTTATCTTACATCATTACTTAGCTTATCTTATCTCAGCGGAAGTATAGAATAAAATTTTTTTTTTAAACAAGTAAACAACTCGGAAAGTTAATCTATACCTATACATATTTCACTTTATTTTTGGAGGAAGTACTTGAGTATCATACACATATAAATATGTACATAATATCATGAGTATCATAAATATTATAATTTGAAACATGTAGCGGACTCCATCCCAAGTTTCACAATTCGCCATACCAAGCTCCACCGTCTTGCATCAAGGATTGCCGATAGGTTGCTTACCTACAAGCATAGACGTAAGTTATGAGCTTTCGCTTCAGCAATTACAACTATTAAACTGCAAAACATTTCATAAACCATAATGCATGAACCATTTATGCTTTCATTGTGTTTTCTTATCATAACATAATTTTTAGGGCCCTTACATAACATAAGTGCACGTACCGTGGCGCGCAGCCATGGAGTGGTTGGGGCGACCAGCCCTGTCCGACTCAAACCATGGACCAAACCTGACCTAGTGCAGGTTAGTACGACACGAGAAAACTTGTTTCACTTTATTCTTGAAAACTTGTTCTTACATACTTAAAAAATCATTTCGTACTTGAAATCTTTTCATGCTTTTAAACAGTTTCTTACTTGAAACTGAGTTCTCATTCTTACCATATGATTTAACATTAGTGAGCATGCTTCATGATGTTACAATAATCATATGCACTCCAATATGTATGCATGAGCTTGAAAATAAACAAGCAGTGAAAACATTTTTCGTCTATACTGTAGGCGGAGTTGTACTTACTACTTATGCAAAATCCTTAATCCTGGGTTCCGTCAAAACACGGTAACAGGTTACCTTTTGTTTCCAAAAGAATCGTAGGGTAAGAATCATTCTATCCTTTTATGATTACAAACTTGCATTTAACTAACTTAATCCTATAGACTTGGTTGTTAGTGAATAGGATTTGTCTATTTTGAAAATATTGAATGGAAATTGACCATACCCTACACAGTCTTGGAAATCTAGTGTTTTCTTTAAAATCTGTTTTGAATTTCACAAAATTTCCTTCATGAAAGTTGTAGGCAACATCAAAATCTAAAACTTTTGTTTCTGGTCAAAACTTTGAATCTGTCTCTAACCTACTCGTTTCTTCCTTTGAAAATTTTTGACCATAATCACTAACCCTAAAAATTGGTCTCGGGTTTTGATAAAAATGGAGGCCTTAGAAGCCTTATTTTTAAAAATGGTCTATGTTGCCCCCTAGAATTTTTCATTCCCTACAACTTTACAGTTTTAACTTTTTCCAAATTTAGACCTCTAAGGGCCTCAAAATCTTGTTTCCAGAAAACAGTTCCTTTAAATCCGAAAGTGGCAGATTTCAATCAAACGAGTTCTTATGTAAAATTACGTGCGTACTAACTCGAACGGATTAAAACCGTGAGTCTATAACAAGCATGCAGGGTGTTTCATAATATTTTTGTGATCATACATTCATTTCTTATCCATATCATCTTTGTGCAATCCCAAATAGTACTCCATACCAATTTAGGGTTTTAAGGGTTTTATCAAACCCTAATTGCAACATAACACATCATTTTTCTCATTCATTCATAAGACATTATTTTTTAGCATAAATAGACATAGCAAACATGTAATAGGCATCCTTACAGCCTACTAACCTCTAACTCAAAAATCATAAACTTGCATCCAATCATAACTAGAGACCACCACTCCTATTTAGGCAAAATCAAGCATTTACAAAAAACCCTAGTGCATGAAATTTAAGAGTGAGCTTATGCTCTTACATTTCCAGCACAAATACACTTAAATCTTTCAATCTAAAACTCAATTGAGGAACTAAAGGGTAAAAGGCTTACCTCGAACTTCAAGAAGGTGGACCAAGGCTATGGTTGAAAAGTCTTTCCTCACACACTATTAGCACCAAAACCGGCCTCACACTCTTGTTCACTTTGCTTCTCCTTTTCTTTTCTTTCTATGGTTCGGCTCTTAGGGGAAAGGTTATGGAGATGATCTGCACAATTTTGAGGTTCACTAAAAGTTCTTGAAGTGATTTTACTTCCACCTATTTATAGGTGAAATCACTTATTTCTTGAATTGCACAATGATCCTGGGGAGCACAATTTTTGCTCATAGGTCTCATGTGGTGGCCGGCCATGCTTGATCCAGACAGCCACATAAGCAAGGCTAAAGGGTTACTCATCAAGGCTAGAAGCATGAGGTGTCCTCTCCTTGTGGTGGCCGGCCATGTATGCATATCTTAGCTAGCCAAGTGAGTAAGTCATCAAAGCTAGAAGCATGAGGTGTCTTCTCCTTATGGTGGCCAGCCATAGGGTGCATGGCTTAGCTAGCCACGTGAGGAAGGCTAGGAGCTTGCTCATCAAAGCTAGTAGCATGAGGTGCGCTTTCCTTGTGGTGGTCGGCCATGGTGTGTGTCTTAGCTAGCCAAGTGAGCAAGGCTAGGGGGCTTGCTCATCAAAGCTATAAGCATAAGGTGTCAAACTTTCCATAAGCCATCTATCTCCTTATTTGCCTATGAATCCCTAAAAACACAATCTTGGCTTGAGTACCACAAGAGGTGGTCGGTCATGATATGCAAGGTAAAAGGGTATTGAAGCACAACTCATAGCCAAGTATGCACGGCTGCAATGCTTACTTAGCAAGGCTAAAAATGTGAGGTGTCAAGTTCTAATGAGCTTCAACTTTCATAATTTGCATAATGATCCTTAAAAATGAAATATTTAGCCCAAAAACCATGAGATGGCCGGTTCTAGAAGGTCTATGTGGAAGAACATGGTTAAGTAAATTTGATTCATCAAACCCTAACTCATTTCCTTGGTTTCCAACCAAATTAACCAAGCTTGTAATCCATTCATAATCTAGTTGGATTTAAAGTCCTAGTTAGAAAATCCATCCTTCAAAATCTTTCATACTTATCTATAATCACACAACTTTCTCAAATTTGCACTTTGACCCCTAAAGGCAAGAATATTGTACTTTAGTCAATAAAGACAAAACATTTTGCACATAAGTCCTGTGAGGTGGTCGGTTCTAGAAGAGGCATTTGGCTTCCAAATCGTTGCTTAATCATCCTCTTAATGCTTTCTTAATTTTCTAAAAATCCATACCTTCTCAATTTTCTTAAAATCACATATTGGCCCCCTAAAAATAAAATATTTGCATTTTGGTATCTGTGAGGTGGCCGTTCATGTAACGACCCGCCTAGCACAGGCCGTTACCGTACATACATGCATAATTAACGTATCTTACTTACTTATTTAGCAGAAACAGCGGAAATTTTTTTATTTATACGGTGCATACGAACGTATAATAATAATTAAATAAAGAAGTTCTAACAACAAATACTATACATAAAAGAACAAAACGCGTAGCGGCTTTATTTCCCATATTTCACAACTCGCCCTACCACGCTCCTCCATCTTGTATCAACAGTTGCCTGTAGGTTGCTTACCTATAGCATAGACGTAAGACAACGAGCTTTCGCTCAGCAAGTACAACTACTATACCGCGACATAACATATCCTAGTATATCTTGACTTAACATTTCTTAACATATCATATCATGTCATAACTTAACTTATCGTAGCTGTAACGACCCGTCTAGCACAGGCCTGTTACCTTACTTACTTAACTTACTTACATACTTATCGTACTTAATTATTTTAACGAAAATGCAACGGAAATTTTTTTTTGTACTAGCTTATATACGTCTAAACGTAATAAGCATGTCGTGAATAAAATATTAACATACGAAAATACATATTGAACGAAACGCGTAGCGGCATCGTATTCCCACAATTTCACAGTGTGCCCCGCCTCGCCCTTCCATCTTGCATCACCCATTGCTGTCAGGTGGCTTACCTACAGCATAGACGTCAAACTATGAGCTAACGCTCAGTAAGTTCAACTATCTAAACCGCGACGTCACATACATAATCTAGCATACACATTCTAACTTAGCTCATCGTAACATGTCTCATCGCATGTAATATCTAGAATTTCTATGTTACTGTTTCCTTTCAAAAGGAATTATATGTATGTCGTGAAGGTATTTATGAAAAAGCTCGGTTAAGAATTTTTCATACTTTTTATGAGATCTTATGGCTCAATAAGACTCAAAATAGATTGTTAAGGTTAGCAAATGCCCTTTTTAGTCGAAAAGGACGAAAAAGTACGTAATTTTGGAAAAGTCAAAGTTTGACCAAAAAAGTCAAATTGGACCAAGAAAGTCAAAGTTTGATCAAGAGCGGTCAACTGGTTGACTTTGCAGTATTATAAGATGCAGTATAGAAAAGATACTATAAAACTCGACATTATGGGCAAGATAAGCTCAAATAAGCTTTAAAACCACCATAGAAAATCAAGCACACCTAGTAAGGATCAAGGGCAAAAAGGACTAGAAAAATAAGAAAAAAATTTATACTGTCCGTTTTTACACAGATGAATTTTGAACTGTAGTACAGTATAAAAATACTATGTTTAAGTAAACACAGTATTAAAAATATCTGTGTAGCGGAAAAAATGGACTGAATATTGAGGAAAAGCCAAACAGGGCTTAATATGGATGACATCATCCTATCCTCAATTTATGACATCATAAATGAATTATTTAAGCTTGGAAAGAAAGCAAAGGATGTTCTAGAATGAGATGATATGGTCGGCCACCTCAGGGGCAAAAATGCCAAAATTTTATCTTTTAGGGTAAAAGTGTAAATTTTAGAAAATTGATAATGTAAGCGTAGTGATGTCATCAAGATGAGATAAGCTTGGCTTGTTCACCAAGAAAGCAACCAGCCACCTAGGGGCAATTTTGCAAGAATTCTAGCTTTTGGGGCCAAAGCGCAAATTTTAGAAATTTGGTGATGTAAGCATGTGATGTCACCTAGATGATGTCACCATGATGAGGTCATCCTAGCCTTGTTCTCCAAGTCTTTGGCCGGCCACCTCACCCCCAAAAAGTGTGAATTTTTAAAGGTTATGGGTTAAATTCCAATTTTTGAAAGTTCACCCCTTGCCTATAAATAGGGGTGAGCATTATTCATTTTAATTAGAAATCCTAGCCAACCTCTTGCTCTTTTTCTGCCGCAAAATCCGAGAGAGAGAAAGGAGAGTGAAGAAGAAAAACAAAATTTTTCCAAGTGAGATTCTAGGGGTTAGTATTCGGG
>CM046387.1:8866552-8958709 GCA_025413485.1 Ficus microcarpa
TTGCTCTAGAATTAAGGGGGAAAATTTGGAAAATTTTCTAGCACTCCCTCTAGGTGAGCTGCCGAGTGGGGGGGAAGAGGAAAACAAGAGAAAACCCAAAATTTTCGAGGGGAAATCCTAGGGTGGAATTCGGGTCCCATCTAGAACCAAGAAACCATCTTGAAACCAAGTTTTGGGACCATTTTCCCTTGTGTGTAGGCCACGGCTTTGAGTGGGAGAAAACAGTGGAAAAACTGAATTTGGGGGAAAATTTCTTGTTGTGGCCGAGCCTCGGTGGAGGGTCAATATTAGGGGCCAACCAAAAATTTTGGTGCCCAATTGGAGGGCTAGAGCCGTGGGAAAGGAAGAGCCAAGGGAGGGAGAAATTTGGATCCACCAAGCCCTAACCCATTTCTAGGGTTAGCCAAGGTAAAATCTCCCACAAACCCTAACCTCATGTGACGAGGGACATCCCTGAAATTATTACAGGACCAGTAATGTTTCAATATAGAGATTTTTTTTTTCCCTGTTTCTCTATGCAAATACATAATATGAATGTACAAAGTCAATTCATTATTATTATTTAATTAAAAGTAATAAATAAAATCTTCACAATTATAGTGGAAATTTTATTAGAATAATTTAATATAAGTAAAATGATATGTGCTATGAAAATCAACTAACTGATACAATATATGTGAAGGTTGTGCAAAAAGTTGTACAAATAAATGTATCTTTTTTTTGCTATACGTAATATGGAGGATCTATAAGTTGAAATACCTCTGAAAGTAAATAAAAATAAAAGAAAACGACATTTTCGTGCTCTTATTTGCTGATAACTGTAATCTTCTAACTTAAAACCAAAATATGCATTTTAGACGAAATTAATAGTTAGTAAATATAAGATATGACAAAAAACTATACATACGTTAGATGTGCCTAACTTTTTATTTATGTACTTATTTGTTTGAGCGTGTCTTCTCTTTATTTATGTAATAAATTAATTATTCCTTTACTTTTCTCACAGTTTTTTTTTTTTTTACCTAATTTATAATGACGTGGGCATTCCAATGTTTTGTCAAAATACTAGTGACACCGCACACTTAAAACAAACCAATATATTTTACATCAATAATAAGTTTAAAAAAAAAAATCATATAAAACCCCTATCGTTAGTTAATTGTAATAGAAAAATATGTTTTCGATAACAACTTGATCTGACCTGACCTAATTTCAGGTCATGATCCCAACCTTACTCAATTCTATGAACCAGACCACGGTCTTGGCCCCTACTCTAACCCCAACCGGCTAGGCCATAAGTGGGGTTTAGGTTGAGCTCAGGTCGAGGATGTGGTCGACGACGAGGCAGATGCTGGTGTTGGATTAGGACCAAGGTTGGGGCTGGGGTTGGGGTCAAGGACATATCCAAGTTTGGTCTGTTAAAAAGATTTTCAAATATAAAAACAATTATGTTTTTTCTTTCAAAACAATAAAAAATATATCAAAGCAATTTCTTTTTCTTGAAATTTATTTTCTTCCATTTTTTCCATCGCATGGTTACGTATATAAACATATGGATTGGTACTTAGTTCCTAGACCACCACGTATGGATGTTAATGATTAACAATACCTTTCATCTTCAGGATGTATCAATATTTATGCTCAACAAACTTTTTCCCAAAGAGAAAATGTTCCAAATTATGGGCTTTAAATTTAACGAACAGGCTCATCAGTAATGGGATAAGGGCTTTGTCAATAAAGGCCGACGCTTGACAGAGATCACAGAAAAACCACCAAACACGATGGACTAGCCCTCAACATGAGCTCATACACAGAGTGACGAAAAAGAAATTAAGGAATATATAAAAGAGAAAATATGAGGCAGAATGGAAGAAAGAAAAGGAAATTAGACAGAGAAACTCATTGAGAATCAATTCCTCAGAATTTGCAAATAATTTTTTAATTGTTTGTTTCAATATTTGTAATAAATTGAATACAAGATTTTTCTAATTCTTGCAAACAAATTATGTTATTTAGACACCTAATCAATCATAGAAGAAAAAAGAAGTTTAACTACTTTTCATATGCTTAAATTTATTAACTAAAATAACATAGATAAATATAATTAATAGAAAGGAACGGGGTTGACTAGTAATGACAGGACACGATCTTTTGTTTCACGGTCTTGAATGCCATGCCCATCGCCATGTTCGTACATGCACTGTGCCATCCTCGCAAGGTTTGTTGCAATTTCAATGAATGTCTGCGAGAAGCGGGGTTCTGCAACCCTATCTTCATTCATTTGCTTCCATGTTTCGTTGATTAGCAACTTTATATGTTGACGGGCCTCTTCTTCAGAAGCACCAACTTCATGCATGTAGCATTGAATTGATTTAGGCACATCACCTCTTTTTATCTCATCCTGAATTCTCACAAAAGAAAAATGTATTATGACATAGAACTCCACAAAATAAATGTAATTCGGTTTTCAATCTTGTCTTCGATTTCAATCCTAGTTAGAAGTAGAAAGATAGGGTTGTTAATGTTGAAAACAAAGTTATTCTTTTGAACATTTTCAAAACAATATTTTGTCTATCTTTCTCCATAATTTTTTTTTCCTATTCATATCCAAACACTTAGAATTGCATATTTTCTGTTCCAATAGACTAATGCTCATGATCATTGTTTCACCATACATAGATAAAGGGATGACATAAACAAAGCATAACAAAAATTAAACTATGAATCTAGTGGTTTACGTACTGATGACGTTCCGAGATCATCTGCCAGCCGTAAAATGATTGATGACTGACGGATTATGCTTGGATACTCTTCCAAGCAATCCAATTCCTCTTTCGTGATTGCTTTCGTGACAAGAAAGTAAGCATGGACTAGAATAACAGGTGCTGAGATTGAAATCCATGCATTCTGAATATACTCTTGCAAGGTTGGATTGTATCCACTATAGTACCATTTTGCTTCTTGTAAATAAGTTTTACAAATATCTGCCCACTGAGAAAAAAAAAATAATAACCATTTAATATACAGAGGATCAGTCACGATTGATTAGGATATAAGGGGAACGAAAACAAAATAAAGCAACAGATTAGGGAGAGAGTTTAAAGGAAAGAAATTATGGACTAGTACCGCTTTCTTAAGATATTTAATAATATGGAGCCCTTGTTCTTTTAGGACGGTATATGCCATATCATTTATGGAATTGTGCAAAGCAAGGAAACACATCTTCATGTAGTCTGGTAATTGATCCATGGCGTCCATGTCCCATCTGAAAATAAAATTTAAAGAGAGATAAATATATACATATTAAGTTTATTAAATGACTTTAAATCATACTTGGTTAAATAATTATAAAGCATTTGTGAGCCATATAGTCACGACTACCAACCTCTCAACAGCATCAGTGAAGAGCTCCAATTCATCGAGTGTACCATACACATCATAAATGTCATCGATTACTGTAATCAGGGCATTTACTTTGGTTAACATTCTTCTACAATATCCAAATTCAGGCTCAAACACAACTCCAACCGTCCATAAGAAATTCTCCATCAATCTATCCCTTGCAAAGTCCAACTTTTCTCCAAGGCCAGTGTTTCTCCACCACCTTAATTTACGTAAGATGTGTATAAGTCGATAGAGAAAAAGAAAAAAAAAAAAGAAAATATTGTTATCGACATGAATGTTTGATTAAATTTGGTTGTAATAAAGTCGTCGCCACATACCTGGACACGTATTTCAGATCTTCTTGGTGTCTAGATTGGACAATGTTGAAGTCCAGTTTAGCAAGCTCAAGCAATGAAGAATTTATGTCTTTCTTCCTCTCATACACATCAATGAACCACCGGGTCTCCAACCGCAGCATTCGCCAGTGTAGTGGAAGCTCCAATGCATGACTCACTAACAAAGAAAGATGATCATTTTGATCGAACTCATTCTTCTCTATGTATTCCTCGAGGCATTTGATCGCGAAATCTCTTGCTTCCTCCAAAATACTTTCACCTTCTGTCATAAGAAATGAAGCTTCATACAAAGATAGAATTGCCACAGTATCATCACCCATGGAAGCCATGAATTTCCCCGTTTCATCTTTGAAAGAACTGAAAACTTCTGTATTCAAAATAGCATATCATTAAATATATATATATATATACATATATTAGTTAATAAATTTTCATGAGATGATAGGACTAACACTAAAACTTTGCTCCAAATTACATGATTTTTCTTTCTTTCTTTTTTTTTTTTTTAATCGACCAATACACACTACCGTACCTGGAGGCACTGAATATCCATGTTGCCGAAGGAGTCTGAACTCGAGAGACAGGGCATACAGAGTTTTCTCCTTCCACATATTATTACAGGAACTGTTGGTGAATATTCCTTGTAATATGCTCTTTATTTCGTCCCCAAAGTGGTAAGACAGTCCAAGTCTCTGTAGTATATCTACATGCTCAAGTTGAGCCAACTGATCATTTTCCAGCTTCTTAAACATTGCCCTTACCTCTTCTTTAAGATTCTCTACTCGCTCCCCATATGTTTGTTCCTACAATATCCAATTTGATCGCAAATATTAATCGATCTACTGCTTCCAAATGGAAACCACGACTACGATAAAGCAAGAGAATCGACAATATAAGAAGAGAAAGATTTGTTTTAGAAAACTTGGTCTAAAAGAAACTGTGCTTATGATTTTAAGGCAACTTGGCCTAGTATCCGAAACAATAAATCTTTCCAAAATAAAGAAGGATTAAATTCAAACGCGGAAAATTGTAGAAGATCATAGATATTGTCTTGGGGTTTTCTCTCTCAAAGAACCATAATTTCTTTTAGATATCGGATACGTGTCTTTTTCCGATGTTTTATTTTAACTAAATATGCGATTAATGATGATTTTGTGTGATTGGGAAAACATAGAGGTGGATATTGGCTTATATACATATATATACCCTGTAGAAGATAACGTTAATAATTTTTCAATACTACTTGCATATCCGTTGAACATGATAAATTTGGTCATCATTTTCACTGGAAAAATAGTTCACTGAGGTGACAAGTATTGAGTCCATTATGGCAATAAAAGTTTCATTTCTCTATGCAGACTTCAAAATACATATAACATAAGAATCTAACAATTATCTTCATATTTGAAAGTTTACCTTGTATTTGCTTCCAAGAGATTGCACGTAGTCAAAATGCCAAATTGGGGGTTGATAGTTTGCAGATCTTCGACCAATACTTTTCTCATCAAGTACATTGGTATCAGAAGCCAAGCATCGAACTGGACATGAAGAAGCAGTTCTTCTTCCGATGAATCTTGCTTTTGAAATTGGAGCTGCCGATACTTGCTGTCTACTTTTAAAACTGACGCAACTAGCAGGAAGGGAAACATATTGATGAAGAAGTGCCATGGAGATATGGATCAACTTTGCTTTACGAACTTCTTTTTTTCTTTCAATTATTTTTTTTTTAAGTTTGTTTTGTGAGAAAAGAATAGACAAGAACTCTTTAGGACTCAGTGACGAGAACATGAAGTGATTAGCTTCCTTTTATACACTTTTGGAGAAGGAAATAACATATATCTCAAGTTTATCCGATCCACTATATGATTTTTAAACACAAAATACATGTGTCCGTTTGGAGGTCGCTAATTTTGACTAAACCAAATACACTCTCTCTCTCTACATATATATATGTATATATTCGTTTCATAATGTTATGTGTTGTCATCTGTACGTAATATATATATATATATATATATGGGCATGCAAATTTCACATTTCTGTCGTGCGTTTGAATATTTTACACATTGTTGGCTTCCACTTTTCACGGCGAATATAGCTAATACCGTCACATCTTTTAACCGTACAAATTTTTTTACTAATGTCTTTTTGTTTTTTTTTTTTTTTTCTAGTTAAGTATACCACAAAAAATAGAGAAATAGGATAATGATGCCCACTTACCATTCATTTTAATCCTCATAAACATAGGGAATTCCTACCTTACCCTTTTTTTTTCTAAATTGTATTGTTACATTTTCGCTTTAAACATTTTTTTTCCTAATGAAATCACCAACTGACATATTTTTTCACTGAGTTGAATAAAATATTATCAAATAATACGATAATTGTATCAAATATTATAATAATTGTTGATTAGCAAGAAGAATATATTTCACTTAATAATTGAATCAAATATTTCACTTAATAATTATTATTATTTTTTAAACCAGTGATACATTGTAGTATTTGGATACTTTTGATTGGGAAGAGTGAAAAATGACAATCATGCTTACTCACCACTCATTTGTCCTTTTGTTTTAGAGATATGTTATGCACGTATTCATTATCTCTCATACAGATTTACATATTTTATATTTCTGGTGCAAGTTGCAACTTTATTTTATTTCCTGGATATTCCAATTGAGCTATATATATAGCTACAGTAAATATGTGTAGCGCGGCAACTTTTTCTCCAACAACAGATTTTACTTTTTCTTTAATTAATCACACTAAATTATTATTGGCTTTCATTGTCCCAGTATGGGTCTAAAATTTTTTTAACACTCTTGGCATCAGTGTATACTTCGCTTAAGGCAAACGAAGAATTCACCATGTCACGTAGCTTTGAATAAAAGTCAGCAAAAGTTTCTTATTCGAGCATCACAAGACTGTCAAATTTGGTAGCAAGTAATTGGAGCTTGGAACTTTTCACCCCAGAAGATCCTTCGTAGGCCACTTCCAGCTTCTTCCATGCAGTTCTGGCTTTTGTTCAGGTTGAAATTAATCAGTTTGAATTGATTCACATCTACGACATTGAAAATTGCATTTAATCCTTTTGAGTTCCAGGTAGCTTCCTCGTATTCTCCAACACTCCGATCTTTCCAATCTTTCGGCTTTGTGACTCCATTGGTGGTAACTGTAGGTACGCTCCAACATGTTTCCAATAACACCCAAATACAATACATATTTTCTTTTGATTATGTCATCAATTGGAACTAATGAATCACATTTATTGTATCACGATACTTTTGATTGGTTCGAGAGAAATATGACAAGGACACCTACTTTACCATTCATTTGTTTGTTTTTTGTGTGTGTATATATATAGGCGTGCAAATTTCACATTTCTATCGTGGGTTTGTTCAATTTCAAATTTCAATTTTCAAATTTCACGTTTCTTTATAAGATGGTATGTTGTACTTATGCTACAGTGAATACAGCATGGCAATCTTTTGACCAGGAACATATTTTATGGGCTTGTTCAATGAATTCTACTAACTCATTGTTTAGCTTTCACTTTCCAACCTGTTTCCACACATTTCTAGACACGTTCATCAATAGAGCTTAGAAAATCTCTCATTTGGCCTTCCAGTAAGAGTAATTTGAACCATCAATTTGGCATGAATTCATCAAATAATCATTATTTAAAAACATCAATTTGATATGAATTTGATTCTAGCACATTGTGACTTCATTACATTACTTGTAGATATAACTCAAAATAACATCAAAATACTAAACATTTTATCGTTTCTTTCCTGCTAATTCCTAACTTCTAACTAATAATTTATGATTAGTTAAAAGTTGGGACGTTACAACCGGTGCTGGCCACCGGAGACAGGTGACTGGCCGGTACCGATGACAGGAGTCGGACACGCCAAGTCATTGTTGTTGAAATGAAAAAAAAGAATTATGACAGAATTCGAAAGGCATTCTAGCATAATCCGAAATACATTTTAGCAAAATCCAAAAAGTCTCTTCAGCATCGGCCAAAGATTGGCGATCAGCAGGCATTGGAGACTGGAGACTGGCTACAGGCTGACGTCAGAGACTAGTGACTGGTGACCAGTCACCATAGTTGGAGATATCCAAAATATGTTCCAACAAATAAAAAAAGAGAAGAAAATAAAGAGACAGGGGTATTTTGTCTATTTACAATTTTTTTCTCTTTTAATTATTTGATTAAATCTTATGAAATGAAAAAAATTATCAATTTTAATGTTATGGTGGTTAAAATTATAGATAAGTGCCAAATTTATGGCATTTTTGCATATAGTAATTAACTTAGTTCACATTACTTCTTTACTTTCTCACACCTCACACCTAACACCTCTGTTTTGGAAGAGCGATATAAACCCTTTGTGTTTTTGTACTTCAACCACTAAAAGACCTTTTTTTGTTTTGTGGTTCGTCAACTTGTATATGCCACATGCTTATACTTGATTGATGCTTTTGATTTTATTTTTTATATTTTTTTGCTTTTTCTACTTTTCTTCAATTTGTATTTGTTTTCTCTCTCTCTTTTTTTATTGTAAGACCCGATTAAGTTTGAGCTACAGGTATATTTTGGAGAAGTAAAAAATAAAAATAAAAAAATAGATGACAATTAGCAAGGACGGATGACGTCTTTTAGACATGGAATGAATTGTTACATTTTTTTAGGACTTTTTAATAACTATGCTGTATGTGAATAGTATTGAAGGCCTCCACATTTACCTAGCTTGTAACTAGCTTTGCTGATTGTTGGTTCTTTATGGGACTTGTCATGCTTGAATTACAGGAGGATGTGACAACTGACTTGCTTGTATGGTTGCCATCCAAGTACTTGCCGCCAAACTTGTGATCCTACATTTATGTAGATTGCCTTACCCATTGATGCAAACTCTTAGCACATATCAGAATAAGAAAAGTGTGAAAAAGAAAAGAAAGGAAAAGAAATAAAAAGTAGAGAGAGATGAAAACGTGAGAGGCAGTGCGAGAAAGAGAGATAGAAGAAAATAGGAAGAAAAACAAAAACCAAAAAAAAAACAAAAAAAAAAAAAAACAAAGAAAAAGTTGTTTATGCTGACTAGCAAGCAGTTCATACACTTTCCATTGCATCACTTGAAGTTTTGAAACATCCTCTTAATTATACAATTGTAATTATTATCATGTTTTGAGAAAGTTTAAAGAAATTATTTTTATGTGTGGTGTAAAATTTCATGTTTATTAAAACCAACTAAGATAAAGTTTAAAGAGTCAAATCTTTGAGAAAAGAGTTTCAAGATAGGAACCATAAAGAAAAATAAGGGTTCTAATAACACGAAATTAACATCATACAAAATGGTCCTAAACTAAAGTTAAAGAGAAACATTTTAATGTAGAAAAAGTTATTTGATATACTTACTGAGTACTAGCATATATAGTTCTTGTGATGCAGTTTACAGGTGATTAGTTAAAATATAGAAGATTGACCGAGCAAGTGGTTTTAAAGTCCCATGACAAGATTAGAGATTATTATTATTATTATTATTTTAACTTGAGAGTTTAGTTAACATTCTTTTTGAGCTCCTACTTGGGAGGGCCGTTACAGAAATAATTTGTTATCACTGACGGATCCACATCACTTGCCTTCATTAATGAATTGTATATCGTATTCTTTCTTTTTTATCATGGTGACTTTTGAAAAAAAAAAAAAAACAGATTGTATTAAGAAACTATTTTTGAACCTTAAACCAAATCCAGTTAAATCAATGATTTTATTTGATTTTATTTTTGTTATAATTCATTTGGCTACTGTAAAAGTAATATTTATCAGACCTATTGTAAAAGTAATATTTATTAACAATTCTTTGAATATCATAACATATTTCATTTGAGTAATACAAAAATATTATATTCTCAGTAGAGAAATTTGAAAACCAAAACTAAAGTGCAATCGTACGTGCTGTAGGCACTAGTATATGTGGACAAGACTTAAAGGACAATTTCTGACAGGGAGAGAGAGAAGCGCTATTAGTAGAAAATAGAAAAAACAAAAGTAGGAAAAAAAAGAGAGAGAGAGAGAGAGAGAGAGAGAAACGGAGCATCCTTTTTACTGTTAATTAATTAGCGAGCAGCTTGGGATAGGTGTACCTTCCATTGAATCACTTAATAGTATTATATTCTAAAGCATGTTTTTCGTTTTCGATTATGCTTTCAAGAAGGTTATAGAATATATTTTTATGTATTACATGAAGTCTTGTGCTTATTAGAATAAACTCAGATAAATTAAAATGATCAATTAATCTTTAAGAAAAAAAGTTTCAAGAAAAGACCATCTAGAAATACTAAGGATTTTATTAGCACAAAATTAACATCCTATCAAAGGGCCTTAAGTAAAAATTAAAGCGAAGTATTTTGAATGTGGAAAATTTATATGATATAAACTTCCTAAGCTTTCACTCATGAAATGGAGACCAATGGACTTGTTTATCACTTACAAGGTAAATAAAAACATTTAAAAGATGTGACAATATTTTATTTATGTATAGCAAGCGGAAAGTGAAAGCCAAATAACGAGTTAGTAGAATTCATTAAACTACCCCTAAAATATGTTCCTGGTGAAAAGATTGCAATGCTGTATTAACTGTAGCTTAATTTCAATCAACCATCTTATAAAGTTGCAAGCGTCAAACTAATATAAAATAGTCTAAACCCACGAGAGAAATGTGAAATTTTCATGCCTATATACACACACACACAAAACAAACAAATTATTAGCATATTAAAATATTTTCTGTTTTTCTGTTATGCCAACCGTATTAAGACAAATGTAGAATATTCTAGAATAGAATTTGTTAAGCACTCTTCTATATATATTAGGTTGTATCTTCATAGATTATAATATAGCAATGAGAATGTACCTTTGTTCTTCCATTCTCTTTTTCTACTATGGTATTAAAGCGTTTCCCTTTTGTTGCTTCTTCTGTAAGACCCGAATTTTCATGGACTCATGATTTCCTTGTTCATAAGGAATTAAAGTCCATATTATGTGTTTATAAGATGTTTTCATGAAAAGTTATGAATCGCAATGAGAAATTCATAATTTTATTTGTTAGTGTTTGAATTCCCGTTGAATTTGCAAAAAGACTCAAAATAGAATGCCGAGATTAGCAAATGGCTTTTTAAGTCGAAAAGAACAAAAAAGGATGTGATGTTACGAAAGTCAATCTTGACCAAGAAAGTCAAAGTTTGACCAAAACGGGTTGAGACGTTGACTCTATAGTATGATGAAAGGCAATAAAGAAAAGAGACGACGAACACTTTCTTTTTGATCAAGATAGTGAGAATAGGCCATAAAACTACCCTAGAAATCAAGCACACTGAGTTAGGTTAAGGGCAAAAAGGTCTCCGAAAAATAAGAAAGATATTTTTACGGTTCGATTTTACACAGAAAAATTTTGGACCAAAGTACAGTATGAGAATACTGAGCACAATATTGGAAATCCCTGTGTGGTACAAAAAAATGGATTATTTTGGAGAAAAACTAAAGAGCCAAACAAGGCCCTTGTTTTTAATGGGTGAGGTCACCTTGGTTGAGAGCCATGACATCACAAACCCTTATGTGGCAAGGGAACAATTTGGAGCCTCTAGGACCCCCCCCCCCCCCCATGGCCGGCCACATACCCCCCTTTGGGTGTGATTTTCCAAGCTTCCCCACCTCTATAAATAGGGAGCCAAAAACCCATTTTTATTCACAAAATCAAGGGAAACTCTTGCCAAATTTCTGCAAAAATCCGTGGGTATTGAGGGAGAAAAAGAGAAGAGAAAAACCAAGATTTCCATAGGGCTTTTGCTTGTAAGAGTTAGATCTTACTCTAGGGAAAACAAGAAAAAATTTTGGGAAGTTGGAGACCCATTTTTGGGCAGCTGTAGCCGTGGGTTTGGGGAGGAGAAAAAGGAGAGGAAAGTTGAAAAATTTTAGGTATCCAACCTAAAGCCAAAGCCGTGGACTAGGGAGCCAAGGAGAAGAAAGGGGACCAAAGGAGATTTGGAATTTTCAAACCCTAACTTGGGTCTAAGGTAAAATCTTGACCTTACTCTTTCAATTAAGTTCAAGTTTAGCAATTTATGGGTATTCAAGATGGTTTGTAAGGACATAAGTCCATTTAATTTCTAAGCCCTAGATTTGTTAGTGTGTGCTTGGTTAGGGATTAGGTGTGGTTGGCTTGTTTATGATGTTTGCTTGTTTGATTTGTGCTTGAAAATTTGTTAGATGCATGCTAGATGTGATTGGTATGTCCCCTGATTTTTTGGTCACAAAATCTGCCCTAGGCAGTGCTTATGTGGCTGCTAGTTCAATGGTGAATGTCTTGATGTATGCTTGATCTTGATGCTAGGCTAGAAACCATGCAGCCCAAGGATAGGGCTTTCGGTTTAGGGCTGCATGGACATGTGGGTTTGACATGCTTGAATTTATGGGACGTTAGAAACGCTGCTTGTTTGATGTGTAAGCTCCCGAAGTGGTCGGTCGAGATAGATTCCGCGAAATAGAACGTAAAACCGGACTAAGCAACCGAAACTGCCAGTTCGGATTCGAAACTGGCCAGTTTCGGGAAAGTGAAAATTTAAGGCCTTTAGAGGCCGAACTGGGTAAAACTCAAAACACAAAAGTTGTTCGAAAGGGTTTTTCCTAGGAGACAGCGTGTGCAGAATCCCAAAATGAGGCTCCAAAGGCCTCCATTTTTACGAAACCCGTGGCTGATCTGCCCAGACCCAGTTTTCAGGATCAGCCGGTTTCAAACAAAAACTGGCACGAATACAAGCCGAACTGGATTTTTTGTAAAACACGAAAGTTTTAGCATTTTTCGAGAGCTACAACTTTCATGAAGAAAAGTTTTTCAAATTCGGAGTCAATTTTTAAACTAATACGGTTTTACGAAGGGTGTGCAGGGAATCGAAAATTCCTGCACAGGATTTTCTAAAACTGGTTCAGAAAAACTGTTTTTCTTCTAAAATCCACTGTTTTAACTATGGAAACTGTTCCAAAGGCAGTTTCCAGCCTTAAATGATTTTTATAAAGATCTGTTTCGAAAACAAGAATTTTTATAAGTCTCCATTTTGAAAACCATGAATTTTAAGGTTTCGGATGTGAAATTTCCAAAACTTACAAAAGTAAGAAAAATGAGATTTTAAACCAAATGTCTTCACGACAAAAAAAAAGTAGAATTTTAAGCGAAGACAAAGCAAAATGAAAGTAACAGGCGGTTTTAAGTCCTAAATAGTTTTATAAAATTTTAGTCAAAGAAGTAAGAATTTTTACAAGCAAACTAAATGATTTTTGGAAGATAATTACACAAGATTTTCCAAAAGTAAGGAAATGGAGTTTTAAGGTAAAATTGATAAGCAAGCCGACTACGAACGGTAGTCGGATATTATATCCGAGTTACAAACCCAAGGATGACCAAGGGTTGACTAAGGGTTGGCCCGATGTCCACTTAAGGTTGACCTTAAGGGTTATCCAATATAACCCTAAGGGATACCTAATTGGGTTAGGATTTAAGGGTTAATGAAGATACCCCAAAGGATATGATGCAAGAGTAAAACCCAAAGGTAGAATGGAACCCTAAACCCTAATGGTGTGATTAAGGGTTTAGTAACAAGAAGAAGAGGTTATCCAACGTAATCTCATAAGAAATAATCAATGTTTGATTATTCTTAATAAAGTCAGACAATTAATGGTGACCAAGTAAGATATCAAGGTAACGGGGACATACCACTAAGAGTAGGTGTGAATGTTGGTTAGATCACCAACATTTTATGATAGGATCCTGATCCTATATTCTTCATATAGCAGGAAGTGACCTGCTGTTGCCAACCGAATTAAGGACGCAACACTCAAGAAACGGCACAAGAGGTAAGTACAAACCCCACCTGCAGTATGAAAGCTAGTAAAATATTTTCAAGTATGCGGTTTTCAAATACGTTATAACATGTTTATGTTATGTGTTACGCAATGCTAGGTTTAAATGTCATGCTTTACAAAAATACTATGTTTGCATAAATTTTATGTTTACAAGCCGCTCTATGTGCATAAATGTCATTTTTACAAAAATGCTATATATGCTATAATTGCAAAATGACATGTTTTTAAAAGTGCTATACTAGCAAAAATGTTATGTTTGCACAAGTGCTATGTTTGTACAAATGCCATGTTATGAATGAAGAGTAAGATATGTTATGACATAGTGACATCATAAGGCATGTTCACTAAAGATAAACAACATGGTAAGAAAACACAAGTAAAGTGTCGTACCAACCTCCCAAAGGTGGAGGATCAACCTCCCAAATGTGGAGGATCAACCTCCCAAAGGTTGGAGGATTATTCATGTTCAAGTTCAATATTTCCCAGAATTGTTAGGGACCTTGCAACCCCTAACTCTATCTGGAGGCGCGCTTATGGTAGGTACACAATGGGGCCCATATGAAAGATAAGTTCAAGTAAAAAAAAAAAGGAATGCATAAATGAACATAATTGGTTCACGCATATGCATATGATGACTGTTATGTTTTCAAGATGCTTTAAATAAAAAAAATATTTTGTGAGATTACGTTTGTGCTTACTGGGCGAAAGCTCATTCAGTTATATTTCATACTGTAGGTAAGAAACCTGCAGCCTAAGTGATGAGCTATATGCGGGCAATGCGGCGGATAAAGGGCGGTATGGATACCACTACGCATAGATTCCGCAACCCTTTTCCAAGTTAAGAGGTTTTTGTATATATGAACATATATGATGAAAACAAGTTATGCTATATGGTATTTTGGTACTAAAGACTTTTAACAAACTTTCTATTTCAGTATGTATGTAAGATAAGTTTCTATGAGCAAACCTATAAGTATGTTTCAAAAGAAAAAAAAAATATTTCCAACTTTTCAAGTAAAGTAAATTAAGTATAAGTAAAGTGGCGGCCCTACGTAGGATGAGGGCGTCACATCTTCTTCTTCTTTTCATCTCTGAACATGGCTCGCGGTGGTCATAACAACAATAATAATAACAACCGTTTTCAGTCACTCACCCCTCCTTCTCCCTCTAGCATTACGTCTTGACATGACCCTTTGTAACGCCCAACCTGCGTAGGACCGTTACCATACATACTTAAACTACATCTTGGTTTTAATAGCTTAAACTTAATTGGAAATTTGAGAATAATTTAAAAAAAAAACATATATAAATAGATTAGCTCATATAGTAAACTTGTCATGCATATATATTGAAATGAAAAGACATACTCAAGTCTTCAAACTCCATATTTTGAGATATACATATACATATCGACTCAAAAGAGCTTGCAGAAAAACTTTGCGTAGTAGTATCCCACACCGCCCTTCACTCGCCGCATCGTCCACATGGCCCACCAATTAAGCTGCAGGCTTTTTACCTACAGTATGAAATATACTGATGAGCTTTCGCTCAGCAAGTACAAATATAATCTCACAAAACGTAACAAATATCGTGCAACTTATGCATGAACCAATTATATTCAATTATGAATCTTTTATGATCATTATTGACTTAAACTTATTATCTTGCTTAACATGTGGGCCCCTTGTGTATATACCAAAAGCGCGCAATCCACAGAAAGTTAGGGTTTGCAAGGTCCTTAACAATTCTGGAAATCATGTAAACCTTCACGATCTGACAGAAGGACTTGGTAACTTGAAACTTGTATAATCCTCCACGATTTGGTGGGAGGTTGGTACGACACTTTACTTGTCTTAGTTTAGTCTTAATCTTGTTATAAGACTAAGATTCTTTACATGTGATCTTATTAGTCATGATGCATGTGATACATAGACATGGCATGACTTAAAAATGAAAAGCATAAAATAACTTGTGGCATGTTTATTTAGTACAACATGACGTGAACATAACTCATGGCATAACTTGGCATATCATGGCTTATCATGACTTATCATAGCATAACATGACTTAACATGACATAACATGACTTGACATGGCATAACATCACTTGATATAGCATAACATGACATAACATGAAAACATGTCATATACTTGAAACTAGTTTACTATTTTCCATACTGTAGATGAGGTTTGTACTTACCTGATATGCTATGTCTTAGGTTTCGTTGCTCAAAATCAGGTCGCAACAGTAGGTTACTTCCTGTTATTTAAAAGGACATAGGGTAAGGATCCTATAAATCATAATCATAAAATGTTGGTAACCTAACCAACATCCCTGAGAAATCTTAGTTATATGTCCCCTCACATATGCCTATGACAACTTACTGGGTTACTAAATGTAACCCTAGGGTTTTTGGCCTAACTTACATACTTAGTATCTTGTTAGGTTACATTGGGTAACCCTTGGTGTGAGCCTAAATCAAACTTGGATTAATCTTTTTTGGTTGCTGAAGCCTAAATTCCTAAGTTATATCCTATTGGGTTACTATAGGTAACTTTGGGCTCTAGGCCCAATCCAGTAACTTGGGTGTCCTACCTGGTTATCGTTGGTCATCATTCTATTACTAAGTTATTAAGATAACTTGTGGTCCATATACTTACTTTTCTTGCCTTGGAAAAACCCTAGTACTCCTTGTCCATTTTTCTTTATATACAAAAATCCTTGTTCAACACTAAATTCTTTTTACCAAAATTGTGATTCTTTGAGTAGGGATAGTAAAGATAGTTAAGTGTTGGAAATTACTTTTGGAACAGTTTCGTACTGTCAATTTATCAGTGTATGTGCAGGAATGTCCTTTCTTGCACTGTTTTAGAAAATCCTATGCAGGAATTTCCTATTTACTACACAGTTTTAGAATCTAATTTTTATTTAAAAATCTGAGTTGAATCCGTAAAAGTTTTCTTCACCAAAGTTTTAGACCTTGAAAAACCCTACAACTTTCATGTTTTACTTAAGACCTAGTTTGGTCTCTAACCTACTCATTTCCCTTGTTGAACCAGCCTAGCCGTGCATGAGGTTTGGGCATGACCAGGTTCAGATTTTTGTAAAAACAAAGGCCATTGGAGCCTTATTTTTGAAAACTGTTTGCATTAGACCTTAGGAATTTTCCTTCTCTACAACTTTTATGTTTTAAGTTTTTCCAGATTCGGCCTCTAAGGGCCTCAAAACCGCCTTTCCAGAAAACTGGCCAGTTTTACCCGAACTAGCAGTCTCTTGCTTAAATCCATTTTTACATTCAATTACGCGCACCCTACCTCAACCGGTCTCAACCGAGAGCCTACAACAATCATGCAGTGCTTTCTAACGTAAAATCTCATCATCATACATCCATACATTCGCATGCAAACCCTTGGGTGTTCTTGCCCCAAGCTAGGGTTTGTAAAAATTTTGGGTTTGCATATCCATTCATCACAAGCTAACAACCTAACATGTATAACCTACAACTCTCTTAAGCATATTGGGGACATACAACTAACATCATAAAACATTCATTCAACCCTAAAATCATGCAACCATATCAACATAATCATGCATAAAACATAAATTAAAACCATCTAATACCAAATCAAGCACAAATCTAAAAATCTAAACTAGGGCATAAGAAATTAAAATGAGCTTATGCTCTTACAATCCAACTTTGGAAATACACTTAAATCTTGAATTGAAACTTAATTGAAAAGCTTCGGGAACCAAGGAGGATTACCTTAATCAACACAAAGGCTTGTGCTAGGTTTGGATCCAAACTTTTTTTCCCCCTTCCTTTCTACAAAATCCGGCCTCCCTCTAACTTGGTTTCCTCCCAAGATTTTCGGCCACCACCTCCTATCTCTTTCTCTCCTTTTTTTTTTCTTCTTCTCTCTAGTGCTCGGCTTCTAAGGGGAAGAAAGGGCGAGGATATATTTTGGCATGGTTTTGGGACAATTTCACATAAAGTAAACCAAATGAACCCCCCCATCACCTATTTATAAGTAATAATTATTTTATTTTTGGATTTATTTTTAATCCAAAAATTGCTTATGAGTCCTTGAGAGAAAAATATTTGCCCATATACCCCTATGAGGTGGCCGGCCATTGCATGTCTCGGAGCCCAAGAAATTTCTTTGCTTACATCATCATGCTTACATCATCATGCCTACATCATCATGACATTATCATGCTTACCTCATCATGCTTATATCATCAAGCTTACGTTATCATGACATCATCATGCTTACATCATCATCACATACTTTTCTAAAAATTATACTTTGGCCCCTAAGGACAAAGTATTTGCACTTTAGTCTCTGTGGGTGACCGGCTATGGTGGAGCCACTTGGCTTCCAATTCATGCATAATCATCCACTTGATTCCAAATTTTCCTTATTATAATTATACAGTTCATTTCTTTACTAACTTAGATAATATCAATACTGTTTTTTACCAAAATAGTATTGTCATACTGGACTACGATCTAGAATTTATCTGAGTAAAAATTGGACCGCGTATAGGATTTTCTTATGACTTAAAACTGCTTAGCCCTTATTGTCCTAAATAAGGTGCTTGATTTTTCTAGGGTGGTCTTGAACCTTATTCTTGCTTATTTGTCCGCAATGACGGTTTTTCGCAATATAATTTCCATAGTGTTTATTATACTGCAGTACCATCTCAATCAAACCTTAGGTCAACCTGGTCAAACGTTGACCGGAATAAAATTTATAAATTCCTATTTTGCCCTTTTCATCAAAAGGCTTCATGCATGACTAAGCAAACTACTTATTTAGTCTCATAGCTAATTAAATGAGAACTCAAATATTTATTGATAAAATTATGAATTTCACATTGATATTCATAATTTTCATGAAACATTATATAAACACATAGTACGGACTTAAATTTATTTACATACAAGGAAATCATGAGTCCGTAAAAAATTTGGTTATTACAATCCACCCTCCTTAAAGAATTTTCATCCTCGAAAATTAGAATGATTCTGGGTGGCTTTTCTTCATATCCTTTTCACGTTCCCATGTTGCTTCCTTAATCTAACGATTTCGCCATAGAACCTTAACTAAAGGTATAACCTTGTTTCTTAGCACTTTTTCTTCTCGTGCTAAGATTCGAACCGATTTTTCCTCATATGTTAGATCCTCGTGAACCTCAATTGGTTCATGATTCAATACGTGTGATGGATCTGAGATATATTTCTTTAGCATCGACACATGAAATACATTGTGCACATATGCTAATTCTTGGGGCAAAGCCAATTTATAGGCCACATTACCAATTCTTTTAAGTATTTCGAATGGCCCTATATAGCTTGGACTTAATTTCCCCTTCTTTCCAAATCTCATGACTCCTTTGAATGGAACAACTTTGAGGAATACCGAGTCTCCTACTTGGAATTCTAAAGGCCTTCTACGTTTGTCGGCATAACTCTTTTGTCGACTAAATGCAGTTTCCATTCGCTGACGTATAAGTTTTACAGCCTCAGTGGTTCTCCGAATAAAATCCGTAGACACAAGTTCTTTCTCTCTTGTCTCGTACCAATGGACTGGAGATCTATACTTTCTTCCATAAAGAGCTTCATAAGGAGCCATTCTAATTGAAGCTTGGAAACTGTTGTTGTACAAGAACTCAATCAAAGGAAGTTTCTTATCCCAAGTTCCCTTGAAGTCCATCACGCATGCTCGTAACATATCTTCTAAAGTCTGAAAGGTCCTCTCTGATTGTCCATCTGTCTGAGGGTGAAAAGCTGTACTAAAAGTAAGCTTAGTACCCATTGCTTGATGCACACTTATCCAAAATTTAGAAGTGAAACGACCATCACGATCTGAGATAATCAATTTTGGAATCCCATGGTAGCAACATACAGTTCGGCTAGCTGGTCTACTGAAAAGCTAAGTTTGATGGCTAAAAAGTGTGCGGATTTCATCAATCGATCAACAATCACCCAAATAATATCATTGCCGCTGGGAGTTCGGGGTAGACCAACCACGAAATCCATCGTCACTTGGTCCCATTTCCATTATGGGATGTAAATTTTCTGCAATTCCCCCTGGACGTTGATGTTCAGCCTTTACTTTTTGACACATAAGGCATTTATTGACAAATATTGCAACGTCATTCTTCATTTTGGGCCACCAAAAACATTCTTTCAAGTCTTTGTACATCTTTGTGGCGCCAAGATGAATGGAATACGGAGTCTCATTAGCTTCTTTCATGATCTACTCCTTCAACTCGTCTTCATTAGGAATGCATAGTCTATTTTCTGATAGAGTATGCCCTCATCAGATATGTTAAAGTCCGACTCCTTTCCTTCTAAGACTTCGTTTCTCGTCCTAAGTAGTGAGGCATCTCTTTCTTGACGCTCCTTCATGCTATCCAAAATGGTAGAATCTCATGAGCTTCTTTCATGATCTACTCCTTCAACTCGTCTTCATTAGGAATGCATAGTCTATTTTCTGATAGAGTATGCCCTCATCAGATATGTTAAAGTCTGACTCCTTTCCTTCTAAGACTTCGTTTCTCGTCCTAAGTAGTGAGGCATCTCCTTCTTGACGCTCCTTCATGCTATCCAAAATGGTAGGTTGGAAAGTTAGGGCAGCTAAACCTCCCGTGATAAGCTCTATTCCAGCTTCCACTAGCTCCTTCTGAAGAAGCTCGATCAATGACTGAATTGACATCAATGAGAAGGACAACTTTCGACTAAGGGCATCGGCTACTTTGTTCACCTTCCCAGGATAGTAATGGAAATCTTTGACTAGTTCAAGCTATCTTCTTTGTCTCATGTTGAGCTCTTTCTGTATGAAGATATACTTCAAACTCTGATGATCCGTGTAAACTTCACACTTAGTGCCGTAAAGATAGTGTCTCCAGATTTTGAGTGCAAACACTACCGCCGCAAGATCCAAATCATGCATCGGATAGTTCTTCTCATGATCCTTAAGTTGTCGTGAAGCATATACGATCACTTTTCCCTTCTGCATGAGAACGGCTCCTAATCCTATCTTGGAAGCATCGCTATATATCACGAAGTTCCCTTCCTCTACAATTGGTATTGTAAGGATTGGAGTACTAGTCAGCTTACTTTTTAGCTCTTGGAACTGTTCTTCACACTTTGCAGTCCATTCGTACTTCTTTCCTTTTCATGTAAGTGCGGTGAGCGGCGCTGAGATCTTAGCAAATCCTTCGACAGAACGTCAGTAGTAGCCTGCTAAACCAAGGAAACTACATACCTCGGTGACATTTTTCGGAGCTGGCCATTTACTTACTGCTTCAATCTTGGCCGGGTCTACAAATATGCCTTCCTTAGAGACCACATGTCCTAAGAAATGAACCTTTTCCAACCAAAATTCACACTTTGTGAATTTAGCATAAAGCTGGTTTTGCGTTAGAATCCGTAAAGCAATCCTTAAGTACTCCTCATGCTTCTCCTTTGATCTTGAATAAATCAATATATCATCTATAAAGACAATAACGAACTTGTCCAAGTAATCCTTGAACACTCGATTCATCAGGTCCATAAAGGCAGTTGGAGCATTTGTCAATCCAAATGGCATAATGAGGAACTCGTAGTGTCCATATCGCGTACGAAAGGCTGTCTTAGGAATATCTCCTTCCCTAATTTGGAGCTAATGATATCCTGATCATAGGTCAATTTTTAAAAAAATTGAAGCTCCTTTCAACTGATCGAACAAATCATCGATCCTAGGTAAGGGATACTTATTTTTCAAGGACGAAAATTTTTAACGAGGGTAGATTGTAATAACCGAAACTTTTACGGACTCATGATTTCCTTGTATATAAAGAAATTTAAGTCTGTACTATGTGTTTATGTAATGTTTCATGAAAGTTATGAATATCAATGTGAAATTCATAATTTTATCAGAAAATGTTTGAGTTCTCATTTAATTAGCTATGAGACTCAATAAGTAAGTTGCCTAGTCATGTATGAGGCCTTTTGTTGAAAAGGGAAAAATAGGAATTTATGATTTTACGTTGGTCAAAGTTTGACCAGGTTGACCTAAGGTTTGACTGAGATGGTACTGCAGTATAATAAACACTATGGAAATTATATTGCGAAAAACCGTCATTACGGACAAATAAGCAAGAATAAGGTTCAAGACCACCCTAGAAAAATCAAGCACCTTATTTAGGACAATAAGGGCTAAGCAGTTTTAAGTCATAAGAAAATCCTATACGCGGTCCAATTTTTACTCAGATGAATTCTAGACCGTAGTCCAGTATGACAATACTGTTTTAGTAAAAAACAGTATTGATATTATCTAAGTTAGAAAGGAGATAGACTGCATAATTATATTAAGGGATTTTTAGAATTAAGTGGATGATTATGCATGAATTGGAAGCCAAGTGGCTTCACC
This sequence comes from Ficus microcarpa, assembly GCA_025413485.1. Taxonomy (NCBI): domain Eukaryota; kingdom Viridiplantae; phylum Streptophyta; class Magnoliopsida; order Rosales; family Moraceae; genus Ficus; species Ficus microcarpa. Next base: position 8,888,639 of record CM046387.1, read on the forward strand.
ATAGCCGGTCACCTATAGGGACTAAATTACAAATATTTTATCCTTAGGGGCTAAAGTGTAATTTTTAGAAAATTAAGCATGATGATGTAAGTTAGATGATGTAAGCATGATGATGTCATGATGATGTAAGCATGATGATGTGAGCTAGATGATATCATGATGATGTAAAGCATGGTGAGGTAAGCATAGACTTGCTTGGTGAGCAAGTCACTTGGCTTACACACCACCACATGGCCAGCCACCTATAGGGGGCAAAGAGAAAATATTTTTCTCTCAAGGGCTCATAAGCAATTTTGGGATTAAAAATAAATCCAAAAATAAAATAATTTTCACCTATAAATAGGTGATGGGGGGTGGTTCATTTGGCTCACTCTATGTGAAATTGTCCCAAAACTATGGCCAAATTTCTCCTCACCCTTTCTTCCCCTTAGAAGCCGAACACTAGAGAGAAGAAAAAAAAAAGTGAAGAAGGAATTGATCTAGGAGAGTGGTCAGATTTGGTGAAGCACCCAGAAAGTGGCCGAAAATTTTGGAACCCCATCAAGCCTAGAGAGGCCGGTTGTGGTGGAGAGCAAGGGAAGAAAAAGTGTGAACCAAATCTAATTCAACTTTGATGATTGATTAAAGTAAATTTCCTTTAGAACCCTAAGCCTTTCAATTTAAGTTGCAATTGGAAATTTAAGTGTATTTTCAAGTTGGATTGTAAGAGCATAAGATCATTTTATTTCCATTGCCGTAGTTTAGAAATTTTTAGATTTGTGCTTGATTAGGTGATTGGGTGGTTTTGATTCACAAGTTATGCATGATTATGTGATTAGGGTTGCATGATTCTAGGGTTTGCATGTATATGATGTGGTTGTATGTCCTCAATATGTTTAAGAATGTTGTATGGTTTTGTGATGATGAGATCTTACGTTAGAAACGTTGCATGATTGTTATAGGCTCCCGGTGTGACCTATTGAGTTAGTATATGCATAGTAGGACGTAAAATGAACCTAAGCAAGAAAACTGTCAGTTCGGGTAAAACTGGCCAGTTTTCTGGAAAGCCGGATTTGAGGCCTTTAGAGGCCGAATTTGGAAAAACTTAAAACATAAAAGTTGTAGAGAAAGGATTTTCCTAGGGACCAACATAGACAGTTTTTGAAAATAAGGCTCCAATGGCCTTGGTTTTCATAAAAATCCGAACCTAGTCATGCCCAAACTTCATGCACGGCCAGGCAGGTTCAACAAAGGAAATGTGTAGGTTAGAGTCCGAACTGGGTCTTGAGCTAAACAAGAAAATTGTAGGGTTTTTCAAGATCTAAAACTTTTATAAAGAAAACTTTTTCATATTCAGCCCATATTTTTAAATAAAAATTGATTTCTAAAACTGTGCAGGAAACAGGAAATTCCTACACAGGATTTTCTAAAACAGTGTAGGAAAAGGAAATTCCTGTACATACACTGATAATTAGCAGTAGGAACTGTTCCAAAAGTAGTTTCCAACAGTTGATAATTTTTATAAACCCTACTCCAAGAGTTATAATTTTTCACAAGTTAAACAAGGGTTTTTATATAAAAAGGGACATAGAGTACTAAGTTTTTCCAATCAAATAAAACAAATTTTGGACCCCAGGTTGTCTTAAAACTTGATAACAAGATGATGACCAATGGTAACTGGAAAGGATACCCGAGTTACTGGACTGGGCTCAAAGCCCAAGGTTACCTATAGTAACCCAATAAGAAACAACTTAGGAATTGGGCTTTAGTAACCCAATAAGAGTTGACCCAAGTTGACTTAGGTTCACACTAAGGGTTACCCAATGTAACCCAGCAAGATACTAAGTTTATTAGTGGGCCTAAAATCCAGGGTTACTCCTAGTAACCCAATCGATTATAGATTGCATATGATAAGGCTTAGGCCCAAGGTTAGAATAGTAACCTAACACTATTCATGTATGCTTGGGCTTAGTACCCAAGGTTACTCTATGTAACCTAACAAGTTATGATTTAAGTATGGTAGGCCGTGAACCCTAGGGTTACTTGTAATAACCAAGTAAGTTATCATGCATATGTATGGGGGACATATAACTAAGGTTATGTATGGATGTTGGTTAGGTTACCAACATTTTATGGTTATGATTTATAGAATCCTTATCTATGTCCTTTTATAATAGCAGGAGATAGCCTGCTGTTGCAACCCGATTTGGAGCAACAAAACCCAGGACATAGCATAACAGGTAAGTACAAACCTCACCTACAGTATGGAAAATAGTAAATACTATTTTCAAGTATGATGTGTTTTCATGAATGTTATGGTATGCCATATGTATGGATAGGTTATGTCATATGTTACCATATAGTAACATCATGAAGGATGTTCACTAATATTAAATCACATAGTGAGAACATGTTTTAAGTCATAAGATAAGACAAGTAAGGTGTCGTACCAACCTCCCGCCAGATCGTGGAGGATTATACATGTTTCAAGTTCAAGTTTAAGATACTAAGACGTTTCGTAAAATCGTAAAGGCTTATATGATTCCCAGAATTGTTAGGAACCTTGCAAACCTTAACTTTCTGTGGAATACGTGCATCTGGTATGTACACAAGGGGCTCACATGTTAAGCAAGATAGTAAGTTCATAAAAAGTTCATAATAGAGCATAAGAGATTCATAATCAATCATAAATGATTCATGCATAAGTTATATGATGCTTGACATATTTTTGTGAGAATAAGTTTGTATTTGCTGAGCGTAAAGCTCATCAGTATATTTCATTCTGTAGGTAAAAAGCCTGCAGCCTAGATAGTAGGTCATGCGGACGATACGGCAAATGAAGGGCGGTGTGGGATACCACTATGCAAATTTTTCCGCAAGTTCTTTCGAATAAAAATATATGTGTATATATACATATTAGAATAAATTGTGTTATACGATATATATGAAGTTGAAGACTCGAAGTGGATGTAAAGAGTATGTATGACTTCTTATTATGATAAACAAGTAATGTGTGTGCATGGAAGGTTTACTTATATGGACTAATCTATTTATATATATGTGTTAAAAAAAATAAATTATTCTCAAATTTTTAAGTAAGATGTAGTTAAGTAAGTAAGGTAACGACCCTACGCAGGTCGGGGCATTACAGATAGAGCAACATATAATTGGTCATGGCTAAAAATTTCATCTTCTAAATATAATCCAATTTGTTTAAAGATTGACCTTGACTTTTGTTTATTGTCATTGCATAACAGATTTTTAAAGGAAATTGGCGTCTTTTTAAAACAAAAGGCCATTTTGATTCATGTATTGTCATTTCTATTCTTGGTATATAAACTTTTTCATTTATATCATTAGAATTAATTATGCGTCCTTTGACAATTCTATTTGTTAATTATGTAATAATCATTCTAGTACCATTGCATAAACCTATTAATTGATTAAGATTTCGCATCAACATAACAGGAATTCCAATTTTAAGTTTTGGTTTAAGTTTAAAGTATTTAAAAATTCAGGTGGATATAAAATATTTAATTCTTCTAAGTTTCCAGATGATGAAAGTATAGTATCACAACTATAGTAAATTTTTGTATCTTTAGGTACTAAAGATAACATATATTTATTTATTTCATCAGTTGTTTTATTTATGGGTGTAATAATCACACGTTGTTTTAGATAATCAATATTTTGAAAGTTATTATTAAAATTATTGTATATTATGGTGGAAATATATTCAATAGAATTTTTATCATATTGTATTAAATATTTTTCGGATATTTCTATCCAAGTAGTATCTTCATTTTCTGGATCTTTAATACCATTTATTGTTCCATCACCAACATTTAATATCCATTCTGAAAAATTAGTAATTTCTATTTGTTATTCGAAACAATAATTATTTCTTTTTAATCACATATTTTCTGTTAAAGTAAGTATACAAAAATATGGCCAAAGATAAGAATTATTTATAGTTATATCAATAATATTTTCTTTTGTACCATTTGGGACAATAGGTAATATTTGTCTAAAATCACCATCTAATATAACTGTCATTCCTCCAAAAGGACAATCATAATTATTTTTTAAGTCTTGCATTGTTTTATCTAAGGCTTCGAAATAATATTTATTAGTCATAGGTGCTTCATCCCATAAAATTAGTGTGGTTTTTTCTATTAATTTCGCTAATTGAGTAGATTTTTTAATTTGGCAAGTTGAAGATTCGTCAATTGAAAGAGGTATGTGAAATCTTGAATGTGCAGTTCGTCCTTTTGGTAACAATAATGATGCTATTCCAGATGATGCTACAACTAATACTATTTCACCATTTGTTCTAATTTTACTTATGATAGTATTTCATAAATATGTTTTTCCTATTCCTACATAACCGTATATAAAAATTAAATTATTAGGTTTGTTTTTAATTGCTTTTAAAATTTCGTTATAAATAAAATATTGTTCTTGATTTAAATTTTTTACTAAACTAATATTTTCTTGTTTTAATTTCTTTATATCATAATTGAGTTCTTCTCTTAAAATATTATTATTTAAGTCTTCAATTAATGATCCAGTAGAAAGTGGAAGATTGTAATGTGATAAAGAAGATGAATTTAAGTTTAATAATTTTTCTAATTCATATAATACAAAATTATATAATTCGTTTTCTGGAATTTTAAATTGTGGATTATTAAATAATTGCCTTACTTTATATAGGATATCTTCACACATTAATTTCCAATGTTTTTGGAGAAATTTTATTGTATCAGAAATATTACAAAATAATAACATAATGATAAAAAGTTGTCGAAGTTGAGTAGATGTTGACCAAAATGATACTTCTTTTATTGAATCGTCCCATTCTTTATCATCACCTAACAAACCTAATGCATAACAAGTTTAAGTAATATAATTCACCTAACAAACCAAGTTGAGTAGATGTTGCACCTTTTTGATGATTTAATAATAATTTTAAGTAATATAATTCACCTGAACTTGGATGAATATAGAATGTTCTTCCTATTGTAGACAAGTTTGTCGTTGAGTCCAAATTTTATTTTTATTATTCTATACCCATTTCATTGGAAATTCTGCATAAGTTAATTGGTTGTCATCTTTATTAGTTTTATTAATTTCCATCCATTCTGTTAATGTTCTTCCTATTGTATGACCAGTTTGTCGTTGAGTCCAAATTTTATTTTTATTATTCCATACTCATTTCATTGGAAATTCTGCATAAGTTAATTGGTTGGCATCTTTATTAGTTTTATTAATTTCCATCCATTCTGTTAATGTTGTTTTTTGAATTTGTGGTTGACGTATTATATTTTGAAGTTGTTGATTTTTATCAAATGTGATATTTTACATGTTTGATAAATGAATGAAAAGTCGTTGAACATCGGGATTTCTATGATAGATTGGATATTCAAATATTCTCCAAATTGCTTCATAAGGTGTAATATATCGACAGTTAAGGTAAGCTTTTATTTCATCTACGTCTTTGTAAGCTGTTATTTTGTTATTTTCAGTGATAATATTATCTTCAATAACAATTCATATTCTATCTGGACTTTTTGTTAAATATTTGAATAAATATTTAATTAACATAGATTGCGAACATATTTCAACATTAATATGAGCACTATATTTTAAGCATAATGTTCGATTGTATGGAACAACATATCTATTATCAAGTTTAATTCATTCTTTTATAACATTAAATTTTGTATCTCTACGACGATAAATAACAATACCATTTTCTTCTATAGTTGTTTCATTTTTTATTTGTTTTGGAAATTTTTTTGAACATTTAGAATTTTTCATATATGGTGCATTTGTTTTTGCATATCCACATGATCCATGTAACATATATTCAGTTATAATTTTATAACCTATTGGATCATTTATTGGATTTGGAATTTCAACAGAAATATATTTGTCTATTTGTGCAGTATTGTGATATGTATGTTTAGGATAGTGATATTTATGTTTAGGATGTAGCCAAAACAACATATGACAATGAGGCAAACCACGTTTTTTAAATTCCACCACGTATAGATCTAAAAAAAAAAAAAGGAAAAAAAAAGATGGGGAAAAAAAAACAAAAACAAAAACAAAAACAAAATAATAATATTGGTTTTTTCATTTTATTACAATAAAATATTATAATAATAATTAATAGTTCATTTTTTTATTCTAAAATATAAATTAACTTACCTGCTATTATAATTCCAAAAATATCACCTGATTTTATTATATTTAACAAATTATTCAATTTTATTTTAAATATTCGACTTATAATATCTAGTCTGTCTTCAAATTTTTGTCATGGGATTATATTTAAAGTTCACTTGATTTCTGGCTATTTAGGATTACATATAAATGTTAAAAATATATCAGGATTTCCATATTGTCTACAAATTGCCATTGTATCTTGATAATTTTGAATCATATATCTTGGACTTCCTGTGTAAGATGATGGTAAAATAATTCTTTTTCATATTGCTTCTGCGTCTGTATCGCCTCTTATTATAGCATCTTGAATACCTTTATAAATTTCTGATCTTAAATTATTTTGATTTTGTTTAACATAATCTAAACGATCTTCTTCAATAGAAGCATAACTATCTACGATATACTGTTGAAAAAGTTGTTCAGCTCTAAATAACGTATTTCCTTCATTTAATTGTTGTTGAAATTGAAAAGCATAAAATGATCTTATTAATATTCGATTTCTACGTGGTTGTTTACCAACAAAATTTGGATTCCATTCTATATCAATTTTATATCCATCTTCTCCATAAGGAAATAATGATGGATATTGTAATGCCATATAAGATGGATGAAATTTATTGATTCTTTGAAAGTCTCCAGCTTGACTATGAATAATAATATCTCTACCTTCTCATATAAACCAAAATCTCCAACAATTAAACCACCTATGTCTGTTGAAGTTGGTAAATCATATTGTGTACTATCTACTTGTCGTCTTCCAATTAATCTTAGTTTTATTGATGGTATGTCATTGGTTTTGTAAATATCTCTGACACATCTGAAAAGTTGAACTAATTTATTTGTTTCATCTAACATTATCATTAATTTTTGAATGATAACCTCATTTAAATTATTTAAATTATTATTATTTGAAAATGTTGCTATTCTATTTTGAATTTCATTTTCTGTGTCATAAATATATAATTGTGTAAATTTTGGAGGATTATTATTAATTGGAAGTAAAGATCCAATTAGGTGATGAACTTGTCCATTAATTTTAAAAATATATAAGCCCGATGAATTATTAATGTCTGATTGAATATTTGCTTCAAATGAAGTAAAAGCAAACATAGAATTATAAAGTCTAATATATTTTTTTTTTCTGAAATTTACACTTAAAGGTCCTCCATAATAATCTAATAATTCATCTAAAATTGGTGGTGTCTTTTTCTTCAACGGTATCATAATTTTCCCATTTTCACAACATAAAAAAAATTTTGGTGGATAAGTATTTTGTATTTATTCATTTTTCCAAAATAATGCTCCACAATATTGACATACATAATTACAATCTCCAATATCAATATATTCATTATTTAAATCTTAATAAAAAATTTATGTTTAAAAAAAAAGTTAGTAAAAAATTTTCTTCAAATTTATAATCATTAAAAAAAAAAAGGATGAAGAAATTACTTTCTTGAAATGATGGCAAACTATGATCGTCCGAAAATGAATTCGATGTTTCTCTGCCAATGTTATAGCTTGACAATAATCGAATAGATCCAGCTCGGACACCAATTATAAATTCTGTATTTGATTTTTCCAAATGATTATTTTGAAAATGTATATTTGTTGATGTAGATGCTTCATGATCATTTTTGTAATTTCACTTTTTCTGAAATTTTGAATATTTTGAATTATTGGGATCTTTGTAGATTTTTCTCTTCATAGTTCTTAATTTTTTATTTTTTAATATAATATATAACAACAACAATATAAAATATTGTTAAAACATAAATATCATAGATAAAAAAATCACAGACATAAAGAAAAAATGTTAAACAAAAGATTATGATTTTTGTTAAAGGAAAAAAAAAAGGCGCCTAAAATAGTAGTAACTAAATAATATTAACTATTATTCTAAACTATAAAATAATGTAATTATAATTAAAAGTAATTGAAAAAAAATATTATTATTAATTTTATGATTGAGCTTGTTTAAATTTTATTTAGATATGTGTGATATTATTTTATTAAAAATTATATTAATCAATTAAACAAATTTTTTAACTATGTTAAATTGTTTAATTTTTCTCTATTATAAATTTCTTTTAACTTAACATTTTTTCAATTTTGTATATTTCATTATTTATGCTGTTTTATTTTATATATTTCAAAATGAATGAACAAATTATTGCTTCTTTTTTTATAATTAAACTTATTTAAGTGTGATTTATAAAGGCTTATGTTGTATTATTTTGTAAAAAAATTATGTTTATTAATTCAATTAACAATATTTGATTTTGTTAATAATTATAACAATTAAAATTTTTTTTCTACTACATTCTTAATTGTTTGAGCAATTATTCGTACAGTCTATGGTTATTTAAATTTGTATTACTTAAAATAAATAAACAAATTATTGCTTTCCTTTTTATAATTAAATTTATTTAAATGTTATTTATAAAGGCTTATGTTGTATTATTTTTTTAAAAAAAGTTATGTTTATTAATTTAATTAACAATATTTAACTTTGTTAATAATTATAATCATTAATTTTTTTTTTCACTGCATTCTTCATAGTTTTGGCTATTATCCGTACGGACAGTTGTACTTTTAATTTCTATTGATTAAATTTTATGTATTTTTACTACATAATTGATTAAAATGTTCTATACTTAGATTTTTTTTATTTTATTTATAATGTTTTATATTTTGTAAAATAAATAATAAATAAATTATTGCCATCCATTATGATCAATTATGATATTTAAACAAAAAAAATTATACTAAATAATAAATTTACCATACAATATTAAACATGTTTAATTTATGAACATGTTGTTTACCACCCTTTATTTCTTTTAATGCAATTTTTTTGCTTGGAAAAAAATTTTAAATTTATCCAATAAAATAATAAATATATTAAGTTCTCTTTATTTAATATTAGCAATTAATTTGTTCAATCTAAGTCCAAACAAAATAAAAATTGATAAAACATAAAAATATGTTGTTACATTGCAAAATTTGATAATAAAAGAATATAAACAATACATATATAATTACAATAATTTACAATTGTAAAAATATTGAAATACAATAATTATTGTTATAAACTTAAATATTACAACAATGTAATAGACAGAAGGAAAAAAAAAATTCCTCGGCAATACGTACTATAAGAAGAGGAAAAAATTATAAAACAAAAAACAAAACAAAAATTATAATAATAACACAACATATATAACATATACTAAACAGAATCTTTAATTTTTATTTATATATACTAATCTAGATAAACAACATAATATATACATATATACTACAAAAAATATTACATAAATTTTTATCAAATATTTGTGACATGCTTAGATCTCTTATATACTTAAGAATATCTGTTAAACAATAATTAAAATACAATTCAACCTCATCTCTAGCAGCTACCAAGTGAAATGTCTAGGAATGTGTTTAAATAAAAAGGGAAGACAAAATAAGTTATAGATACTGTTAACCAAAACAGAGAGGGAAGAGCGGCAAAAAAAAAAAAAAAAAGAGTAACATAAAAAAAAAAAAAAAGGAGGTTGGGGGCTGACGGGGGAAGGCAGAGAATAGGAAAAAAAAAGGTAACATAAAAAAAAGGAAGAGGAGGGGGACGGTGGAAGGGAGCAGAAGAGAAATATTAGACCAATATAAAAAGGATGAGGGGGCGGGGGACGATGGAAGGGAGCAGAAGAGAAATATTAGTCCAACATAAAAACAATAACATATAATTACTATAGATACATTCAAAAGAAGTTATAAATATTGTTAAGGAAAACAAAAAAGGAAAAGCAATAAAAATAAGGAAAAAAAGGGTAACAAAAAAGAAAAAAAAAAAAAGAGGTGGCAGGGGAGAGACGGTGAAAAAAGACAGAAGAAGGAATATTGCACTAATTATACTGCAAAATTTGATAATAAAAAAATCTAAACAATACATATATGATTACAATAATTTACAATTGTAAAAATAGTGAAATACAATAATTATTGTTATAAACTTAAATATTACAACAATGTAATAGACAGAAGGAAAAAAAAAAATTCCTCGGGCAATACGTACTATAAGAAGAGGGAAAAATTATAAAACAAAAAACAAAACAAAAATTATAATAATAACACAACATATATAACATATACTAAACAGAATCTTTAATTTTTATTTATATATACTAATCTAGATAAACAACATAATATATACATATATACTACAAAAAATATTACATAAATTTTTATCAAATATTTGTGACATGCTCAGATCTCTTATATACTTAAGAATATCTGTTAAACAATAATTAAAATACAATTCAACCTCATCTCTAGCAGCTATCAAGTGAAATGTCTAGGAATGTGTTTAAATAAAAAGGGAAGACAAAATAAGTTATAGATATTGTTAACAAAAACACAGAGGGAAGAGCGGCAAAGAATAAAAAAAAAAAAAAGAGTAACATAAAAAAAAAAGGAGGTTGGGGGTGACGGGGGAAGGTAGAGAATAGGAAAAAAAAAAAGGTAACACAAAAAAAAGGAAGAGGAGGGGGACGGTGGAAGGGAGCAGAAGAGAAATATTAGACCAATATAAAAAGGAGGAGGGGGCGGGGGACGATGGAAGGGAGCAGAAGAGAAATATTAGTCCAAGATAAAAACAATAACATATAATTACTATAGATACATTCAAAAGAAGTTATAAATATTGTTAATGAAAAGCAATAGAAAATAAGGAAAAAAAAAGGGTAACAAAAAAGAAAAAAAAAAAAAAAGAGGTGGCAGGGGAGAGACGGTGAAAAAAGGCAGAAGAAGGAATATTGCATTAATTATACTGCAAAATTTGATAATAAAAAAAATCTAAACAATATATATATGATTACAATAATTTACAATTGTAAAAATATTGAAATACAATAATTATTGTTATAAACTTAAATATTACAACGATATAATAGATAGAAGGAAAAAAAAATTCCTCACGCAATACATACTATAAGAAGAGGAAAAAATTATAAAACAAAAAACAAAACAAAAATTATAATAATAACACAACATATATAACATATACAAAACAGAATCTTTAATTTTTATTTATATATACTAATCTAGATAAACAACATAATATATACATATATACTACAAAAAATATTACATAAATTTTTATTAAATATTTGTAACACGCTCAAATCTCTTATATACTTAAGAATATCTGCTAAACAATAATTAAAATACAATTCAATCTCATCTTTAGCAGCTACCAAGTGAAATGTCTAGGAATGTGTTTAAATAAAAAGGGAAGACAAAATAAGTTATAGATACTGTTAACCAAAACAGAGAGGGAAGAGCGGCAGAGAATAGCAAAAAAAAGGGTAACATAAAAAAAAGGAGGTTGGGGGGGGGGGGGGAGAGGAGGGCGGAAGGCAGAGAATATGAAAAAAAAGGGTAACATAAAAAAAAGGAGGAGGGGGGACGGTGGAAGGGAGCAGAAGATAAATATTAGACCAACATAAAAACAATAACATATTACTACTATAGATACATTCAAAAGAAGCTATAAATATTGTTAAGAAAAACAAAAAAGGAAAAGCGGTAGAAAATAGGGGAAAAAAAAGGATAACAAGAAAAAGAAAAAAAAAGAGGGGGTAGGGGAGAGACGGTGAAAGAAGGCAACAGAAGAAATATTGCACTAATATAAAAACAATAACATAATTACTATAAATATGTTGGAGAAAAAAAAAACACATTCCAAACATTCATAGCAATAGCCAAGATGGTCAAACAGTTTATAATAGCTCTTTTAGATGGCACCAATAATATGATAGTCAACAACATACACCAAACTAACCAAATATCTGGTATATGGATTATTACATATTTGAATGGAGATCATCATAGCATGTGAAAATTGTAACTCAGAAAATTTTTTGAAAATCTTTTACAACAGTACAGAGACGGACAAAAGAAAAAAAAAAGAAAAAAAAAAAAGAGACACGAAGAGAGAGAGAGAGAGAAAAATGACAGAACAGTTTTAAACATACTTTCAATATTATTGTCATAACAATAAAGATGTTCAAATAGTATAAAAGCACACCAACGACCATTAAGAGGGAACAAATAAAAACAACAATCATCAATACTAATTAACAGCTTTAAATAACAATAGTACCTGAGAAAAAAAGGACGTCTGAAGAGGTTTCAACAAAAATGAATGAAGTAACCAAAGAAGGTAAGATGATAGTAGAGAATCTTTAATGGTAAAAGGTGGTGATAAAGCAATAAATGAAAATAGTTTATCTATAAAAGAGACTCGGCTAACAGCAGAAGAACAAAAGTTGTTTTTTTTTTTTTTTAAGTCGGTGCAAGAGAAGGCAATAAATTTTTTTACAGACACAACACAAAAGATAAGAATTTTTTACAAATCAAATCCATTAATGATAAAGCTGCAATTATAAAAAATCTAACTGAAAACAATCATAAAAGACTAAACCACATATTTATATACCAACTAATGCAATTACAACACAGAGATCGAAAATTTAGAAACATTAAATGCAAAGGACAAATGACCTAATATGGTTACAGCTGCAAAACTAAATAATAAAAAACTCTAACAATCCATTCAAATACAACTAAATGATCTAATACACTTAGCAAACATACTAACACAGATTATACTCAATATATTAAACAATGATGATAAAAAAAATCAAAAACCACATAAACACTAACCTAATTAACATCAACCATTAAAAAAATCCTATTTATAAGAAAATCAAACCACATAAAAAAAAACACGAAAAATAATCTATCAAATAAAATTCAGCAAGTATTACCCGGGAGGAAAAAAACACGAAAATTACAATGATATGAAGATAGCTAGAAAAAAAGTCCTCAATTCTGCACCGAATACTTCCATTCATCCATTTTGCTACCATCATTACTACAATCTGCCAAAAAAAAAAAAGTAGAAATCAAATACCGAAAAAAAAAAAATTCGGTACCAAAAAAATCCAAGAGAGAAAAAAATACATACCATATATTTAGTTTAAATTTTTTATTTTTTGCAAGAATGAGCCAAAAAGTCATAAAACAGATTAAAAAAAATGAAGATTTTGAAGAAAACAGAGGAAGAAAAAGTGAAGAGAAACAATGTACAATGGGTTAAAACATAACCAAAAAAAAAGGGGGGAGGCAGACGGTGGACAAAACATAAAATGAGAGAAAGGCAGAAGAATAATAACAATCTAAAATGTCCAAAAAAAATCGGCAGGAAAAAAAAATGGAAAATGCAGGAGTGGGACATAACCAAAAAAAAAAAAAAAAAACTCACCATTGGGACAAAAAAATATCTAAACCCCCAACACAAAAACTCAACAACAGAAAATCTAAATCTAAATGTTGGACATAAAAACCATCTAAAACTTTAACATAAAAAATAAACAACATCAACACAAAAAAATCAACCAAAAAAAAAAAAAAAGGAGTTGGATAGAATCGGAGGAAAGGGTGAAGAAAACCGAATCCCAACAATATCAAAAAAAAGGAGAAAACATCTACAATTTGAAGTCCAAGAGTCCAAAAAATAAAGAAACAAAGAGAGAAAGAGACCTACAAAAACGAAGGAAAAAAAGCCAACTAATCAACAATAGAGATCAACATGAAGACAAAAAAATGGATCGAAAAAAAAAAAAACACTTCGGACAAAACTAATGAGAGACAGAGGAAGGAAAAAAAATTAACCGGATACACTAACCAAAAACAAAACAACATAATAGATATGACAATTCAAACATTCAACACAAAAACTCAACAAAAAAAAAAAAAAAATCCCCCACAGTTTGAAATCGAAAATTCCCGGGGAAAAAAAAACAAAGAAAAACAGAGAGATTGGTAGAAACGGAGGAAAAGAGAGTTAAAACATTAACAATAGAGATCACCATCAACACAAAAAAATGAGGGGGAAAAAAAAAAGAGGAGTCCGGCCAAAACCACAGAAATAAAGGGGGAAAAAACCCACAATGCAAGAAATAAAGGGGAAAAATCCAGAAAATATGAAAAAAGAGAAAGAAACTGGATGTGAAAATCTTACATTCAAGACAAAAATCCAACCATATAAAAAAAAAAAAAAAGGAAATAAAACACCAAAAGTTGAAAAAATATGAAGAAAAAAAAAGAAAAACCGGCAAAGAGAGAGAGAGAGTTAAAATAACAACAACAAACATACACAATGCAAGAAATTTATCATCGGCAGAAGCAAAAAGGAGCAGAGAAAAAACAGTTTTGAAACCCAAATTTTTGAACAAAAAGAAGAGAAAGAGAAAGCAGTAGAGAGAGAAAGAGCTAGAATAGAGAGACAAACCAACACCACATAATCGGCAGCAGAAGAAAAAAACAGAGAAAAAGAGAGATTTTTCAACAAAAAGAAGAGAAAAGGAGAGCAGTAGAGAGAGAAAGAGCTGGAATAGAGAGGGAGAAACACTACACAATGGGCGGCAGAAGAAAGAAAGAGAGAGCGGTAGAGAGAGAAAGAGCTAGAATAGAGAGAGAGAGAGTCACCACATAATGGGCAGCAGAAAGAACAAAGTGAGGAGAGATTAGGGTTTCAAGGGCAAAAAAGTCCACCCACTGTGGAGAGATGCTCAGTAGGCTAACCAGTGAGGGCAAAAACGTCCTCACAGTCATCAAGGGCAAAACAGTCCCTTCATTGTGGGTAGCAACCGGTACAAAGGGAAAAAAAGGCAGAGGCGTCATTCCACTGTAGCAGTCGAAATTCCTTATAGGTAAAAGGGCAAAACGGTCCAAGCACTGCAGAAGGAATAGTAAAAATCCCCTTTCTTTTAGTATAATAGTATAATAATAATATAATGTGTAGAAATATAAATATATTATAATCAATCTCCTTTACTGTGGCTGGATACTTTCGATTGAGAAAAATTTACCACTCATTTTTCTCATTTTGATAATGTCATTTGTACGTAATATAAATATATATATATATATATATGGGCATGCAAATTTTACATTTCTGTCGTGCGTTTGAATATTTTACACATTGTTGGCTTCCACTTTTCACGGCGAATATAGCTAATACCGTCACATCTTTTAACCGTACAAATTTTTTAGTAATGTCTTTTTGTTTTTGTTTTTGTTTTTTTTTTTTTCTAGTAAGTATACCACAAAAAATAGAGAAATAGGATAATGATGCCCACTTACCATTCATTTTAATCCTCATAAACATAGGGAATTCCTACCTTACCCTTTTTTTCTAAATTGTATTGTTACATTTTCGCTTTAAACATTTTTTTTTCCCTAATGAAATCACCAGAACTGACATATTTTTTCACTGAGTTGAATTAAATATTATCAAATAATACGATAATTGTATCAAATATTATAATAATTGTTGATTAGCAAGAAGAATATATTTTACTTAATAATTGTATCAAATATTTCACTTAATAATTATTATTATTTTCTAAACCAGTGAACACATTGTAGTATTTGGATACTTTTGCTTGGGAAGAGTGAAAAATGACAATCATGCTTACTCACCACTCATTTGTCCTTTTGTTTTAGAGATATGTTATGCAATGCACGTTTTCATTATCTCTCATACAGATTTATATATTTTATATTTCTGGGTGCAAGTTGCAACTTTATTTTCTTTCGTGGATATTGCAATTGAGCTATATATATATAGCTACAGTAAATATGTGAAGCGCGGCAACTTTTTCTCCAACAACAGATTTTACTTTTTCTTTAATTAATCACAATAAATTAGTGTTGGCTTTCATTGTCCCACTATGGATCTAAAATTTTATTTACACTCTTCGCATCAGTGTATACTTCGCTTAAGGCAAACGAAGAATTCACCATGTCACATAGCTTTGAATAAAAGTCAGCAAAAGTTTCTTATTCGAGCATCTCAAGACTGTCAAATTTGGTAGCAAGTAATTGAAGCTTGGATCTTTTCACCCCAGAAGATCCTTCGTGGGCCACTTCCAGCTTCTTCCATGCAGTTCTGGCTTCTGTGCAGGTTCAAATTAATCAGTTTGAATTGATTCACATATACGACATTGAAAATTGCATTTAATCCTTTCGAGTTCCAGGTAGCTTCCTCGTATTCTCCAACACTCCAATCTTCCTCGTATTCTCCCACACTCCAATCTTTCCAATCTTTCGGCTTTGTGACTCCATTGGTGGTAACTGTAGGTACGCTCCAACGTGTTTCCAATAACACCCAAATACAAAACATATTTTCTTTTGACTATGTCATCAATTGGAATTAATGAATCACATTTATTGTATTAGGATACTTTTGATTGGCACGAGAGAAATACGATAAGGACACCTACTTACCATTCATTTGTTTGTTTGTTTGTTTTTTTTTTTTTTTATTTTTTTTATTTTTTTATTATTTTTTATTTTTTTATTTTTTTATTTTTTTTTTTTTTGTTTTTTGTTTTTTGTTTGTGTGTGTGTGTGTGTATAGGCATGCAAATTTCAAATTTCTATCGTGGGTTTGTTCAAATTTCAAATTTCAATTTTCAATTTTCAAATTTCACGTTTCTTTACAAGATGGTATGTTGTACTTATGCTACAGTAAATACAGCATGGCAATCTTTTGACCAGAACATATTTTATGGGTTTGTTCAATGAATTCTACTAACTCATTGTTTAGCTTTCACTTTCCAACCTGTTTCCACACACTTCTAGACACGTTCATCAACAGAGCTTAGAAAATCTCTCGTTTGGCCTTCTAGTAAGAGTAATTTGAAGCATCAATTTGGCATGAATTCATCAAATAATCATTATTTAAAAACATGAATTTGACATGAATTTGATTCTAACACATTGTGACTTTGTTACGTTACCTGCAGATATAACTCAAAATAACATCAGAAATACTAAACATTTTATTTGTAATGATCCAGCTATGTATGCCGTTACCATGCTTACTTCAATTAAATCTCGGTTTTAAATACTTAAACTAACTTAAAATTTTAGAATAATTTTTTTTTAAAATACCATATAAATAGACTAGTCCATATAGGTAAACTTTCGTGCATACATATTACTTGTTTTCCAAAATATAAAGACATACATGCTCCTTACATTTAACTCAAGTTTTCAAACATCATATATACAATATAACACAATTTATTTAAATATATATATATACATATATTTTTGGTTCAAAAGAGCTTCAGGAAAAATTTGCATAGTGATATCCCACACTCCCCTTTACCTGCCACATCATCCTTATGGCTCATCAATTAAGCTGTAGGCTTTTTATCTACAATATGAAATATACAAATGAACTTACGCTCAGCAAGTACAAACTTAATATCATAAAACATAACAAATATCATGTAGCTTATGCATAAACCATTTATGGTCAATTATGAATCTCTTATGCTCCATTATGGACTTATTATCTTGCTTAACATATGGGCCGTTTGTGTACATACCAAATGCGTGTAATTCAAAGAAAGTTAGGGTTTGCAAAGTCCCTAACAATTCTAGGAATCATATATGTAAGCCTTTACGATCTGTGGAAGGTCTTAGCATTTTAAAACATAAATAATCCTCCGCGATTTGCGGAGGTTGGTACGATACTTTACTTGTTTTGGTGTAATAACCGAAATTTTTACGGACTCATGATTTTCTTATATGTAAAGAAATTTAAGTCTGTACTATGTGTTTATGTAATGTTTCATGAAAATTATAAATATCAATGTAAAATTCATAATTTTATTATCAGTATATGTTTGAGTTCTCGTTTAATTAGCTATGAGACTCAATAATAGTTTGCTTAGCCAAGCATGAGGTCTTTTGAGGAAAAAGGCAAAATAAGAATTTATGATTTTATTCCAGTCAACGTTTAACCAGAATGACTCAAGGCATGATTATGACAGTACTACAGTATAGCAAGCAGTATGAAATTATACTGTGAAAAACCGTCTTCACAGACGAAAATGTAAGAATAAGGTATGGGACCACTTTAGAAAAATCAAGCACAATATTTAGAGCAATAGAGCTAAGTAACTTTAAGTGATAAGAAAAACCTACACGCAACCCAGTTTAGTGCAGATGAATTCTGGACAGTGATCCAGTATGACAGTACTGTTATTAGTTGAAAACAGTATTTGTAATGTCTGTATTAGTATGAAAATGAACTGTATATTATGAGGAAAGCCAAACGGAGCCCTAATGGGAGGACACCTCATCTAGGATAAATATGTGAATTTTCGATTTTTGGAAAATTGGAAGAAATTGTGTGAAAGTTTTTGATTGGATAATTTAGTGGATAACTTTGAAGAAATTTTTAGCTCCAAAATCAGCCACATGGCCGGCCACCTCATGAGGACTCAAGAGTAAATTTTTTTTTTAAGGTCAAATATGCAATTTTAAGAATAAAAATAACTGAAGGAAATTAGGTATTTTTCACCTATAAATAGGGTGGGGCATGGAAGAAAAACCATTAGTTGGACCCCAAATTTTTGCTTCTCTTTCAACTTTCTTCTCACCCTTAGGAACCAAAAAAATAAAAAGAAAAAAGAGAGAGCAAGAGAGTGGCCGGTTGGTGTTAGTGGAGTAAGAAGGAAAAAAATTTTCTCAACCCAAAGTCTAAATCAATCATCCCAAACTTATAGGTATGTCTCTTAACCCCTCTAAGGATTTAATTAAGTTTTGATCAAGGAATTTCTGTATATTTCAAGCATGGGTTTGTAAGAGCATAAGGTCACCTTTTATTTTTCATGCAATAGCCTAGATTGCTTGATATATGCTTGATTAGGGTTTAGTGATCTTGATTTATGATTTGGTGCATGTTTGTGATACTATGTGTTAGAAATTATGTGGTATGTGTGAATGCCCATTATATGTTTGTAATATGTCTCCACATACTCAAAAAAGATTTTTTATGAATGATGATGAGGATGATGATGTATGATGAACGGAGGGTTAAAATTAACCCAAAATCCTAATGTGGTAAAGGTTATCATTTGGGTTTGTAAGGATGGAAAACCAATACATGATGATGGAAACCATACGTAATGTGCTGCATGTTTGTCGTAGGCTAATGGTTTCAACCGTTTGAGGTAGAGTGTGTAACGTCCCACCTAGCGTAGACCGTTACTATACTTAAAAACTTACATATCAGTTAATCTTATCTTATCTTTATCTTATAGTAACAAAAGTGCGGAATAAATTTTTTTTTTTATAACTAACTATATAACTAACTAACTGAAAAAGATTTACTTAGTAGCTTACTTATTTACTTACACATATAGTATTCTGTGTTTCGACCTTTGGTCTAGATGTCTTATACATACACATATTCTTACATACCAGTAAAATTTAAAATTAACAATATACATATAGCAGCTGATAGACTCCATCCCCAACATTTCACAATTTGCTTTGCCATATCCACCGTCTTGCATCATAGCTTACCGATAGGTTGCTTACCTACAGTATAGACGTAAGTTATGAGCTTTATGCCCAGCAAGTACAACATACATTCCACAAAACATTTCATAAACCATAATGCATGAATCATTTATGCTTTCTTTATGCATTCTTTTCTTAACATAACTTATAGGATCCTTACATAAACATAAGTGTACGTACCGTGGCGCGCTGCCATGGAGTGGTTGGGGCGGCCAGTCCTGTCCAACTCAAACCATGAACCAAACCTGACCTAACGCAGGTCGATACGACACGAAAAACTTACTTCATAACATACTTAAAAACATTCTCTTTATAAAAAACAATTTCTTATAAAGAATAGTTTTGCTTTAAAACTTAGTCTTATTCTCATCAAGTGAGTTGATCATAGTGAGCATGCTTCGTGATGCTTCAACATAAACATACATCATATGCACATCAACATGTATGCATGAACTTAAAAACGTACAAGATTCAAAAACATTTTCATCCATACTGTAGGCGGAGTTGTACTTACCCTTTTTGCTAAACCTTTACTTATAGGTTCCGCCACAGACCACAACAGGTTACTTTCCTGTTTCATAAAAATCATAATATAAGTATCACACTGACACTAACTAAGCAACTAGCTTATATCTAACCCTAACCGGTAAATTCGGTCATGAGTATGTGAGATAAAAGTGTCTTTTTTCCTTTTCTTAAAAATCTGCTTAAGATTAGGTTACACCCTGCACGGTCTTGAGCATTCTGTGTTCACTTAAAAATATGTTTAGAATTTCACAAAACTTTCTTCACAAAAGTTGTAGACCACAGGTAAAACTACAACTTTCATTTTCGGCCAAAACCTTAATTCAGTTTCTATCCTAATGGTTTCTTACTTTGAAAATTCACAACCACATTTGTAAACCTTAAAATTTCGCTCTCGGGTTTTGATCAAAACAGAGGCTCTAACAGCCTTATTTTTAAAAACTGTCCATGTTGTCCCCTAGGATTTTCTCTTTTGAAAAACTTTGTAGTTTTAACTTTTTACAAATTCGGCCTCTAAGAGCCTCAAAATCACGTTTCCAGAAAAACCGTTCCTTTTAAACCGAGAGTGACAGTTTTCTTCCTATCAAGCTCTAACAAAATCTTTGTGCATACAAAGTTAAATGATTAAAACCGTGCTTCATTCATAACTTGCAGGGTGTTTCCTATTCTCTTTGAGACCCTAAATTCATTTCATAACCATAACATTCTCATGCATAAACCGAATGGTAAGCTAGACCAATCTTAGGTTCCTTAAAATTTCTACAACACTAGATGCAACATAATCTATCCCTTCTTTTTATTTGTCCATCAAACAGATTTTCTTTGAACTTATACATACATGCATGGATCAGATCATAGGTTTTCTCATAACCTACTAACTTTTATTTCAACCCAAAATCATATACTTACACATCTTTAAAGCTAGAGACCATAAAATTTACTACAACCGAAAATCATACTAGCCGAACCTTGTGCATGCAATTCTAAGGGATACACTAGGCTCATGCATATCTTAAGGCTTAATTTAACACTTACTCAAAAGGGCATAGAGTAACAAAGCTTACCTTGTCTTTCGAGAAACTCAAATGGAGCTAAAGCCGAGAATCCTCTAAACACTCTTAAAAATGCTACCTCCGGTTTCCTTTTCAAACTCTAAGGTCACTCTTCTCTTTGTTTTCTTCTCCTTACAAGGCTCGGTTTTTAAATGTGAAATAAAGGTATAACAGCTCACTCTTAAGCTTTTCTAAAGTCTTTCCATGTTCAGACTTTTACCTATTTATAGGTGAAACCATGAGCCTTTAAGATGTCAAGGTGTCATCAAAATGGTGCATGAATTTCATGAGGTGTCCGTGTGATCTTGATCATTTGACAAGTAATCCTTTCCAAACTTTTGCTTATAATTGTTAGGGTTTGAGGTGTCTCCTTTTTGGATGTGCAACGGCTAGGTGTCTCCTTAGGAATAGTCGGTGATTAAGGTTAAAACATGTAGCCATTGTAGTGAGACATAAGCAAGACAACACTACCTACTAATCTACTAGTTGGTGTAAATGTGGCAATCCTTTAGGATGACAACCGACCAAGTGGTTGCTATTACATACTAAACTTTCATTCTTAAGGCTCCTTGGTGCTAGGTGTCATGCCTTGAATGGTTGATTAAGAGGTGCATAATGCATGCATGCTTTTGACAAGAATCTAAGCTTCATGATTGAACTTTTCAAGCTTATGAGACATGGTTTGTCAACCCTTTGTGTGTGTCCGGTTATGGGTGGGGGATTGATGCATGAATTTACTAACCACATGCAAGCTTTACACTCTTGTTTTCAGCTTTTATATGAGGTGGCTGCTCCTCAAGAAGGCTCGGCCATGACTTGGCATTCATGGACCAACTTAGGTACTAAGTATGCATAGCTATATATCTATAGCTTCTAGCTAGCGTGAGATGTCAAATTCTTACACATTCCACATTTTCTTTTGCTTATATTATGGTTCACAAAACTGAAATTCTCATCTCCAAAATCATGAGATGGACGGCTCCTAAGCAGCCATATGTCCAAACCGAAAAATGCAATCTAACCTTAACTAGATGATGCATAGACTTCTAACTAGATCAACCAAATATGATTGATCTTCAGCTTGATTGGATTCTAGCTAATAAAATCTAGAATTCAAAGCTTTCTTTACTTATTAAAAATCATAACTTAAACTTTTCTTGAATCTCACATTTTAACCCCAAAAAGTAAAATTCCTTACATCTAGGCCCCTAAAAGCTATCCAGCCCTAAATGGTGACATTTGTCATCTTTTCCATACTTGGTCATCCTTTTTAAAAACCAAATATCATCCATAAGACCTTACTTGACTTTTATCTACTTTATGCTTAATTTTCCTATAATGGTCTCATAACTTTTTCTACTTATTGCCTTAATCATATCTTAGGTCATGTTAAACTAACCTTGACCGATATTAGCTTTCAAAAATCTACTTCACCTTTCTTCTATAAAAAGGCTCAAATCATACATACATAACTTATCATTGAATCTTAAACTTTTAAGAATTCAAGGATGTGCAAATAAATCATAACATAAATCTCATATAACATGTGCATTTCAAACTTGAATATCCTTTAAAAAGGAAAAATGTAGCTACAGAAAAGTTGGTTATTACAGAGTGTGCGCAAGTTTACGTAAAAATCAACCAAAGATGAAAATTGCTAGTTTCGGATTAAACTGGATAGCAACTTGGAAATGGAATTTTGAGGCCTATAGAGGCCGAATTTGGAAAATGTCAAAACTACAAAGTTGTAGAGAATTGAAAATCCTAGGGGGTAAGATAGACAGTTTTTAAAATAAGGCTCCAAAGGCCTCTGTTTTTATCAAAACCCGAGACTAGTTTGGTCAAGCAAGTGTGCACAGCCAAGAGGTTCAAAGAGGAAAATGGATAGGTTCAAGATAGAACTAGGTTTTAAGTTAAGAATGAAAGTTGTAGGGTTCTTTTAGATCTACAACTTTCATGAAGAAAACTATTTTAAATTCAAAACAGATTTTAAGGTAAAACTGGATCTTAAAAACTGAGCAGAAAACATAAAACTATGTACAGGATTTTCAAAACAGTGCATGAATAGGCAATTCCTGCACATGCACTGATAACTAAAATTATGGAACTATTTTCAAAGATTGCTTTCAGAATTTGACAGTTTTTTATTAAAAGTTACAGTTTTATAAAATATGGTTTCAAATAATTAAAGTTTTACAACAGACTTTCAAAAGAGAAAAATAAATACATAGGCCAAAAATTATTTTGAAAATATATTAACAAAATGATGACCATTAGTAAACGGATAGGATACCTAAGTTGTTGGGTTAAGCCTAAAACCCATGGTTACCTATAGTAACCTAATAGGGTATTACTTTAAAAGTAATTGGGCCTTAGTAACCTAATAGGGAATGGGTCTAAGTATGATTGGGCTTATACCTAGGGTTACTAATAGTAACCTAATAAGGTACTATTTAAGTATAATTGGGCCTTGTACCCAAGGTTGCAAACAAGATATTGTTTGATTGTAATTGGGTCATGTACCTTCGGGTTACATTTAGTAATCGAATAAGATATCATTGTAGTACGCGGGGGACATGTAACTAGGGTTACTGATGAATATTAGTTAGTATCCCAACATTAAACGTTATGATTTACAGTAAAATAGGCTGATCTTTATCTTACACCCTACTTGGTAACAGGAGGGTAATCTGTTGTTGGGACTCATTGGAATAACAAACCCAGCACATAGGACAACCAGTAAGTACAAACCTCACCTACAGTATAAAAAATAGTAAACTATTTCCAAGCATGACTTGTTTACATATATGCCATGATGTGCCATGTTTATGTACATGTCATGTTTTACGATAAAGCCATGTTTTACTTGAAATTACCTTTTAAAACCACTTGTAAAATTTTAAAACTCTTTTAAAACTGTTTTCTTTGTAAAACCATGATTTCTTTGTAATTGGGATTATAAAATCATAAAACTTTGAAAATTGCTTTTGAAAACAGCCTTGTAGTTTAACTGAAGGTGCATGTGTAGGAATTTCCTGTACCCTGCGTAGTTTTAAAAATCTAGTTTTATCTTTAAATTGATTTAGAATTGAAAAATTTTCTTCATGAAAGTTGTAGATCTCATCGAACCTATAACTTTGGTTTTGTCAAAAACCTGAATCTGCCTTTAACTTGCTCATTTCTCTTTTTTTGAAAAATTCTGGCCATGTACACTATCTGTACAAGTCAGTCTCGAGTTTTAATAAAAACAGAGGCTTTTGGTGTTTTATTTTCAAAAATCGTCTATATTGTCCCTAGGATTTTCAATTTTCTACAACTTTACAGTTTTGATTTTTTCCAAATTCGCCTCTAAGGGACTTAAAATTACATTTCCAGATCACAGTCCCATTTGAACCGAGAAATGGCAGTTTTATATTTGTGGGTGGTTTTTACATAAAATTTCGCACAAACTACCTCAAACAGTCAAAACCATGAGCCTACGACAAACATGCAACATGTTACGTACATAATCATCATCTATGCACTTGTTCATCTTACTTATAAAAACCAAATAGGTAATCTTACTTAGCTTACCAATTCGGTTTTTAGGTTAATTCTTTAACCTCCATACCTCAAACATCATAACCATAATCATCATTCATAAAATATTCTTACTTAAGCATGTGAGGACATTTCACAAACATAGGATAGGCATATATAAAACCCATATTCTTTCTAGGGCATAACATCACATACATGCATAAACTTATCAATCAAGATCATCTAAACCTAGATCAAGCACATACTAAGCATGTAAAACTATTGTATCAAAAATAAAAAGGGTGTAATAACCAAAAATTTTTACGGACTCATGATTTTCTTATATATAAAGAAATTTAAGTCTGTACTATGTGTTTATGTAATGTTTCATGAAAATTATGAATATTAATGTGAAATTCATAATTTTATTATCAGTAAATGTTTGAGTTCTAGTTTAATTAGCTATGAAACTCAATAAATAGTTTGCTTAGCCAAGCATGAGGCCTTTTGAGGAAAAAGGCAGAATAATAATTTATGATTTTATTTCGGTCAAAGTTTGACCAGAATGATTCAAGGCATGATTATGACGGTACTGCAGTATAGCAAGCAATATGAAAATCATACTGTGAAAAACCATCATCACAGATGAAAATGTAAGAATAAGGTACAAGACCACTTTAAAAAAATCAAGCACAATATTTAGAGCAATAAGGGCTAAGTAGCTTTAAGTCATAAGAAAAATCAATACGCAGTCCAATATTACGCAGATGAATTCTGGACTATAGTCCAGTATAACAGTACTGTTATTAGTTGAAAACAATATTTGTAGTATTTGCATTAGTATGAAAATAGACTGTATATTAAGAGGAAAGCCAAACAGAGCCCTAATGGGAGGACACATGATCTAGGATAAATATGTGAATTTCGGATTTTTGGAAATTGGAAGAAATTGGTGGTAGTTTTTGATTGGATGATTAAATGGATAAGCATGGAAAGATTACTTGGCCTCCAAGGACCCATAATGGCCGGCCACCTCAAGGGACTTTTTAGCAAATCTTTTGATTTTGGGGTTAGATATGTAATTTTAGGAATAAAAATAATTCTAAAAAGAAATTATTTTTCATCTATAAATAGGTGATGATGGGGGGTGGGGTGTTGGACCATTTTTATTTTGTTCCACCCCAAAACTCTGGCTCATTTTCAACTCAACTCTCTCCCTCTCACCTTAGGAGCTGAAGCCAAAGAGAAAGAAAAAAAAATTGAGTGGCCGGTTGTGTGTAGTCTAGGTAAGGAAGAAAAATTTCTCAACCAAAAGGTAGATCCATTCTCTTGGATCTTGAGGTAATCCTCTTCACCCTTTAGTTCCTTAATTTAGTTTGATTCAAGATTTAAGTGTATTTCCATGTTGGTTATGTAAGAGTATAAGCTCACTTTTATTTTCATGCAATAGGAGTAGCCTAGATTGCTTGAGTATACTTGATTAGGGTTTAGTGGTCTCTAATTATGTTTTGGTGCATGACTATGATCTTATTTTTGAGATATCATGTGGTATGTGTGAATGCTTATTAGATGTTTGTAATATGTCCCCACATACTCAAGAATAATGTTGCATGGATGAAAATAGAATTGGTAATGTATGTTGCATGTAGGGTTCAAGAAAACCCTAAAAACCCTAGTTTGGTGAAGATTCATCATATGGGTTTGCATGAAGGATTGCATGAATGAAAAATGATGCATGGCAATCAAAACATTACGTAACTGCTGCATGCTCGATGTAGGCTCACGGTCTAAACTGTTTGAGGTAGTGTGTGTATAATTTTACGTAAGAACCAACTAAAATGGAAACTCCAGTTTCGGAGCAAAATTGGGCAGCAATCTGGAAACAGGATTTTGAGGTCTTTAGAGGCCGAATTTGTAATAATCTGAAATTTTGATGACTTGTGATTTCCGTAGATACAAGGAGAATCTAAGTCTGAATCATGATCTAAGTTGAATATTAGTATATGTTTGAGTTCTCGTTTAATTAACTACGAGACTCAATAGTAGTTTGCTTAGTCAAATATAAAGCCTTTTGAGGAAAGGACAAAATAGGAATTTATAATTTTTATTCCGGTCAAAGTTTGACCAACTTGACTTTAGGTTTGACTAAGATGATACTGCAGTATAATCAACAGTATGCAAATTATACTGCGAAAAACCGTCATTACGGACGGCATAGCAAGAATAAACTATGAGACTACTCTAGAAAAAGCAAGCACCTTATTTAGAACAATAAGGGCTAAGTAGCTCTAAGTCATAAGAAAAATTTATATGTAGTCTAATTTTATGCAGATGGATTTTGGACTATAATCCAGTGTGACAATACTGTTTAAAAAAAAAACAGTATTGATATTATCTAAGTTAGTAAGGAAATGGACTGCATAATTATATTAAGGGATTTTTGGAATCAAGTGGATGATTATGCATGAATTAGAAGCCATGTGGCTCCACCTAAAGCCGGCCACCTACAGGGACTAAATTTCAAACATTTTGTCCTTAGGGGCTAAAGTGTAATTTTTAGAAAAGTAAGTGATGATGATGTAAGCATGATGATGTAAGCTTGATGATGTAAGCACGATGATGTAAGCTTGATGATGTCATGATGATGTAAGCCTTGCTTGGTGAGCAAGTAAACTTGGGCTCCAAGCTTCCTATAGTGGCTGGCCACCTAGAGGGGGTGATGAGCAAATATTTTACTCTTAAGGATTAGTATGCAATTTTAGAAATAAAATTAAATCCAAAAAGATATTATTTTTCACCTATAAATAGGTGAAGGTGGGGTGGGTGCCTTTTTGGTTCACCTTTATGTGAAATTATCCCAAAACTATGACAAAATTTTCCCTCACCATTTTTCCCTTAGAAGCCGAGCCCTAGTTGTGACGCCCCGATCTACGTAGGGCCGTCACTTTACTTACTTAACTATATTTTACTGGAAAATTTGAGAATAATTTTTTTTTTCTTAACATACATATATATAAATATATTAGCTCATAGCAAACTTATCATACATACGTACTGAAATGAAAAGATCATTTGAAGTCTTTAGTATCAGATATACTATATAACATAATTTGTTTTGAGATATATACATATATACATAAACTTATTAACTCAGAAAAGGTTGCAGAAAATATGCGTAGTGGTATCCCACACCGCCCTTCATTCGCCGCATCGTTCACATATAGCCCACTAATTAAGCTGCAGGCTTCTTACCTACAGTATGAAATATATCTAATGAGTTTTCGCCCAGTAAGCACAAATGTAATCTCACAAAAATATGTTAACACCATATAACTTATGCATGAACCATTTATGTTCAATTATGAATCTTTTATGATCCATTATAGACTTGAACTTATTATCTTGCTTTAACATATGGGCCCCCTTGTGTACGTACCAAATGCACGCTCTCCAGATAAAGTTAGGGTTTGCAAGGTCCCTAACAATTCTGGGAATCATTAAACTTGAATATGAATAACCCTCCACCTGATGGGAGGTTGGTACGACACCTTACCTGTATATTCTTACCATGTGGTTTATCATTAATGATCATATCTCATGATGTCACTATATTATATCATAACTTACATTTCATTCATAACATGACATGTCTTAAAAACATGGCAATCTTGTAACCATGGCATATTTTTAAACATGGCATCTTTGAAAACATGACATTTTTGCAAACATGACACTTTTGTAAATATGGCATTTTTGCAAACATGATACTTTTGTAAATATGGCACATTTGTAAACATGGCACTTTTGTAAATATGGCACATTTGTAAACATGTCATTCTTAAAAACATGGCA
Organism: Ficus microcarpa; assembly: GCA_025413485.1. Lineage (NCBI taxonomy): Eukaryota > Viridiplantae > Streptophyta > Magnoliopsida > Rosales > Moraceae > Ficus > Ficus microcarpa. The sequence continues at coordinate 8,917,252 of CM046387.1, forward strand.
TTACGTATAATAGAACATAGCATAAAATATGTCACAGTATACTTGAAAATAGATTACTATCTTCCATACTACAGGTGAGGTTTGTACTTACCTCGTATGCTATGTCCTGAGTGTTGCGGCCTCAATTCGGGTTGCAACAGCAGGTCACTTCCTGCTATTTGAAAAAATATAAGATAAGGATCCTATCATAAAATGTTGGTAACCTAACCAACATTCACACATGATCTTAGTTATATGTCCCCCCTAACATACACATGATTACTTATTAGGTTATATAATATAACCTTTGTTACTAAGCCCACATGTATACAATTAGGGTTAGGCTACCATCCTAACCTTGGGCTTGTATCTTAATATCCTTAATCCATGAACTATTGGGTTATTTCCATTAGCCATATATCTTAGCCCAATTATAGTTCTTGGTATCCTTTAGAGTTATATTGGATAACCCTTAAGGTCAAACTTAGTCAAACTTTTGGTCAACCAAAGTCAACATTTAGTCAATAAGGTCAACCCTCTTTGGGTCAAACTTTGGGCTTTGGGCTTAGCCCAGTAACTCAGATATAACTTCCGGTTGCCATCTGTGATCGATTCGCTTACTAAACCTTAGCTTGAAAAATTCCATTTTTCCTTAACTTGGAAAATTTTGGGGAAACAAATCCCAAAAACTCTTTACCTAACTTGTAAAAATTCATACTCTTGAAATGGGCTTTATAAAATTATTTGAGGCTGAAAACTGCTATTGGGACAGTCTCCATAGTCAAAACAGTGGTTTTGGGGAAAAATATAGTTTTTTTGAACTGTTTTTAAAAAATCCTGTGTAGGAATTTCCTGTTCCCTGCACAGTCTTTATAAAACCATGTTAGTTTAAAAATTCATTTTGAATTTGAAAAAGTTGTCTTCATGAAAGTTCTAGTTCTCGAAAAATCCTAAAACTTTCGTGTTTTACAAAAAATTTAATTCAGACTCTAACAGGTTCATATTCTTGGTTGAATCCACCTGACCGTGCATAAAACCTGGGCACGGTTAGGCTCGGGTTTTCACTAAAAATGAGACCATTGGAGCCTTATTTTGGAAATCTGTTCACGTAGCCCTCTAGGAAAAACCCTTCTCTACAACTTTTATATTTTACGTTTTTCCCAATTCGGCCTTTAAAATCCTCAAATTCCACTTACTAGGAAACTGGGCAGTTTACATCCGAATTGGCAGTTTCCATTCTTAAATTCTGTTTATGTCCTATTACACGTAATCTAACTCAACCGAACACGCAGGAGCCTAAACAGCAAGCATGCAGCGTTTTCTAACGTCCCACTTTCTCATTCATGCAGCCCATTCGCACCCATGCAAACCATTACCAAGCATACATCCTTAGGGTTTGCATGGTTTCTATTTTCAACCAATCAAACCATTCCATCAACCTAACATGTTCCTACACATCATTCACATATTTGGGGACATATAACCATACTCAAGCATGAAACTTATAAACCCTAAATTCAAGCATCTAAAGCATAGAACCATGCATATAGAGCAAAATAAACCATCCTATCCTAAATCAAGCATTACACCAACCAAACCTAAATTAGGGCAATAAAAATGAAATTGAGCTTATGCTCTTACACTTTTCAACTTGAAATACAAATAAATTTCAAATTGAAAACTTAATTGAAGCGGTTAGCGCTAAAGAAAGATACCTTGGTTCAAGACAAGGGTTTGGCTAAGGTTTGGGCACCAAAGTTCTTCCTCTCTCCTAGGTCACCACAACCGGCCTCACCACTCTCCTAGGGGCACCAAAATCTCTTTTGGTCACTTGGTTGGTCCTAGCAATATTCGGCCACTCCCTAGACACCTCCCACTTCAATTTTTCTCTTCCTTTTCTCCTTCCCTTACACTCGGCCACTTAGGCCAAAATGGGTTTCAAATTTTTTTCAAACTTTTTCTTGGCTTCCTACTAGCAATCCAAACTCTTCCTAAGTCTTTCCCCCTTTAAATTTTTGCTTTTCTCTCTTCTCTCTTCCCTTTCCAATTTTCGGATTTTTTAGAACAAAAATGGCAAGAGTTTAGCTAGATTTTTGAATAAAATGAACACCACCCCTCATCTATTTATAGAGGTGGAAAACTTTCAAAAATTCTAAAAAAACCCATAGAGAATCAAAATTTACCCAAAAAGAGGGTGAGGTGGCCGGCTATTCCCTTGAAGAGCGAGGCTAATATTTCTTTCTATCACTAATTAATTATTTATGATGTCATAATTCTAAGATAAGGTGATGTCATCCACCTTAAGCCTTGTTTGGCTCTTTTCTTCAATAAGCAGTCCATTTTTAGCTACACAGATATTTCCAATACTGTGTTCACTTATACACAATATTTTTATACTGCACTGCAGTCCAAAATTTATCTGTGTAAAAATGGACAGTATAAAATTTTTCTTATTTTTCAAAGACCTTTTTGCCCTTTATTTCTAACTTGGTGTGCTTGATTTTTCTATGATGGTTTTGAATCTTAATCTAGCTATCTTGTCTGTAATGACGGTTTTTCACAGTATATTTTCCATACTGCTTGTCGTATTACTGTACCGTCATACCTTTGACCTCTATGGTCAACCTTTGACTTTTTCCGGTCAAATTTTGACAAAATCATGAATTTTGTTAAGTCTTTTTCCATAAAAAGCTTCATGCATGGCTAATCAATCACTTATTGAGTCTTATAACTAATTTAATGAGAACTCAAACATTTATTGATAAAATCATGAATTTCACATTGATATTCATAATTTTCATGGAATATTCCATAAACACATAATATAGACTTTAATTCCTCATGTATAAGGAAATCATGAGTCCATAGAAAATTTCGGGTCTTACACTAGTGAAGAAAAAAAGAAAGAGAAGAGAGAAAAAGAAAGGAAGGATTAGTGGTCGGAAAATTTTTTGAACCCCAACCAAGCTGGGGATGCCGATTGTGGTAGGTGGCAAGGGAAAAGAAAAGTTTGAATCAACCTAGTCCACTTCTTGAATTGATTAAGGTAAACCTCTTTTTGGACCCTAAGCTTTTCAATTCAAGTTTCAATTTGGAAATCTAAGTGTATTTCAAGTTGGTTTGTAAGAGCATAAGCTTAATTTAATTTCCATTACCCTAGTTTAGAAATTTTCAAAGTGTGCTTGATTTAGGTGCTTAGGTGGTTTTGATTTGCAAGTTATGCATGATTATGTGATTTGGTTGCATGAAATTAGGATTTGCATGATTGATTTATGATGTGATTATATGTCCCCAATATGCTTAAGTAAGTTGTAGAATTTGTATATTAGGTTGCTAGTTATGTTGAATGATTATGCAAACCCATAAATTTTACAAACTCTAGTTGGTGTAAAATCACCCAAGGGTTTGCATGTGAATGTATGATTATGTAATGATGAGATCTTACGTTAGAAATGCTGCATGACTGATATAGGCTCCCGGTGTAACCGGTTGAGTTAGTATGCGCATAATAGGACGTAAAATGAATCTAAACAAGAAAACTGCCAGTTCGGGTAAAACTGGCCAGTTTTCTGAAAAGCCGGATTTGAGGCCCTTAGAGGCCGAATTTGGAAAAGGCGCGGACAGTTTTCAAAAATAAGGTTCCAAAGACCTCCGTTTTTACAGAAACCCGAGCCTGGTTGGCCAGACCCAATATGCATGGTCAGGCAGGTTTAACAAGGGATAAGGTCAGGTTAAAGGCAGAATTAGGTTTTGAGTAAAACACGAAAGTTGTAGAACTTTTTGAGATCTACAACTTTCATGAAGAAAATGTTTTCAAAATCTAAACCGATTTTTAAGATAAAATAGATTTCCAAAAACTGTGCAAGGTTTGGGAAAATTCCTGCACAGAATTTCTAAAAACAGTGCAAAAGCAGGAAATTCTTGCACAAGCACTGATAATCAAGATTTATTGACTGTTTTAAGCAGTTTTTAAAAGAAGGACTAAAATTTATCAAACAAGGGTAAAAATAAACAAGATAAGCCCAGTTATTTCTTACAACACGGTATAACCATAAATCATAGCATAACTTGACATATCATGGCTTAACATGACTTAACATGGCATAACATGACTTAACGTGACATAACATGATTTAACATAGCATAACATGGCATACATGAAAACATGTCATATACTTGAAAAATAATTTACTATTTTCCATACTGTAGGTGAGGTTTGTACTTACCTGGTATTATATGTCTTAGGTTTCGTTGCTCCAAATTAGGTCGCAACAGCAGGTTACTTCCTGCTATTTAAAAGAACATAGGATAAAGATCCTATAAATCATAATCATAAAATGTTGGTAACCTAACCAACATCCCTGAGAAAACTTAGTTATATGTCCCCCATATATGTTTTTGACAACTTACTTGGTTACTAAATGTAACCCTAGGGTTTTAGGCCCAACTGACGTACTTAATTTCTTATTAGGTTACATTTGGTAACTTTTGGTGTGAGCCTAAGTCAAATTTGGGTTAATCTTTTTGGGTTACTAAGGCCCAATTTCCTAAGTTAGATCCTATCGGGTTACTATAATTAACATTGGGCTCTGGCCTAATTCAATAACTCAGGTATCCTTCCCGGTTACCATTGTTCATCATCTTGTTACCAAGTTTTAAGACAACTTGGGGTCCAAAATTTGTTTTTCTTTGCTTTGGAAAAACTTATTACTCTATGTCCTTTTTATATAAAAACCCTTGTTCAACTTGTGAAAAATTATAACTCTTGGAGTAGGGTTTCTAAAAATTATCAACTGTTGAAAACTGCCTTTGGAAAAGTTTCCTACTGCCAATTATCAGTATATGTGCAGGAATGTCCTTTTCCTGCATTGTTTTAGAAAATCATAAGCAGGAATTTCCTATTTCCTGTATAGTTTTTGGAATCCAATTTTTATTTAAAAATCTGGATTGAATCTGAAAAAGTTTTAGACCTTGAAAAACCCTACAACTTTTCTGTTTAGCTCAAGACCCAGTTTGGACTCTAACCTACTCATTTCCTTTGTTGAACCTGCCTGGGCGTGCATGAAGTCTGGGCATGACCAGGTTCGAATTCTTGTAAAAACCAAGGCCTTTGGAGCCTTATTTTCGAAAACTGTTCACGTTATATCCTAGGAAAATCCCTTCTCTACAACTTTAATGTTTTAAGTTTTTCCAAATTCGGCCTCTAAGGGCCTCAAATCCAGCTTTTCAGAAAACTGGCTAGTTTTACCCGAACTGGCAGTTTTCTTACTTAAGTCCATTTTACGTCCTATTATGCGCATACTAACTCAACCGGTCATACCGGGAGCCTAAAACAGACATGCAGCATTTCTAACGTAAACTTCCATCATACATCCATGTATTCTCAAAACATATTGGGGACATACAACCATATCATAAAGCATACAAGCAAACCCTAGAATCATGCAACCCTAATCACATAATAATGCATAACTTGTGAATCAAAACCACCTAATCACCTAATCAAGCACAGATCTAAAAATTTCTAAACTAAGGCAATGGAAATAGAATGAGCTTATGCTCTTACAATCCAACTTGAAAATACACTTAAATCTCCAATTAAAACTTAAATTGAAAAGCTTAGGGTTTTAAAAGAAATTTACCTTAATCAACACAAGGTTGTGCTAGGTTTTGATCCAAAAATTTTCCCCTCTTTTTCTCTCTACCACAACCGGCCTTCCTTGGCTTTGTGGGTTCCAAAATTTTCGGCCACCCTAGTTGGTGTTTCACCAAAAATCCGACCACCACCTAGATCAATTCCTTCTTCACTTTTTTTTTCTCTCTCTAGTGTTTGGCTTCTAAGGGGAAATGGTGATGGAAAATTTTTCCATAGTTTCGGGACAATTTCTCAATTTGTGAGGCAAATGGCACCCCCCCCCCAATACCTATTTATAGGTGAAAATTATTTAATTTTTTGGATTTATTTTTAATCCAAAAATTGCTTATGAGCCCTTAAGAAAAAAAATATTTGCCCATATACCCCTACATGTGGTGGCCGGCCATTGCTTGTCTTGGAGCCCAAGTTGATTTTTTTTTTTTTGCTTACATCATCATGCCATATCATCATGCTTACATCATCATGACATCATCTAGCTTACATCATCATGACATCATCATGCTTACTTTTCTAAAAATTGCACTTTAGCACCCTAAGGACAAAATATTTGCAATTTAGTCCCTATAGGTGGCCAGCTTTGAGTGGAGCCACATGGCTTCCAATTCATGCATAATCATCTACTTGATTCCAAAAATCCCTTAATATAATTATGCAGTCCATTTCCTTACTAACTTAAATAACATCAATACTGTTTTTTTTTTTTTTTTTTCAAAACAGTATTGTCATACTGGACTACGGTCCAGAATTCATTTGAGTAAAAATTAGACTGCGTATGGGATTTTCTTAGGACTTAAAACTACTAGGCCCTTGTTGTCCTAAATAATGTGCTTGATTTTTCTAGAGTGGTCTTGAATCTTATTCTTGCTTATTTGTTCGTAATGACATTTTTTCGCAGTAGATTTTCCATACTGCTTGCCATACTTACAGTACCGTCATAGTCAACCCTTTGACTTTACTGGTCAAACTTTGACCATCATAAAATTATAAATTTCTATTTTGCCTTTTTCATCAAAAGGCCTCATACATGACTAGGCAACTTACTTATTGAGTCTTATGGCTAATTAAATGAGAACTCAAATATTTACTGATAAAATTATGAATTTCATATTGATATTCATAATTTTCATGAAACATTACATAACCACATAGTACGAACTTAAATTTCTTATGTACAAGAAAATCATGAGTCCGTAGAAATTTTTGGTTATTACAATTATGTAGTCCATTTCCTTACTAACTTAGATGATATCAATACTGTTTTTATCAAAACAGTGTTGTGATACTGGACTATGGTCCAGAATTCATCTGAGTAAAAATTGGACTGCGTATAGGGTTTTTTTAGGAGTTAAAACTACTATACCCTTATTGTCCTAAATAATGTGCTTGATTTCTCTAGGGTGGTCTTGAACCTTATTCTTGCTATCTTGTCCGTAATGACGGTTTTACGCAGTATATTTTGCTAACCATACTTGCAGTACCATCATAGTCAACCCTTTGACTTTACTGGTCAAATTTTGACCATCATAAAATCATAAATTCCTATTTTGCCCTTTTCATCAAAAGGCTTCATACATGACTAGGCAACTTACTTATTGAGTCTCATGGCTAATTAAATGAGAACTCAAACATTTACTAATAAAATTATGAATTTCACATTGATATTCATAATTTTCATGGAACATTACATAAACACATAGCACGGACTTAAATTTCTTTACATACAAGAAAATCACGAGTCCATAAAAATTTCGGTTATTACAGGTGACAGGCTATGAATGATGAGTTTCAAGCTCTAATGAAGAATGAAACTTGGAGTCTTGTTCCTCTCCCATCTTGCAGGAAAGCTATTGGCTGCAAATGGGTGTTTCGAGTCAAGGAGAATGCTAATTGAACTATCGACAAGTATAAGGCCAGGTTGGTTGCAAAAGGGTTTCACCAGGTTGCTAGCTGTGATTTTTCAGAAACCTTTAGTCCACTAGTCAAGCCTACAACTATAAGAACTATTCTAACCATAGCCTTGAGCAAGCAATGGTCAATAAGGCAATTAGATGTCAATAATGCCTTTCTTAATGGAATTCTGCAAGAAGAGGTTTATATGGAGCAGCCAATTGGTTTTCAAGCAGATGCTACTAATTCACAGCTTGTTTGCAAACTACACAAGTCCTTGTATGGACTTAAACAAGCTCCACGAGCTTGGTTTGAAAAACTTCACTCAGCTCTTGCAGGTTTGGTTTCACTTCTGCCAAAACAGATCAGTCCTTATTCACTCAAGTCACAGATAAATTTTATGTCTTTATACTGGTCTATTTAGATGATATTATAATCACTAGAAGTGATGTTACTGTTGTTCAAAGTATCATTGAAAAGCTGAATCATGAGTTTACACTTAAAGACTTGGGAGAGCTAGACTACTTTCTTGGGCTACAAGTTTAGAAAACAACTGCTGGAGGTCTTCATCTCTCTCAGACAAAGTATGTTACAGATTTACTCTACAAAGCCAAAATGCAGCTTGCTAAAAGTGTCTCTACTCCAATGACAACAGGAGAAAAGCCAATTAGTCATGGGAGTGAACCAATTAGAGATGCTAGGTTGTACAGAAGTATTGTTGGTGCACTTCAGTATGTCACCATCACAAGACCAGAGTTAGCCTTTTCTGTCAACAAAGTATGTCAGTTCATGCAAGATCCCTTGGAGCTTCACTGGAAAGCTGTAAAAAGGATTCTCAGATACTTGTCAGGGACTCTTGACTTTGGTTTAGAGCTTAAAGCCGTACCAATTGAAGACTTGAATCTTGTTGGCTTTAGTGATGCAGACTGGGCATCAAATCCAAATGACAGGAGATCAACATCTGGGTTTTGTGTTTATTTTGGCAACAATCTGATTTCTTGGAGCTCTAAGAAACAACACACTGTTTCTCGATCATCAACAGAAGCTGAGTATTGAAGTTTAGCTGCTTTGGTTGCTGAAATTACCTGGATCAAGTCATTACTGTCTGAATTACAGGTTCCCACTCTTAGAACACCAATCATTTGGTGTGACAATCTTAGTACAGTAATGATTTCAGCAAATCCAGTCTTGCATGCGAGGACAAAACACATAGAAATTTATCTGTATTTTGTTCGAGAGAAAGTTTTGTAGAAATAGATTGAAGTTAAACATGTGCCAACAATGGATCAGATAGTAGACATTTTTACTAAGGTAAACTCTAGTTGTAGGTTTGCTTTTATGCGAAGTAAACTCAAAGTATAAAATTTTTCTACTATGAGTTTGAGGGAGGCTGTTAAGGATAATCAGTTAGCCGTTAGTTAGACAGTTAATGTTTGTTAGAAGTTTATTAACTCATGACAGGTGTCATTAAGGAATTGGCTGTGTAATCAAGTTAGTTAGTTAGTTAGAAAATTCTAATAGCTAATTATAGCTTGTAAATTGTTACTTTACGAATTAATGGGACAATTTCCTTTTTACACAAAACTTCTCTTCTTTCAGTTTTTCATTTTCTTTCAGTTTCTTTACGGGTTGAGACCTATGAAATCCATAATAAGCGGCTAATGAACAAGGGTTAACATTGAGAAACGTGTTTGCATTATATTACTGTAGATTGCCTGGTCAAACAAATTATAATAATCAAACCTTCAATAATAATTATTTTCAGAATTCAACTGTCATTTTTGTCATCTCTTACTGCAGGCCAAGAATATGATTATGAACGAAAGGTCAGTTGTCGTCTTTGTTTTTCTTTTTCTGATACAAACACTCCAAAGGAAGCCGGCCAAGGACGGTCCTTGATTCGTCGAAGCTTTCGATGAATCTTCTCTTCAAATGCAACTTATAAATAGACTCATCTCCAAGAGACAGTACTACTTCACCAAATTCAGGGGCGTGCCAAAAATAAAATTAAAAAAAAAAAGACACGTAAAGATATATTCTCCAATGGCTTCTTCTAATCACTTTATTAGCTTTGCCATTGCAGTGATTCTCCTTCCCGCCATTGCCTTCGCAGCTGAATACGTTGTTGGAGACGACAAAGGGTGGACCATGAATTTTGATTATCAAGCATGGGCCGAGGACAAAGTATTCTATGTCGGTGACACATTAGGTAAGTGTATACAACTAATCGTTCTGATTGAATCTTCATTTTAAACTCACTTTTCAATTTAAAAATTCAAACTTTATCAGAAAAGAACAGTGTAGAAAAACGTTTCAATAGCGAGCTCAAAATGTAGATCCAAATGAGGGTTTATTCTCTTTTATATATTCTTTTAACAACAAAAATATTTAATTCAGAAGCAATTGGATCCAACATGTGAATCATGTAAATCTAGAACACAGGAGATTTTTCTCGCAGTGTTGAATAGTGCAAAAAATAAAAAATAAAAATTCTCTAGACAGTGATTCAAACAGATAACAATTGAAGTGTATCCGTAATCTTTTTGAACAGTGTTCAACTACATTGCTCCAAATCACGACGTCTACAAAGTGAATGGAACGGCTTTCAACGGCTGCATTGCCCCTCCGGATGCAGAGAAGTTCACCTCCGGGAACGACATGATAGAGCTTAAGACGGCAGGAAACAAATGGTATCTTTGTGGAAAATCAGGACACTGTAGCACTGGACAGAAGCTTAGCGTTACTGTTTCCAACTCGAGTGCTCCTCAACCATCCCCAAGTAGTTCTACTGCTCCTTCTGCGATCTTCTTCTCTGTCTACCAAGTCTTCATAGCACTCACTGTCGCTTTAGTGGTAGTTAATCACGTTGTCTAGCTTGCTATCTAGCTTTGCTCTTGGTGTTGATTTCTAAAAGTTCAATGAGAATTAGTATTTTTATATGCCGGTCAGATAACTACATTTGATTTTTTTTTTTTTTTTTTTTTCTGTTGCATGATTCTCGTAAGATGTTTACGACCGTCTCCGGAGCATATATTTTTTATTAATGAAATACAATACTTCAATTTTCGGGTCAATGTTCTTCTTTTTTTGGCCAAGCAAGACAATCAATTATACCAATTAGCATATTTATACACACTAATGGAGGATAATGTTGGGGAAAACTTTAATTGATGAAAACTATCACCAAATCCAAGATCTCATGTTAAATTATCAAAAAAAATTAATCGAAAGCGTACCTAAATCCATGAAGACAAATTAAAGAAGGATGGAGTCTTCCACAGTCAGATCTCTTTAGTTTCCTGATGTGCTCTATGGATTCTTTCTCTTAATGTGGAAGGAGGAGGAGAGCAAATATTACGTATTATGATTTGACTTGAGAACCACAACCCTTATAATGAGCTTTATATACTAACTCAAGTTAGGTTCCCATCAACCCTAATTTAATTAGTATTGGGTTTCTACACATTAAAGCCTGTGCCCAATAGATATCTCTAGAGCCCAATTAATAGATCATTTATTTAGCCCTATAAAATTAGATAGCCTATATTATAATTATTATTTAATATGTAAGCCCATAATAGGAATTAATAAAATCCCAACAGATAATAGCATAGATCCATCACGGCTCCCCCAGATCTTGATCTTCTAACGGTGAGAACTTACGATCTCCTAATGGCGAGATCTCGCGATTCTCACGTTGCTCACGCTTCAGGAGTTTCATCAGATGTCACTGGTGCTCATGGCGAAATTGGGACGACAGTGTCGAGCTTGCAAGAGTTGCCAACATCGGGTTCGCGACCTCTGACAATAGGAGGTGTGTCTGATGATGAGATGGAAGATGTTAGGGGGCAACGGCAACAATGATTTTTCACCACGTCTTGTACGATTGACGGTGTCTAGCAATGATGGGGGTACTTCAGTAATTTTGAAAGGAAAATGCTATTATTTTCCATGTTTTTAAAATCATACTATTATTTTCATTTCTTATCCCACAATATGCTATTTCCCTCTTTGTCCGCTAATCTATTAACAATATTGATTATAGGTGACATAACACATAAGCATATTATCAAATATGAAAATGTGCACGACATCGTCGACATTTCCACAACATTATCCATATAATAAACTCAACATGGATAACGGAGGGAAGGATATTTCTCCTTGGAGTATCCGTCAAATGTCCACAATGTTCAAAAATATCTGCGAATATTTGTGAATATCCAGGATATTTTTGGATATTTCCACAAAATGTCAAAAAACTTGGAGAATTTTTTTCTTCAAAATTTCAATTTCGTCAAACATTCCATTTTTTTTTTTAATATGAATAAAATGTGACAACATACTACACAAGATGAAGATCATGGTTGAATATAGTAGGTGAGGGTATTGGGTGATTGTAGCATATAAGAAGACGTGGTATGATTTAAATGAGTCAAACCGATAAGAATTCGCCTTGAGTTTTCATTTCATGAGCTTAAGACTCAAGCAAGTTCATATGGTTATAGTTCTCCTTATAGTTCTCAAATGGTGTCTTGTTTAGAAGTACAAAATCGAGACGGTTTTTTCAATATATTGGTATATCCTCCACCACAAATTAATATCGAGATGCCATTGCACACCCATCAAAACTACTCATCAAATTGAACAAATTAAAAATATCCAATTTATGGGTTAGTAGTTGGTAGAGACCAAGAAACAGACATGTGAGACTTTAACAATTACCTTCAAAACTATTCAAAAGTAATTACCTTCAAAACCATTCAAAAGTAATATATTGACAAATGTATTGTTTATATTCGATCACAATTGACACGTACCTAATGTTTTTCAACCTGTTAGAAACTCTTTTGGGATTAAGTATATTTGAAACTTATATGTACTTTTTTATGTCTGATATTTAATTTTTTGGTATTCTATTTTATTAGAGTATGTTATTCGTAATGATCAATGAATACATAATATCATATTAAAATTACAATCTTAATAGTTATGTTTTAACATTACATCATGCAACATAGCTCTTATATTTGCTTAAAAAATATATTATTTTTGTTATAAAATGTAACAACCCATGCCTCCCATTGGTATGATATTGTCCGTTTTGAGCCTTGTGCCCGCATGATTTTACTCCTGAGCTCACCTCAAAAGGCCTCATACCAATAAGAGGTGGTCTCTTTACTTATAAATCATCACATAAACCCATTCCCAAGCAATATAGAACTGCACAACTTACATTTTCTTTTAAAGACTGATGACTATCACAATCACTACTCCTTTTAGAGCCCAACATCCTTCTTGGTCATACTTCCGACTAGGTATAGGCTCCAATACCATTTCTAACGATTTAGACTTCCATTTGGTATGATATTGTCCACTTTGGGTCTCATACCCACACAATTTTGCTCTTGGGCTCATCCTAAAATGCCTCATCCAATAAGAGATAGTCTTTTTACTTATGACTAATCAAATATATCCATTTTCAAACTATTTAGGATGGCACAACTTACCCTTTCCTTCTAGAGATTGATGACATTATTTAAATACCCATTTTCTCTCCCTTATTTGCATGTCTTTTTTTTCGTATGTGCTCGCAAGCCGCAAGTGAACAAATCACCACAAGTAATAAAGTGACAAAATATCGAGTATCGTCCCACAAAGGTTGAAATTAAGAAACTAAATACCGCAATTAAAATTACTCAATTTTATCTAATCAATCAAAATTAAAAGGAAATGAAATTAAGCAACAAAATTAAGAAATTAAGTTAAACTAAGGATAAGCAGAATAAAAGCAATCAAAAATATGGATTGAAGGGAACTTGATAACATGTAAGGCTAGGAGGTTTTGATTTCACTTGACTAAACTCTGCTTATGCAATTCAAGCCTTGTTAATTGAATTCATTCAAATCATTAATCGTAGGTGCCAATTTTAATTTCACTCCCTCTCCCAAGTGCCGTGTAAAAATAATACGCAAAATTAATTAAATTAATATCCCTATTAACTCAACCAATTAAGCACTCATTACGCAACCCTAATCTAGTGATTACCCAAGTCATATTAGCCTAATGAACTTAATATTACTATGGGTTGTGTTTCCCAAGTCCCAAATATGAAATTAACTCTCCCAATCCAAATTTCACTCATCTAATAACTCTAATTTAAGGAAATATCACATTAGGAAAAAAGCATAGAGAAACACAAAAGATTCCGAATGCAATTCAATCAACAAACAATAAATTCATCAAAACATAGTCATCATCAAGCTATATCATAGCCCCTAACTTAGAAAGTTTAGCTAGACATCAAAATCCTCAAATCCACAACGAAATTCAAAATAAACATCAAACCTATGTTCAAGATCAATTCAAAGAGTAAATAAAAGTTCAAGAGCTACATAGAGAGAGGAAGGTGGAAGCAAGGACTAGTTCAAGAACAAGCTCTCCAATTTTCAATCTACTTGAATCTCCAAGAAAAGCCCTCAAAAACCTTGAAGCTTTCACTTCTGTTTATCTGAAATTTGGGTCTCCAAAAAGCTGCCCTTTGTTTTTGTACGATTCCCTTTTAAATCCTTCAAAATCAGCTCATTTTCGCCTTAAATTAAGTCATGCATGTGTGCATGTGCTATAGCAAATGAAAAGGGGGCTGCCGCGTGCATTTGGTGGCTAGGTCTTCTTAGGAGGCGCGCTGCAGTGGATGAAGAGAGGGCTACAACGCACCTGAAACAGGGCAGGGGCAGGCTGCAGTAGACATTTAGTGTGCTATAGCCTGCAGAAACAAGCTCTTTGGCCTGGGAGTTCAAGCGCGCGCTGCAACAGATGTTTGCTACGCTGCAGCCTGCTTCATGCTCCTTTGATTCCTCTTTTTGGTACCTTTTTTTGTTCGTTCTTGCTTTTACCTTCAGAAACAACATGAACATAATAAATTAAAAACACTAATAAAAGTGCTCAAAAACCAACAAAATGTCTAAGAATAAAAATTGATAAAATCACTCTATTAACTCTCATAATTTATAAGTTATATTTCCAACATACAAGTATGTTAACCTTCAGTGTATCCAAATTCAAAAGTCACAAATAAGAAGTTATATATTCATCTTAGGAAAATCTCGTGTGGAGTTTCACTCATCCATGAATGATCACAAAGAAGATCTCCTCTGACAAATCGGATCTCCTCCATGCAGCCACGATCATGCACGGATGAGGAGATCTGATCTCCATTGGTGGAGTGCGGCAACAACCTACGCCATGCGTAGATCACGACGTCTCCAATCATCACAGACATCTGGACACGGTGACAATGACGATGTGGCAGATCCAAGATCCCCTTTGCGGCAAAACCATTACTGCAAAGAGGTGGAGAAGATTCGAGATCTCCTCCGATTGTGAGCTGTGGCCGTCTAGAGGTGGAGGAGATCTCACCGTCTAGTCATTGCCTCGTGTCGGTGGAGATGATCTTCAATCTGTTCTTTTTATTTTTATTTTTTTACTTTGGTGAATACGTTTATGATGATTGCTAGCTTTTTTTATTTAAATGAATTTTGGTGATTTGTTTGAGTAATCCAATGATATAATCAACCGGTAGATACTAGCCAATTTCCTATCGAAGGATGTGGTTGCAGGTTGTTAACCATCTAGTATCTTGTCCGTAGAGGTGGTTACCGACTGGTGACCAACTGGTATCTTACTAGAGGAGGTGGTTACCAACTAGTATCTTGTTGCGGAGATGGTTACCAGTTAGTGACCATCCAGATAATAACCAGTATCACAGTGGATGCTAGATAACAACCAATGGGTGACCATTGGCTGGGTTGGTATCATTATTAATACTAATTGATAACTTAAGGGTATAATTGGTATTTTATACCAATAAGTAAATAAATGTTATATGATGACATGACATGACCGTTTTTGCAACAGGTTTTGTTATGTGGCAAAAATCAATCCAAGGTATGAATCTATGAAATTTTTCTAAAGTAAAACCAAATGTAGTTCTTGCCCAAAATGTGACCTTATAAATTTTTAGGATTATAAAATATGACTCTCAAATTTTACACGCAGTCTTATGTTTGTTCTCAATTTTTAATTTTACACAACACACTACCCTAAATTTTTGACGGTCTAAATTTTTTCTTTTTAAAATTTTGATACTTCATACAATACAATACAATGGTAAGCAGACATTGTACAATATAGTAATTATGTTTATACGGTGCGAAATCAAATGACGCACTGTATATCAACAATACATTATAGTAGAATATAATACAAAATCTTAGAATACGACTCGTCAAACAAGCCTTAAAAGGCATACCTTTCTAGACACCCAAAAGCGACACTGAAAGTTTCTCCATTAATATCAGTTTGCAGATATACATAATATTTCCTCGACCATATATCATTTTTAAGCACGATTAGAACATACACTCCAATTGAAGATTTTTAAATGCGATGAATTTTTTTAACAGAAATTGTATAGAATGACAAGGGTAACAAAATAAGTATCATATTGTTATTTTTTTTAAACACATTTCAAGGTTTTACACTTTCTAGTTCCTTTTAAACCAAACACATATTTCTATACAATAACTCACTTCTAATCAAAACATTAATCAAACATCCGCTTAATTTTATAGTAAATGTATTTCATCACTTGTTAAAAAAAAAAATGAATCAAAAGAAGAATTCTGCAATTAAATTGAAAAACGCAAGTAAAGAATATTATCAACACTTAACGTCCTGCAATGATAAGGAATTTCTATTTATCAAAATGATAAGGAATTTCGTTCCTACACAAATTCAAAATATTGCGTATGGAATAATGCGGGCATGCAAATACCTTGTTAGCAGAAATTTGAATTTCTAATTCCCTGATTTTTTGGATTTGAGGCTTTCAACACACAGCAAACGCCATTAATTCTCCACAGATTCTTTAGAACACGCAATTATACATATAGAACTTTACTTGTAACTATTCTCTCATTTATATGTCTACAAATTTGCATATTTCATACGTGTTGGTACCAATCCTACACTCAATGCCATTGAATCTACTAGTGAAGATGCAATGTTTTTTAAATGATCCACCAACTCCTGATCTCTTTCCCTGATCTTCAATCACAATCTTTAACGAGTTTTTTATGTCACCTAATGCCCATGCTAAAGAGATATGAGGGTGTGGATCCTGAAAAATAAAAACAAAAATAAAAAAAATAAAACAAAACAAAACAAAACAAGAAAAAAATAAATAAATAAACATCATAAAGAAATATATAATTCTCCTTATCTTCCTCTATTATTCGTGGAAAGATTAACTAGACGTGTTCATAATGAAGTATCAGCAAAAAAGCATACCTTATAAAATTCAGGAAGATGGTGACGTTTATAAACCTCGTTGACTGCTTGAATTTGATTTGTTATCTGAAATTAATTGAATTTAGCTACATATTAGATAAAATGTTGTCCATAGGAGGGAAGAAATCATGTGCGAATCTTTTTTTTTTTTTTTTAAAGACAATTATTTTTGAAGAAAATTCAAATAATTTCATTCTTAAAAGCTTTAAATTAATTAATTGGACCTAAGATAGTCAAATTTAATTTTTGCTTATTTTTTTGGTCAATTATAAGTTGGTTTGTTGCTTTTGTCCTCTCTTAATTTTCATTTTCATAATTATTTAGTTTTAAAACTTTATTTGTAGTTTTCGTTCTTATTTTGGCTAAAATTAGAGTACACTCACTCTCTTTATATCAACTCCCCCGTTATTATGTGATATCAACGAGTATCTCGTGACTATTTTCTCAATTTATATGCAAATCAACATGTTAATACATGTAGTGAACTAAATAGATGTTAAACGATACAGGAGTTTTCAATGATTACTCTTTTTTTTGTAATCATCAGTGGACCAAATTATAAAAATAAGTGCATGTATTAATTTACATTTGATAAATGACATTTTAAATGACTTGCTATAAAAGGTTAAACACATGAAACTTATATATTAAATTAAATAAGTTTTATAAAATGATAAATAATATCTAATGCAATGATAAAAGATAAAATTATTATTTAATAGAATATTATAAAATAAAACAAAACGAAATATAGTTTTTGTTTCTTAGGAGTTTCTTATTATTTGACAAAGCTATATTTTTTTAGCATAAAAAATGATCGTTAAATTCTTTTTTTTTTTTTTTTAAAGATCGTTAAACAAATTCAATCACATACATGCTGTCCAATACTGGCATTTGTGGCTACAGTAGTTACTTTTTCAGCTTCTTTTTCCCCCGTGTTTTAGCGTACCAAAAAAACGAATAAAAAAATAAAAAAAACTCTATTTGTTATTATATTTTTTTCATGTATAAACAAAGAAAGAAATAGAAAAAATTTTGAAGAAAGAAAACAAAAACTCTATTTGTTATTATATTTTTTATGCATAAGAAAACAATAAGAAGAAGGAAAGTATTTTTCTAGATTCTTATGAATAAATATGAAAAACAAATAGAAGATAAAAAACAATGTGAAGAAAAAAAGTATTAAAATGGCGTCAATGCCTTAAGGAAGGTGTATGCATGAGGAACCCAGTTCAAATGAGAATCATTTTAGTGAGTCACTTTTTTTGCGGAAAAAAAAATATATATAATAAAAATATAAAGAACAGTTAAAAAAACTTGAGAATAAACAAAATCTAAAAAAAAAAAAAATTCGAAATCAGTAAGGAATATTTAATTTAGCTTTTATTTTAATTAAAAAAAAAAACTTAAAAAAGCTATGTCAAGTAGGTAAATAGCAAGTTGTAGATCTAAAATATATTTAATGAGCTCTCTAAGTTCAATGCTTATTAATTTTCATTAAAATTTTTAGCCAACTACCCAATTTCTTTCAACCATTGGATCTATATATCCTACAATTAAAAGAGTGATACCCATCCATGGATAAATGTAAGAGAAACCATTGAAATCTCACCCATATATACATGTGTATATATATATATATATATATAAGAGTTTTTAATGGTTACTCTTTTTTTTTTTTTTTGTAACCATCTATGGTTACAGACAAAATTATAGAAAGTAGTGCACGTTTATGACCTTTTATAATAGGCTAAAAAAATAAAAAATAAAAAATAAAAAAAAAACTGGTTACCCTAAACGTTAAGTTCAAAGACTTTTAAAGTTGGACAATTGGATATCTGGAATCAAATCCAGATTCATGATGGAAAAAAAAATTTTTTTCCTTGATTATTTTAATTTCCATTTTGATTAATATGTTACAACTCTTTTTTAACAAATTCCTATTTAAAAAAAATGCATTAACAGCGTCGAGTGCATCCATCAATAACACATTTAGAAATTTCAACTTTTCGTTTGTGTCTTGCCTCTGATATTTTTCTCCGTAATATCTTACATGGAAATTTTTTTTTTTTTTTTAAATGCAAGGAAGAAACCAAATGCATGATATGAAGCAGCAAAAAATTAATTGAATGAAAAAATAAATGGGAAGGGAAATGAATCAAGATTCAAAAATTAAGAAATGAATCTTAGTTTCCATTTAAATTTAAAAAAAAAAAAAGTACATAAAAAATCATAGCATGTTAAGAATAAGTTACCTATCCACGAAATATTTAATGAATTTTATAAGTTCAATGCTCATTGATTGTCATAAATGTTTTTTGGTTATCTATTCAATTCATTTCAACCATTTGATTTATATCAAACGGCTAAAATGATAGTAATCACCGATAGATAAATATTTGAGTTACTATCAAAATCACACTCACACAAATATATATATATATATATATGTGCTTCAAGAACAAGACGCATTAAACACCCATAGAATGCGATTCCAAAAAAAATAAAGGCAACGAAAAGAGGATACGATACCTCAACTAAACCCGTGGAAGTAACTTCCAGTGACAGAAAGGTTCGCGTGCGATTATCATTGACAAAGACTTCCCATTTACTAAATTCAATCCAATACCTGTTTTACATAAAGTAATGTTAATATATATGAGAGTCAAATTATTAATATAGCAAAATTATAATTTGTGACGTACGAGAGTATGAGTTAATTAATTTATATGTGGGTTCTTTAATCTCTACAGTGATGAAGATATACATTAGTATTAAATTTTATATCTGATTCCATAATAAAGCACAAAATTCAACTTTCCATTTGAAAAAAGAAAACTTAGAATTCTCGTGTGTACAACTTTCTTTTAATTAATCGAATAGTTGGACGCGAGTAAGGATATAATTCGTAGAGCTTTCGCTTTTGCTTTTAATCACTAAAAGAGAAACAAAAACTATGATTTCTCAATAAATATTTGGAATGAAAGAGCTTATGAGGTCAAAATGATTTTCAAAGTTTTCTAATCAATAATAAAATATTAAAATGATGTATATGGTGTTTTAAGTTTATTAAGATGAGCTTTTTACTAGAAGTCAAATATTTTGGCTTTAATACAAGAAGCTCTTTTAGAGGTTGGAAGTTCTTCTGACGAATCATTCAAACACTTTCAGAAGCTTCCTTTGGATTCCTAGGAAACTCTACCAAACGGGCATTTAAGTAATTATTAGATATTCTTAGGTCATTGGCTGAATTTGGTTGTGTGTGTATATATGTATATACCTTGTATATGTATATATATTTATACATATATATATATATAAATGTATAACTCTATATCGAGTTCTATAATTTAGGGACGATAAGTTTTTGGCTTCAAAATCCGTCATTTTTTAAAAGCTTTGCTCTTTCAAAAACATCCGCAACACAGCCACCATCATTATAAACACAAGAGAGCAATATTGTAAATCTGACCGTCTTTGAAACCGAAGCCTATGACGGAGCATTGCCACAACTGAGTCAATGTGGTGCAGTTGGATAGGAACAGTTCTGCCCAGGCTTATATGGAATTCCTTTCCCAACGCCACTTGATCATTAAGCTTGTGATGATCATCGTCTTTCCATAGAATGTTGCTAAGTGCGACACAGCCAGCGTTAACCATGTAAAGACCGGGCACAACTCTTGCTGCTTTCTTCAAGAACACAGCTACCTCGTGCCTCGCCGCTATTGGTACACAAACTACAAACCAACACATTTTTATATATATACACATATATACGTATACATATATACACACATAAAGGATCCAAGAGCTTTAGTGCTAGGGCTAAGAGAAAATACCAATACAATTATACATGCGTTTATGGAACGGCGGAGCTAGCCTTCTGGCACTTCATTGGGGTGTATACTAAAACTATCCTTCATGACAACTGCATTTTCATGCAATTGAAAATTTCTTGTTTGATGTATATGACCAATGAGCTTTCATGAGATACTTAATTTTGAGTCTAAATAAAAAGAAAATATCACAAAATATATTTGACTAAGCACAATGTAGCTCCGTCCTATGTAACTAACCACATGGCTCATGTAATTCATTGGAAATTAAATTGATAGCAAACTATGACCAAGAGATTAGGAAATGCAACATGCCTCCATGAGATGCCTCATAATCGTACGACGACTATATTAAATTTTTATTTTACGAAATTTAATTAATAATATCTCAGAAAACGGGGAAATTAATAACTATAATAATAATTATTATTATTAATAAAATTATAAGAAAGGGAACGAATATAAGAACAAGATATACACTACGATTTACTCACCTGGAATGTATACATAAAAAGTACTGTTCCACTGGAGTTGACGAAAAGTTCTAGCTCTGTTTGGCTGCCCATCGTGAAAATTTTCCAAAGCCCCTTCATGAGAGATGTTTATATATATATATATATATATATAAGTTGATTTTTTTTCCCTTCTGAAAGGATAAATTAAAGTAACAAAACAAATACGATAATAAATTATCCATTTTAGTATTTCATCAAGGCTGGTTTTTCTCCAAAAAAAGGCTGGTTTTTAAAAGCCCAAGATTTGCTAGGTTTATTGCTTAATTAGAATTGAATTGAAGGGAAACTAATCAAACTACGTTTAAGACTATCAACATCACAAACTCTGACGGCCTTTCTCGAAGATCCTCATGATATTTTGCTTTCTTTTTATCTATTTTTTTCTTCTCATATTTTTGGTTCATACCAATCTTCATCTAGCTGTTTGCCATTTAGGTTTTTAATGTTTTGTGTGTGTGTGTGTGTGTGTTTCTTTTTTTCTTTTTTTTTTTTTGGGGGGGGTTCTTGTTAAATACGCAACTTCCAAGTGCTAGATCTAGAGCAATACCCAACTTCTACAAGTACAGTTTTTCTTTTGAAAGGATGTTCATTTGTTGCAATAGAAGAAAGATAAAATTAGATCATAAACATTTGATTTGAGAAAGTTCCAAGCACTTCAGATTTGTGCGCATCCAGATTTTCGAATTTTAACAGATTTAAATAGAAAGCACATCTTTTATATAACTGCTG
Organism: Ficus microcarpa; assembly: GCA_025413485.1. Lineage (NCBI taxonomy): Eukaryota > Viridiplantae > Streptophyta > Magnoliopsida > Rosales > Moraceae > Ficus > Ficus microcarpa. The sequence continues at coordinate 8,939,206 of CM046387.1, forward strand.
TTGGTCATCTTTTAAACGAACAGTCAAATTAGCACATACCGAATCCCAACCATCTGTCATTATGCTTGTCTACTATTTCTCTTTCTATCAAAATCTATCTAAAAGAGGCTTTTTGAGGAACGCCCAAAAATAGAGCATCTCTAAAATATTACCTTATCTATAATAGCTTTAGGATTTGTTACCCTTTTACAATGTCAAATAAAAGTGGTCAACCAGGGAAAATTCCAAACCAAAAATTAAAAGAGGGCAAATATCCTAAATGTGTACTAAAAAGGTTATTCTCATAATTTCCTCAAAATAGAACCAACGGAATCCAAATGGAGAAGCGACCATTAACAAAATAAATAAATAAATAAATAAATAAATAGAGAAGCGGCTTTCCACCTTTTTCTACAAAATCATTATTTTTCTCTATTGCTTAGAGCATGTTTTAAGGATGATAAAACTAATTGGCTTAGGTTTGATCTGGTTTGACATTGCGGTCTCAAATTCTTGTAGAACCTATCAAAATTCCAAATTATGGAATCAATAAAGTCATAAAAGTGTGTGCAAGGTTTTAGTCCATTAGACTCGTACTCAATTATTAAACTTCAATATAATCTGTATAAATTTTTTCGTTCTAACTTTAAATGGATGTAATAAAACGAAAAAGAAACCAACAGAAAAGCCGCAGTCTCATTAAGGTTGCAAGTTATCTGCATCATTCTCTTCATGATTTCCGCAAATTTGTTTCCTCTGTGCATTACTCACAGACGGTAGTTAAGCATAATGCATCTTCTATGTAAGAACAAAATCAATTTGTAGACAACATAAGTAATAGGAAGCGGAATCGGGGTAGCTTAAAAATGGGACTTCAAAGTGAGGAAAATTGGAGGCAACTTTTAGTTTTTAACTTTGTTTTCTGTTTGAATATATTTACGGTTTTTATGATTTCAATCACAGTTTCTAAACCTCAAACCAAACCAACGAAAAATCCAACAACTTTGACCGTTCATTTTAACATTAAATACGTTTCACTTTCACCTCTAATTGGCAGTAAATGTGACACTCTACTCGTCATGGTTAGATATTGCCAAGCTCATATTTGCAGCATAATTAGCAAGAACTAATAACCTATTTGGATTGCATACTCATTTCCAAAATAAAAAATTTTCTTATTTAAAATGAGAAAATCATGAGTTCAAATGTGAAAAAATTTTCCTCTTGAAAACAAAATTTGTTTGGAAAATTATAAAATAAGAAGAAATTGTGTAGGGAATAATAAATTAAGAGAATAATTCTAAAAGATTCTAAAAGGATTTCAAAATAATATTGTACAAAATATACTTGAGAATGAGATTTTTTTTTTTTTTTTTTTTTCAAATGAGAAGAATGAAACAAAAAGTTGAGAGAAAAACAATAATTTGCTATCTTTCCACCCATTTTCAAAATGAGCGTAGGCAACAAATAGATTTTCTAGGTTAGAGAAAAGGAAACAATTCCCTGGTGAGAATTGCAAGGACCTAATCATGTTACTGTAATCTCCCCCGTGATCTTACTTTTACCACACGTTTGTTTCCTAGGTTTAGCTCATATTGAAATAAATTTCATTTTAAAACAGTATATGGTGAACAACAATCCAAACTGAAATCCCATTTTGAATATTAAAAAGCGACTCATTTCTAAAATTATCACCTCCTCTTTTACTCTTTTCGAACCTTTTATGAACAGTAACATTTTTCGAGACAAAAGTTTATCTTATACTTCAAGTTCTCATAAGTCATAACTTTTTCATTTTATCTCTGATTAAAACGATTTTTTTTTCTAATGTACTCATAACGAAGAGATGAACAAATCCTCATTGATGACTCTTGGAATGCAGGACATCTCAGGTTTCACTATTAGTATGCTAATTATCTTTTAATCATTTTTCTTTTGTTTCTTTCTTTTTCAAGACAATTTAACTTCAGAATTTTCTTTTTTATACGTCTAGAAGTCCTAGCTCAATTAGATTACTTGTTATATTTTATTTGTCATTCAATCAAATTTATTAAGTAATTCAATCAATTCTACTCCATTCCTTTCGGCTTCAAACTTCTACTCTTCTAACATCAACTACTACTGCATTGACTAAGCACTCAAGCTCAACCTAAAAGATTAGGGCTTCGTTTGATTTGTTAGTTGAGTTTGAAAATTTTAAGTTTAAGTTGAAAATTTTAAATTTAAGTTGAAAATTTGTCAGAAAAGACAAACTTTTTCAGAAAAAGATAAAAATTGATATGAAAAAGTACATTTTAATTGAAAATGAGCTAACGAACCAAACGTCCCCCATTCTCGATCAAGTTCAGAATGTCTAAACTTAAAATGTCCGATGTCTGAGCTAAGAAAGCTCAACCAACAAGCCATACGGAGCCATCCCAACTTAAATCTCAATATATCCCAACTTCAACGTATGAGAAGAGTATCTCAACTATTAAGCTATTAAGCTCATCCAACTTACTCATCAACATAGAGTGACTAAATACGCCTATATATCTATGATTGTGATTGTTGTTATAACTTTACTATATGTGACTAATGTTTATTTTTCCACTTCCCCCAACCCCAACCCCCACCCCCACCCCCAAGATGGTACTCTCTTTGGAGTCACGAATTTTGTATTTGATGGATTGGACTGCTCGTTTGAGCTTGTTGGGCTCTGATACCATGTGTAAGTTGAGATTTCTAAGGAATTGGACTTCTATTTTAAAAGATCAACCTATTAAATAGAGTGACACAGTACCCTTATATACCTATGACTATTATAATTTTACAATGTGAAACTAGGATTTCATTTTACCCTTAACAATCTATTCTATAGTCAAGACGATTAGCACAAGTTTCACACTTGGAAAAATTCAACCCAAATATAGCCACAAGCAATTGGTTTGTGTCTGAGTTGAGGAGCTCAATATTCACGCTTGCAGAAAAATAAAGATACCAAAGAAGCCAGTTAGGTCCACCACCAAGCCAGGAACAACTTCATTCAAGTCCTCGACAATGAGCTCCGCATCCTTGTTAGCAACCCCCTCATCGTCACGCTACTCAAGGTTGTAACTTGTAAGAAAAACCAAAATACAAGTCAGTAGTCATCACCTCAATAGATGTCACGGTGGTGTCTATCATTAATTCATCTCTATGAGCCTCAACACCTAGAACCTTAATCAGGGCCAAGGAGGCGGTGGCAGCCCATATTTACCCTTCACCTAAACCACCTTGACCCCTCTCAACCTCTAGCTTAGGCTGAAGGGTTCCTCGACTTCCAGCTCATCTCCTAATTGGATTTTTCACTACTACTCCTCAACATTATTCCCCAACCTCAACCTCAAGCTTGAGTTTATCCATTATTTGGATTTAAAATGGGATTAGAAGGCTAAGCCTTGCTCTTCTTTGGGTCCTTCCCATTATTTGGAGGCGTTGGCCTCTTGAATCTCATCCTAGCGATCTCTGCATTGGGAAAATAAGTTACCCAGTTGTCATACTTGGCAAATTAAAGCGAAGACCCAATTTGTGGATCAAAAAATTTACCTTCCATGAATTGGTCCTCGACGTCGACCATGTCTAAAGGTTGCTGTCGATGGGGCTCACTGAGGTCCTCTTCATCCACAAACATCGAGGTTACATTCCCCCCAACTCCTACAAAAAAATTAGCAAGTTTAAGAAAGCGAGAAGTCACAGCCTACTTAGGGAAGCCCATTTCACTTGCATTCGCATTGAAACATCAATCTCCATTAAGTGTTTGGCATAAGAGCTAATCACAGTCACAAATCTCTCCTTCCAATCATGAGAAGAGCTAGGATTACTTGGAAGCAACTTCTTTCCTAACCTAGATAAGTTATGAAATGGTATAAACCCTTTGCATTGAATTTAACCAATGCCCCCCAACCACTGGGGCTAGGTGGCCTAGGCTACTTGGTAACTATATATATGATCATCGCAAACAAGTGAAAAGGAAGGTAAACACCACACTTAAAAGGGTGACGGTTACACCCTTCATAGGGAGTGCTTGTTCATGTAGAATGAGGAATGATAGGCACTGTCTGCCCGCATATCGTTGTTCCTCCATGTTCTAATGGCATGGTATTTTACACTAGACATACAACCGGCATCAAATTGCTCTATCTATTAGGTCGTCACTAGTGACTAGCCTTCTGCACGCTCCTCTTAATTATCCTTCTACACGTTCCTCTTAGTTATAGACAAGGACTTCCATATTATACTTGTTCTCCTCATTGGAATAGGTACTTGTTGGTCATACTTCCAATTGGGCTATAGCTTTGATACCGTTTCTATCGACCGACACCTCCACTTGGTATGACACCATTCACAAGTCACCTAAGCCCCAACAAGTTTGCTCTTCAACTTGCATTAAAAGACCGTACACCATTCAGACATGGCGTCTTTATTGATGAACAACTACTTATAATCTTCCTCAGGTGGTGTGAGAGTACACCGCTTATGTCATCTTGGCCTTTTTCCCTCAAGAGATTAATGACTATTACATTACCTTCTCCATTCTCTATTAGAGAAAACCTCACCCTTCCTCACCACATTTAGTAAGGGGAGGCAAGAAGGCCGAGACGCGCAACCAAGTTCTAATGACTGAAAGGACATAGAGAGAGAGCAAGCGCACTTGTAAAGAGTGGTCAAATAACAAGTTCCCCGAACCAGCCTAGACTAAACCACATGACAAATTTAACTTTTAAAACCAAAAGTTTTCCCAAACTTTGGAGGTTTAAGCATCCGTAGTAGTGTTAAATGAGTCATACTTGTATTAATTTTAAATATGTATATATATACGTTTAAATGAGTTACACATGTTAGTTGTGCCAAGCCCTATGATAATTGACATGTCCAAGTTGATACTTTCTGACACATTTATTGTGTTTGGTTTGATGTTTTCTAACATGATTAATAATTAATGGACACAAGCATTACCTATTAACACAAATTCCTAACCCTCATAGCTCAGCCACTATGGGCATTGATGACCATCTTTGATAAGCTAGCCTCTTCATTGTTGTTTTGATAAACTCGAATACTAGCTGTCTCAAAATCTCGGCTACTAACTTTCTAAGTCCTAGAACCATGAAGCACTCTACTAAAACAAGTTAATCTACCCAACAAAGCTAAAAGGGGGTGTTTTCCAAGGAAAGCCCTAAGAATCTATTGATGAACTTGACGTCGAGTTCATCTAAAAAACCCGAACATCCATCCACGATAAGTGAGCAAAATTTCACAATCCCTGTTACATGTCCAAATCTAGCATGATAAGCAAATTCTACTGCTCCTAAGAATTAGAAATCCAAGGAGTTATGCATAGCCGGAAGCACTCCAAACCAGGTAAATTTATTGTACGGTAGCTAAGCTGATATAGTTGTGGTGTTAAAACTCACTATCACATGTGTTAACGACAATCTTGAGCATATTGTCATGAAAAGAGAATAAAATCAAGTCAACTATGGAGCTAGCTATCAAAAAATTGAAGTTAAAAGTAATAATGACTAAATCCCAAAAATTGTAGAGAAATCCTCTACAAAGTTGTCTTTTTCAAACTCGAGTTGAAAAATAGGATCACCTCCCAAATTAGCCCATCATGAATAAATCCAATACATACTAATAAAATATATATCTACTTAAAGGAGCTTAAAAATAGGCTCATTGACCACTAAGAAAGCCAACTTGCACTTTTGAAAATTTAATGTACTCTTTTCTCTCATAAGGAAAGCTCAACAACCATAGGAGAAACGCGTGAAACACTCTAAATCTCATGTGTCCTCATCTTCTTTTATATTCCTTTGCATTTTCACTATTGTTACATGTGAAATCAACTATGTTCGAGTCACACAAGAATTTATGTAGTTTGGCATCACCAGGTTTACTTTCTTACAATAACTCACTCATAGTTTTCACTTCCAAGTACTCGAGTAGAGAGAGCATATCGAAAGTATCAAACTTTGACAAAAACAAACTCCCAACAAATTGTACATAAAATAAATAGCAAACAAAATATCAATTCATCATTTTGAACTACTATTTAACAGGAGATAATAAGAAGCTAAAAAGAATCGTGTTTGTAACTCCGTGCACAAACCATTTTTATAATGATCATCTTTAGTCAGTTATGCTTTCAACTTTGCTATGCATATCTTTTGGGTGGTTCAAAATCATGTTCATATGCCGTGGGAATATATCATTATGATCAAGTTGGATAGTAATTACAACCTGAGTCTACAATTTTGTCATTATGATCAAGTTGGATAGTAATTACAACCTGAGTCTACAATTTTGTGCACAACCATCATAATCATGAAATACAACTTTACCTATATGATTTTACTGATAACTGGAAATTACTACTCAACACAGATTTATTTCACAAGACAACTACATGATTTTTTTTTTTTTTTTTTTTTTTTAAGTAATCACTCTTTGATGGACAATTATCTTTACTACATGAAATTCTTACTTAAATTTATTAGGTTACTATGATTTTTCATTTTTCTCAATCCTCGTATTGGGTTGATAGTGCTAGTGGCAACAAGCATGCCAAAAAGACAAGTAAAACAAATTTATCTTGGTTTTATAAACTTGAATAAACTCCAATCTTTGCGGATTTTTTTCCATTTTTTTTCCCCATGGCACTAGTTTACTAGAAACCACATTTCTTCTAGCCGTGATGCAAGAAAACAAGATCCAGATGGCACAATACTAGTATTGCTTGTGTGCATTGGCATTCATCTTTCCATATTGGCTAGCTGTTAATGAAGTAGAGATGAATTATATTCTAGTTAGCCTAACAGAAATGTGCCTTGATCACAGAAATGAAAGAAAAATGCATGAGTTCACTTTTAATACTTACAGCAGATTAATTGTTGCGTGTAAAATTGCAACCAAATACAATCCAATCGTATGGCAATAAACTATCAAAATACCGATCAAAAATGCTACCTGCAAAATGTTTCCAATAGATAAACTAAGAGTACTAGTCAACAGGAATGAGCTCTGCAAGCGTATTTTTCTACTACCTTGTCGCTTCTGGTGGACAGAAAGCTACCCAATTATTGTCACGAAAGGGCAACAAAGTGCTGCCACTGGGAATGGGCTTGTTTGCCGGATAAATGGTGACCTTTTTAGAGGATAAGCTAATCCTAGTGAATGATGGCTCAAGGCTCGAGTCGACAGCTAAATTAGTAGAGCAGTTAGAGGAAGGTGAAGATGAATCACTTCTAGACTCACAAGGAGCAGAAGGGAATGCATCCAGTGCACGGCCATAAAAAATTTCAGATGAAGACGAACCACCTTCACCTGTCATAACGATACCAGGTAAGGAAGATGACTAATGATAAAATGTTCCTTCAATGAAAAGTTTATGACAACGTATTGACTACCCTTGAAGACTGAGTTCAACAATGACACACAATCGTCCTAAATATTCTAAAGCACCTTCAGACAAGTTCCACAATCGTCTTTGACTTGCTGAAATTAATGCTCTACTTTTGTATGGAACAAAAGGGTTTTATTGATTGGACGAAACACAAATGTGGTTTAAAAAAATAAAAAACAGAACAGAACAAAACAAAACAAAACAAACAGACATACAAACACAACAAACAACAAATAATTTAATCAAGAATCTGAAAACACAAACAAAAACAAAACAGCACAACACAAGATAGAAGAAAGAAAGAGGAAAAGAAACTCACAGCAACAAATTGCTGTCAAAGAGAAAAATAGATTAACAAAAAAAATTACGAAAATATAACTGTAACAAAAAGATTAAGCTATTTTTTATCTTTTCAAATCAACAAGTCATGACAGGAGCCCTGGCCAAGTAAAGTAATAAAGGCCCCAATTTAGCAGCGCGTTAATCCACCTTAGCTCAGTGATACTGTCAGGGATTAGATGTTTTTAATTTAGGAAAGAGCTATTCCTAGTAAGCTCGAGTCTCAATGACAACTTCTTAATTTCTATCACTTTACAGATATTTGACTATGGCAGTAAGCATTTGGTTAGAAGCTGGACCCCTTTGTAGTGTATTCAGCATTTGTTCTCATAGAGGATGGTTTTCTTAAATGAAACAAGTAGCAAGCACAATCCACAAAATGTGTGATTGTGTGTGTGTGTGTGTTAGACTTTGTTAAAGCTCCGTACTATACTTTCAAATGCAATATCACCTTATGCAGAGTTTGTAATAACAAATTCTCTTTGATTTCACAATGCTGTGCTATAAACTGCACGGAAGAGATCATTCTTTATTGCAGCTGAAAGATATTATAGGTTTTCTAATATAGTCAGCAAACTCTTGTAGAGAGTTAACAAAGATGACTTACTCTTATGGAATGAACAAATTAAAACAAAAGGAAATCTAAAATTTTATTTCCCTTTTTTTAAAGACTGCCAATTAATATTTGTTTAATTCGAACGTTTTAAGTTAAGAGCCTAGAAAATTTTCCATTGAAAAATTCAAGTAATTCTTTCCTTTTCTTTTCTTTTCTTTAAATACAATGTGGATCAAACCCAGCCCTCCCATACCCACGCCCCACCCCCAACTTAGCCATGCCGTTTGACCTCGTGGTCGTTGGCAAATTTCACATATCCTAATTGGTTTAGAAAATTTTGACAGCCTAACACAAACTCAAATCAAGGCAAAGTAGAAAGGCTGACTGCCAACCTAGTCTCCTCGGGCATAGAGATACATAAGTTTAGAAAATATCACCTCTAGAAGTCTGTATTATGTCTTGTTTTTTATTAACATCCAACGCATAAAGTTTCCAATTAAATATGCCTCTGAACATCGTCATGTTCATTAAGACCATCCCAAAAAGACAAAAAAAAAAAAAAAAGAAAGTTTTGCACGTTCAGAAGAATGGAGATATTATGTATCATATCAAGGTAATCATAATATATGGATTGATTAGAGACAAGCAGACCTTTGAACTCTCACCTTTGTGATCCTTATCTTGCTGAATAGTTGCATGGGGTCCGACACGTTGCTGTAGGTTAGCATAAGTATTTGATTGCAAGCAAGACGACAAGAGTTCAGGAGCTTCTTGTTCTTGACGAGAGGACCGAATGATAGGTACGTGACTTGATCTACCTGAGAAAAAAGACATCATTGACAGGTAAAAAGAGGATAAGAGTGCATCTTTTTCAGGATATCACCTTTTGTTTTTAAAAATTGGTATGTAAGGGTACGTCACCATAAATTTATACTTTGGGTCAGAGCTACGGGTGGAAATTTTGTACAGATATAACACCATACTACAAAAACTTTAAGAAATATGACGATCTTTCAGAAGAGTTATAAGCCTTGAAATTTGTATAGACTTACGCTCTTTCAAAGCATTGTACGCAACCTTCGCTGCACTCGTCTCAGCCTGCTTCTTGGTTTTTGCTTCTTCTCCGATGAAATTCTCTTCTTCTATCTCCACACTTGAAACAAAAACTGGAGAATGAGCTTCGCCAGATCTGCTTGTGGAATATGTTGGTAAATGCAAGGACCCTTCTTTCTGAACCAGTTCTTGCAAAAGATTCTTGTAGAAAGCAGAATCATCCTATATAATTGGTTTTACGCAGAACAGAAACAATCATTCATTAAAAAAAAGTTACAAAAGGGAGGACAAGCAACTCACCCAAGAAAAAATAAAGTCCGAAACAAAGTCAACTTAGATTCAATTAACAATAACGTAAATATACACCCACAAACATTGACAAACGGCCACTGGAAATGAAAATATAACCTTTTGAACAGAATCAGGAGATAAGGAAATCAAAGCAACTTTTGCAGCCGCATGTTCAGCCTCCTTCAACGTAGAAAAATACTCTGGACTCTCATATGTCTTTCCGTCAATCGTCACCCTACACTTGAAGCGACTGGCATGTGGAGGGCCTTCCCGCTCACAAGAGTACACAGGAAAAACAATATTTTGTTTTTGAGCATACATTTGCAATTCGCTCTTGTACAAATGTTGGACATCTATTCAAGAGAAAAACAAATTGCAAATTTTACAGATCATTAGCAAGTTATATGTACATGGAAATGAAAACATCATTGACTAGTGATTTTCAATCAGTAACCATAACTGGCAACTAATGCTTCATTTGGATCTCCCCTTCAATTCCAATAAAATGCAATGTTCACAACGACGAGAGGAACAAAACAAAATCCACGTTGCATAATTTTATTCAGAACACATTTCAAATTTTTCCAGTTCATTTTGAATTCACACGTAAACCAATTCAATTCCAACCTACAAAACTCCAACTCCAACTCCTACCAATGTTCCAAACAGGCCCTAAAAAGTGATCATTTGATTTCAATAGTATAAATCCAAAAAAAAAAAAAAAAAAAAAAAAAAAACCAAATAGGAAAACGAAAATGCTCATCATCGAGGATAAATAGTACACGTAGCAGAGGAGAAGAGAGAGAAGGGTTTCTGACCTCTAAATCTATCTTCTACTAGGACGGTGGAAGTGTTATCACCAGCAACCAGAGGAGTTTGGCATGGTCCCTGAATCTGATGTTGCAATGTCTGTCTGGTTGCATGTGTACCGTCCGTTTCACTGATCGCACCTGATCCTGAACAACCCGCCAGAATCATGAAAATACATTCATGTGAAGAAAGTTGCAAACTTTTCCAGCACAATTTAGAAATCAACATTCAAAGATTCTCATTTCAGTAGGGGGAAAAAAAAAACCCGAAAGAAAATGCAAAAATGAATATTGCATTTATGAGATAATATTTTGGGTTACCAGAACAAGAGAGCAGAGAAGGCTGAGGGAAAGAGCGGGAAGTGGGAATGGGAGGTCTGGAATTCGGGTTAGGGATAGCGCTAGGGTTAGGATTAGGGTTAGAGAAGTGGTCCAAGGCGAGGCGAGCGGCCTCGTTTTGGGCTTCCTTGGAGGATTTGGAGAAAGAGGGGGTGTGGAAGGACTGGTCGTGGACGAAGACGGAGGCCGAGAAAGAAGGGTTGTGGTCGAGGCCTTGCTTTGTGGTCGAGTATTTCGGCAAACTCCATGATCGCTTCTGACACAGCTCCTGAAGCTTTGATTTATACATTTTTCTTCTCTCTCTCTCCCCCCTCTTTTGCTCTATCTCTCTCTGTCTTCCGTTCCCTGTATTTATACTGGTTTTCTTTTTTTTTTTTTTCTTTTTTTTTTTTTGTTGGTACTTTTGGGAATTTTGGAGGGAGAACCTCAGAGTGACATAGAACAAGTCACGTGGCCGAGGAAAGAGAAAATACCAAATTTTATCCCAGAAAAACGTAACAGGACATACTGATTTTATTTATTATTTAAATTTAATTTTAATTAAATTATGGGGGAGTTTGGTGGAGTAATTTGAGTTGAGATTTTTAAGTTGGAATAGTAAATTTTTTTGAATTTTCAGAAAAGACAAAAAACTTTTTGAGAAAAGACAAAAACTTTTTGGAAAAAAGACAAAAAAAATTTTGAGATGAGATGAGATGAGTGGGTGTACCAAATGCCTCCTATATTTTTTATCTTAATTTTTTTTTATAAAATTAATAAAATTTATAATTAATTTTTAAAAATTCAATTAACTCTCATTTAAAATTTACATCTTTAATCAACCAATCAAACGTAAATATTGTGTTACGTGAAGCTTTTTCAAAAGCCCAAAGAACTTATTCCATAATTTAAGCCCAAAATTGTATTTAGTAAAACACCCAAAAAGCAATCATGGCAAAAGTTTCACCACTCCCATAGCAAAAATCAGAAATTGGAGTCCACTTACTTCTTCGTATGCATTTTGTGTTAAAATTTAGGTAGTAAAATTTAGATTTTAATTAATTATGTTTTTATCAAGATATTTTTAATTGTTTGAATTAAAAAATAAAAAAAAACTTAAAATATGTTTAAAAAAATATCAATTTGAAATTTATTTCGTTTGTCTTAAAATTGTCTATAAAAGGTTATAGATTTTTAAGTTTGAGTTATAAAATTATATAAATAATGAAGTTGAAGGAAAAAGATAAAAATTAAATTGTGATTGTAGGGTTTTGATTGTATAACCAAACAACCCCTCCATTTAGCTTATGCCATAAGTTGATCATTAGATTGTATAACCAAACAACCCCTCCATCTAGCTTATGCCGTAAGTTGATTAGATTGTATATCCAAACAACCCCTCCATTTAGCTTATGCCGTAAGTTGATCATCCTTTTTAATGAATTTTTCTTAATACCCATTTTACCCCCATTGTATCAGCCTAATTCCAACGAATCAGACCATTCGTCTTCTCTTTCCTTCTTCATAACCAGCAGCACCTCCTCACCATTATTGAATTTCCGTGTTTTTTTTTTTCCCTCTTTCTCCTCCATTTTCCTTCTTCGTTGTCTCCGCCCAGAGCTTGCCCCTTTCGAATCTCAATCAAGCAACTGTAAGATTTGAATCTCCATTGTTGTTATTTTGTTTTGTTACACTTTGTTGATTCAACATTGTTTGCAGATACGCTCATATTTTTTTTCCCTTCTTTTGATTCAATAAATTTATCCACATGGCTTTTCTAAATAGGCCTCTGGTTTTTTTTTTTTTTTCCATTTACCAATTTTTTGGGAAGGTTTGTATGATTTTCTCGTTGGTTTCTATAACTGCAAAGGTTATTTTCCAGTAAAAAAATGAGGGGGGAGGGGAGGGAAGGAAAAAGGTGAAAGCTTAGTTATCAGTTATAGAAAATGCTGCTTGTCTTTGCTAAATGAATGTGTTTTCTCTTTTTCTTTTTGATGCTTGAGTCATCTTACATTTTTTTTTTGGGAGTGGTTCTTGTTAATCCCTCTGTTTGTTGTTTGGCATGTAAATATATATATATATATATATATATATATAATATATGGATAAGTGAAAGAGAAAATGAGGTGATTAAGCGGTGGATTTAAGTAGATTTTGTTCCTGGTTTTTATGTTTGATCTCCAAATTGCTTTCATTAGTTGGATGCTACGATTGATGTTGATGTTGGTTGATGTACAAGAAGTTATTAAAGAGCTTGATTCTCTTTCTGGATTGGAGATAGGGAGTGAACTGTTTTTTTATGCAGTTAACTTATTCTCTCTGAAAGAAAAGAGGGAGACTTTTGTTTCCTTAAAACCAGAGATGAAACTTAATTGGCTTAAGTATACACATGGTCTAGAGTCATCGTCTTAGGTGTCCATCTGTCGTTGTTGTTTTGTTATGTTAGCTATGTGTTTTAACAGTCATGGATTGATACTGATGTTATGGATTGTTTTTTTGTATTAATGCATTTCATATGACACCTAGCTTTATTGAAGAGTATGTTTTCTTTAATTCTTTTTGTAAATTATAGGTTCATTTTAATACCATGGAAGACAATGATGAAGATTGGGAATTGAATCTTGTATGTATAATTGCTCGTCTTATTGAACATTATTACAACACATATGTTCATAAAACGTCCCCTTGTATGATTTCTTCTCAAACAGGAAACAAGTGGGTGACATAATTATTTAAGGCAAAGAATGGAAAAAATGCTATAACGTTTTAGAATGGAGAAAGATATGTTCATTAAGTTGTGTAATGATCTAAAAACTAACTATGAATTTGAGGGCTCAGGGAGAATGTCTGTTGTTGAAGTGCTGGGAATGTGTAGTTTGTTCATTTTAGGTCAAAGTGTGAGAGTTAGATTAGCCCAAGAATGATTCCGACACTCTAGTGAAACTCTCAGTGGATATGTGACTAATACTTAATTGGATGCTCCATGTCTCATGAGCAAAGATGTTTTGAAAGCACCAGATCCGGAGTTCACAGAAGTGAGGTCTAACTAGTAACATCTTGACACATCATTAAAAAAAGTTAAATTTTAGGTATAAAAAAATCAGTTACAAAGTATTTTAAACTTTTTCGAATGAGGTAGTATGATATTGTTGGTTATTCACCATTTTGGACACCAAAATTTAGACAATGGATTTGAATACTATACTTAGGGTACTTGACACTAGTGGCCTCTAAACTTTTTATTCTTTAGCAACTTACTCTCAAACCTTTAATTTTGAAATTTACCCCTAAATTTACTAAGTTCTTGCAATGTGTCCCTTTTAGTTAATTTTTTATTAAATAAAAGAGTAATTGGCCAAAATAGTCACTGAACTCTTTTAAAGGTGACGGTTTGGTCCCTGTTCTTTTTTTTTTTTTTTCCTTAGATAACCCTAAACTCTTATTTCTTGGCCATATCAGTCATTTCCGTCAAAAAAATAATAGATTGATCATGTGAGAAGCACACTTCATGATTTTTGAAGGTCAAATAGGTAATTTCCTATCCAAATTAGATTTCGTCCCTGTCCCACCCCCAGTGCTGGCGAGTTTTGGGTCCCTCCATCTGGGTTTCCGGACCCAGCAATCTGGTTGTCGCCCCCCCCCCCCCCCACACCATTGAGCACTCGACCCCACCTCCATCTGGGTCTCCGCGCCCCTCCCCCCCTTCCTCGTCGGCGATCTAGTCTCAGATTCGGTGAGCCCAATCGCGACTTTGTGGGGGCCAAGAACCAGATCACGACTTTGTGGGGGCCAAGAACCAAATCGCGACTTTGAGAGGGGATATCACAAATGTTGGGGGGCTGGGGAGGGGGGACCCAGATCGACACTTGGCAGGTTGGGCGGACGATAGCCGAAGATGGTGGAGATGGAAGCTGTGGGGGAGGGAGGGGAGATAGAGGGACTTTTTAGGAGATTGAAGGGTATTTTAATCTCTTTACTACAAAAAAAGATCATCTTGGCAAAATTCCATTAAAATTTTGATGGAGTTTGACGGAAAGAACTAAAATGGCCAAGAAATAAGAGTTTAGGGTTATTTCGGCCAAAAAAAAAAAAGGACCAAACCGTCACCTTCGAAAGAATTCAGGAACTATTTAGGTCAATAAAATATTTAAAATTAGAAGATTTGCATTAGAGATTATATTAGATATGGAAAGCTTTTGTTAAACATGGGTTTTTCTATCTTTACATTAGGTGTGTGGGTTTTTCATAACTAATTTGGCATAAAATTAATTTATAATGGTATGTTGAAATAAATTAGTAAGTTTAGGCAATAAATTGTAAAAATTAGAATTTTGTGGTAAGTTGCCAAAATATGACAAGTTTGCATGCTATCGAAACTAAATACCTATTATTATTATGGGGTGGATTATTTACATTTTTTGCATTTTGTGTTTTACTTTTATTTAAAACATGATAAGGCCCTGGAAATCTCCTTATATGATTGTTCCTAAGCTTGCTTCTATTTCTTGTTCTTCGCGCTCCATCGGCCATTCATTTTTATATTTTTATACCATCAAATTATATTTAACATAACAATTTATACTATTTTTCAGTCAAAACTTTTGACCTTAAAATGCTCAAATTACCTTTAAAATGAAAAATTAAAACTAAGGCCTTGTTTGGGATTTGAGTTCAAATTCAAAATTTTCATCTCAATTTTTGTATTTTTCTGAAAAAGTTTTTTGTCTTTTCTGAAATGTCAACAAAAATTACTATTAAAACTTAAAATTTCCAACTCAAACTCATTTACCAAACGGACCTTAAGTATTATTTAAATTTTCATACCCAATATTTTTTTGTTCAAAAAATAAACCATGCTTTTAAAGTTCTACAAATTATATATTTTCTTGACCAAGACTTTATTATGACATTAAAATATCCAAAACATCCTTAAAATTTATATTAAAAAAAACGATTGTAGAAATTCTAATTAAAGCTAAAAGCCAAATAAAGGGACTGGGATAGGAGTCAAAATGGGTGCGTGGCAATGGGGTGGGAAAGGGATGGATGGTTATGACGGTGGGGTTGAGAAATCTGAATTTTTTTATGAAAAAAATAAATATTTTGTCGTTTTATTATTTTTCTTTTTAAGAGTATTTTGGGTTTCTTAGTTCAAAATAAAGTGTTGACCAAGAAAAAAATATTACGTTATATGTTAAATATAATACAATTATGTAAGATGCATGACTTTGAATGTATGTGTTGAAGATATTTAGGAGATTAGTTAGGATAAAATATTATCTTTTCTGTTCAATAAGAATCTGAGGATATCTTGGATTATTTAGAGTATCTATTTTATATTATTTGGGTTAGTTAAGGTACCAAGGGAACAGATTTCCCTATATATTCTAATGTACGTTTCTGATATGGAATAAGAAGAATCAATATTTTTTTTCTTCCAACCTGCATGGTATCAAAGCCTCTAATGGCAAAACCGACTGCACCCAAGACAGTGGTGACTGGAGTTGGTTCTTCTCCATCTTTTTCAAGTGTTGTTTCTGGAAATTCCGGGGGCGATCCTTCCACAACCACAACATCCACCAGCTCTGGCAGTGTTGATCATTTGTCTTCGGGTTCTTCACTCCAAATTACCATTCATAAATTAAATGGCAAAAACTATTTGGAGTGGTCCCAATCAGTCAAACTAGCCATTGATGGTAAAGGTAAATTAGGATATATAACCGGTGAAGTCCAGAAGCCAGCAACAACCGATCCTAGCTTTACGATATGGCGTTCCGAGAACTCACTTGTGACCGCATGGCTCCTTAACTCTATGGAGGCTGCAATAGCAAAGCCGAACCTTTTTCTCCCGACCGCCAAGGACGTGTGAGATTCTGTTCGAGAGACGTATTCCGACTTGGAAAATTCCTCTCAGATATTTGAATTGAAATCAAAACTGTGGCAATCCAAACAAGGCGATCGTGAGGTTACTCTCTATTACAATGAGATGGTAACCCTTTGGCCAGAATTAGATCAGTGCTATGATGATGTCTGGGAGAATCCGAATGATTGTGCGTGCCATATGAAGCGAGAGGAGAATGATCGCGTCTACATGTTCCTAGCGGGTGTTAACCGGAACTTGGACGATGTAAAGGGACGAATTCTTGCCCGTACACCCCTTCCATCCATCCGTGAAGTCTTTTCTGTAGTACGACAGGAGGAGCGTAGGAAGCGGATTATGTTGGGTGATTCTTCATCCAGCCTCAAATCAAATCCCGAGAGCTCTGCCCTTGTCACGAGAAATTCCGATTATACAGGAGACAAGAAGAAAAGGCCATGGTGTGATCATTGCAAGAAACCATGGCACACGAGGGAGACATGTTGGAAGATTCATGGGAAACCGCCCTGAAGAAACAAACTGATGGTCGTGTTCTACAATCCGCGGCTGAACCTTCTCAAGAGCATCACGTTTCTTCAAGTGGCAATTCTTTCATCAAGGAACAATTAGAGCAACTGTACAATCTCTTCCAATCTTCACAATTTTCTGTTCCTTCTTCTTGTTCTTTAGCCCAAATCGGTAATTATCTTACTGCAGCATTTTCTAGCTTCAAACACAATTCTGATTTTTTTTTTGGTCATCGATTCTGGAGCAACTGACCACATGACAGGATCCTCAAGATTGTTTTTTTCTTATAGTCCATGTGCTGGGAACAAAAAATTAAAAATCGCTGATGGCTCCTTCTCGGCAATCGCCGGAACTGGGTCTATAAAAATTTCATCCTCCCTTATACTCCATAATGTCCTCCATGTTCCTAAACTTTCTTGTAATTTATTGTCTATAAGCAGACTTACTCGTGATAATAATTGTGTGGCTCATTTTTCCCCATCTTGTTGTGAGTTTCAGGAAATGGGCTCGGGGAGGACGATTGGCAGTGCTAGAGAGTGCAATGGACTTTATTTCTTTGCAGGTGGAACCGATTCAAGTAAATTAGTCCAGGTTACCTGTTTCGAGTCTGTCTCTGTTTCTAGTGATAGGGAAATAATGTTGTGGCATTATAGGTTGGGCCACCCTAGTTTTCATTACTTAAAGATCTTGTTTCCGACTCTATTTAAGAATAAAATTCCATCTTTATTTCAGTGTCAAATTTGTGCTTTAGCAAAACACCACCGAACCTTTTATCCTTCTCGCCCTTATAAACCTTCAGCACCTTTTTCATTAATCCACAGTGACGTTTGGGGACCATCACGAATTTCATCTATTTCAGGAAAAAAATGGTTTGTCACTTTTATTGATGATCACACTAGGGTTAGTTGGGTTTATTTGCTCAAAGAAAAATCGGATGTGGAAAGTGTTTTTAAAAATATTTACACCATGGTTCAAACTCAATTTCAGGAGAAAATAAAAGTTTTTCGTAGTGACAATGGTAGGGAGTATTTAAACCAAGTTTTGGGGCAATTTTTTTTCTGAAAAAGGTATAATACATCAAAGTTCTTGCAATGATACTCCACAACAAATGGAGTTGCGGAACGGAAAAACAAACATCTTTTAGAAGTTGCTCATGCATTACTTTTTTCAACTAATGTTCCAAAATATCTTTGGGGTGAAGCAATTTTAACAGCTACGTATTTAATTAATCGAATGCCCTCAAAAGTTTTAGGTTTTAAATCCCCACTTAGTGTTTTTGAAAATTTTTTCCCTATCTCACGGCTTCAATCTTCCTTACCCTTAAAAATATTTGGATGTACAGTTTTTGTTCGTGATACTGATAAAGGGCGTGGGAAGCTAGATCCTAAAGCTAAAAAATGCGTTTTTGTAGGTTTTGCTCCATATCAGAAGGGATATAAATGTTACCATCCACTTTCAAAAAAACTATTTATTACCATGGATGTTTTGTTTTTTGAAAACTCACCATATTTTCACACTCATCTTCAGGGGGAGAAAGATAAGGAAGATTCGGTGGGATTTTTTCAAGATGGATTTTTCGAACAAAAAAATTCGGTACAAGGAAAAATCTATCAAGAAAGTTTTGAAAAAAGTCTCCTCTTTTGATGAACCTGGACGGTTTTTTGTTGAAAAATCTGATCAGAATTCAAATTTAAACTCTAAAAAAACTTCCTTTTCCAATGAATCTGGTCAAAATTTGAAGGCTGGAAAATCAAATCAGTCCAAAAAAAATGATGTCACAGCCAAGTCAAAGTTTGACATTGAATCTTTCCCTCAGCAAGTGAAACAAACAGATTTTTCTCCTAAAGAAAATCTTGTGGACCAATCTACAATGCAACTGCAAGAAAATCTTCCTAGTTCCGAGATCAGAGGAGAAATGGGTTTAAAAAATATCTCTGGCTTAATTTACGAGGAAAAGAATTCCAATCAAGAGAAAAATTCCATTATCTCTCTGTCTGACCACATGTCCACTCCTGGTCCAATCCGAAATACACAAAAATCTTCAGGTAATTCTCATTCCATTTCTGAAAATTCTTCTCTATCCAAACCTGATTCTCAAAGCATGCCACCTAAAGATATTGATCCTCCCATAGCCATTAGGAAAGGTGTCAGGTCTTGTACAAGTCGTCCTCTGTATCCAATGTCTAAGTTTGTGTCCTACAAAAATCTTTCACGTTCATTTTATGCTTTCACTTCTCAGATTTCTTGTGTAGAGATTTCAAAG
Source organism: Ficus microcarpa (assembly GCA_025413485.1). Taxonomy (NCBI): domain Eukaryota; kingdom Viridiplantae; phylum Streptophyta; class Magnoliopsida; order Rosales; family Moraceae; genus Ficus; species Ficus microcarpa. The sequence continues at coordinate 8,958,625 of CM046387.1, forward strand.
ACAGTACAGGATGCTTTAAATGTTCCAGAATGGAAAGAAGCTGTACTTGAAGAAATGAAAGCGCTTGAGAAGAATCAGACATGCG
>CM046387.1:8958809-8989108 GCA_025413485.1 Ficus microcarpa
CACCTGGCGTAGTTATACTTTTATATCCTTAAGACTTTAATGAATAAACTAGTTGAGTGGAATCCTTTAAGAGTGTAAATATCATGTAAGTTATCTAAAAACAATTAAAGTATAACATGAAAAGGAAATGTGAGTTAATTTTTATGCATCTCATTGAAAAATGATATGTCACATAAGAAGGACAAAATAGAAGAAAGAAAATATTTGGGGATACATATTTAAAATAAATGATATAAGATTTTAAAGAAAAAGTTTAAAAAAAAAAAGAAAAAAAAAAGAAATAAAGTATATATATATATATATATATAAAGGCTTGGAAAAAACAAAACTAGAAAAGAATTGAAGCAAAATAATATAAGTACAAAATAGCAAATCAATGAAAAACAAAAGAACAAGGAAAAAAGAAATAAAAAAATGAAGCCAAAAAAAAAAAAAAGCATGCTGGTGGTGAAAAAAAGGTATCAAAAAAAAAAAAAAGGTTGTCACGTGCAAAGACGGAGTTGCGAAGAGTCAAGTAGGGATGGCTGTCCTCATGGACTTTTTGAAAATTAAATATGAAATTTTAGAAATTATAACTTCTTTATTTTGTCCCCATTGAGATTTAATGTTATCATTTATACCCACACTGAACTTTAAACCTTTTTATTTTTATTTCTATTGCTTATTAAATTTCCTTTACTATTTTACTCTTGAGCATATTTTTTTTGTTGTTTCCTATTAATGTATATGTTTATGAAAACTATTTATGATTAGGTATCCTTAATGGTAGTGCACATTAAAAAATGTTAGATTTAGTTAAAACCATATTAAATAGAAAAGAATTTAAAACAAATTTTGTAATAGATATGACAGTTCAATATTTACATACATGACAGTAGAACCCTACTCTAAAATTTTTCCATATCCTAGCGTAAATTCTCAGAGTCTGTATGGTAATTTTTGAAAAATACGGGAAAATACAAATTTTTTTTGGGTCATTTTTCATGGTATTTATTTTTTAATAAAAAAATTAATATACATCCCAACTAAGGTTGAAGGTCTGGCTCCACCTCTGGTCAAGTGTGTTAGCTTTAAGAAGTGTATCAAAGAAAAAGTTTTTGAAACTTTACTATTGCTTAAAACTTGAATCCATGACTTTAGACATAAATACATTTAAACCCAAAAAAAAAAAAAAAAAAAAAATCACTATTTGAAGAAAGTTTTGCTACTTTGTTTGTTTGTTTGGTACTTTTAGTCTTGAGAATTGAAGTTAACAGTCCATGTATACGCTCACAGGCATTTCCAGGGGTGAAACAGTTCTTTCCTCTAAGAAGAAAAAGTTAATTATTTTTGTGAAGTATGGCCAAGTTGTAATAAAAGGAAATAGAATGGTCTTCAATCATGCTTTTTCTTGAGAATTGGACACGTAGCAATTGGAGAAGATTAATAGTAAAAGGAGTGACATCTCAAGAGACTATAGTATTGTAATTATCCATTAAATTTTATGAATTATATTATTTATTTATCAACATGTGTCGAATTTATCTTTATTTTTTAAGCACTTATATATATTGATGTTGAATTTCCAAAAATAAAATATATATGTCTAAGTTTTTACTATTTCAACATTTTTCACTTTTTAAACACTCTTCAAGCGTTATCAACTTTGCACCATGATTGCTTATTGATTTTGATTATTCATTTTATTGACAGTGGTTAATATTAATTGAGATTTGTTCAATTAGACAAGAAAAAGTGCTTTAACGACATAAAAATTATGACATTTTTGATAAAATGTCATTAAAAGATCCATACAACGACATTAAATTTTAAAATGTCATTAAATCCATAACACAACATTGTTTAAAAAAATGTCACAGAATGTTATTTTATTGATAAAAATAGAATCAATTAAAATTGTAATATTTTGACATATCACATCTTTAGTCTAATATTTTTGATACGTTTGCGTGTAATTCTCATAGGTCTTAATTAATACGAACAAAAATATAAATAGAAAATTAAGAAACAAATGTATATATGTTCAAAAAAAATCTAAAAATAAAATGTTCTCAACATTCTATACCAAATTTTTTTCAAATGATTATTGAACAACAATACCCTCAATATCCTCTATCACATAAGTTGTGTATGACCACTTCCTTGATCCTTAAATGATCCTTAAATTTTTTTTAGGCAACACAATAAGAAGGCAATTTTTTTTTCTCTCCTTTTCTTTGGCCCTTAGCCTTATGGTACTCAGTTGGAGATAATAAAATAATGTGCGTGATTGTGAGGAAGAGAAAGGAAAAGGTTGATAAATAAGAGAGTGTTTTGGTGGGGATGGAGGTAAGTGTTTTTTGCGGTTAATGTTTTTACTTTATTTGTTTTCATATTTATTTTCCAAAGAAGAGGTTCGCGTGGTAAATCGGTTGAGAAGTTTTTGGCCAATAAAAGGTCATGGAATAATAATTAAAAAAAAAACCTATAAACTATATTTAAAATATATATATATGTGTGTGTGTGTGCAACGTGGGAGATCAACTGCAACTTACATGTAGCGTGTTGATTTACCAAAGGTTTTGGCGCGCTTATTTTGGCGGGTACCTAGAAGTGCTGCTTTTGGCGGTTATATAGTTTTTATTTTTTATTTTTTTAAACTTAACTAAAGAAGGTAAAACACGCTGTTTGGAGCAAACATGGTTGATATAATAGAATCTGAAAAGATTTTTTTTTTTAAATTTAACTACAAGAAAGTTTTAAAAAACATGGTTGATAGAAGTGAATAGATGATAAGATAGAGATTTCCATTCTTTTTTTATTTTTATTTTTAATTCGTTTGTATTCTTTTCTAAATACATTATATGAATTAGGATTATATCTGTTAAGACTTACTTAGGATTATCTTTATCTCTTAGTGTTATTTTAAATACTAAAAATTACATTTAGTTTAGGATTTTGAATTATAATTATTTGAAGATTTATCTCATATGAAGAAGACATTTACCTTTGTTATTATAACAACTCAAAATTTTGACGAACTTATGATTTCCTTATATACAAGGAAAATATAAGTCTGAATCATGTATGTCAATATGAAACTCATAATCTGATTGATTATTTGAGTATATTTGAGTTCTTATAAGTATTATAAGACTCAATTATAATTTATTAAGCCAAGTACTAGTTTTTTTTTTTTTTATAATAAAAAAGGCAGAATGAGGATTTATGATATTAGTCTGGCCAAAGTTTGACTAGGATGATTTAGAGTATAATTCAGACAGTACTGTAGTATAATAAGTAATATGAAAATTATATTGCAATAAACTGTCATTATGGATGAGGATGTAAGAATAGGGATTGGGATCACTCCAGAAAAATCAAGAATAATATTTTAAGCAAGGAGGACTAAGTAATTTCAAGTCCTAAGAAAATCCAATACGCGGTCCAGTTAAGTGCAGATAAATTCTGGACAGCAGTTAGTATTGCGGTACTGTTAATAGTTGAAAACGGTATTTGAAATATCTGTATTAGTAAGAAAATGGATTGCATATTAAAAGAAAAGGCCAAACATGACCTTACTTGGAGGCCAAGTAATCTTGGATATATGAATTTTAGGATTTTTGGAAATTGGAAAGAAATGTGTGGAAGATTTTGATTGGATGATTTAGTGCATAACTTTGAAGAGATTTTTGGCCTCAAAATCAGCCACATGGCCAGCCACCTAAGGGGGTCTTCAAGCAAATATTTTGCTTTTAAACCCTAATATATGCAATTTTAAGAATAAAATTAATTGGTGAAAAATCAAGAATTTTCACCTATAAATAGGTGATGTGAGGTTGAGTTTGGACCATTCAGTTGAGCCTCAAAGTTTATAGTTCTCTCTCAACTTCCCTCTAAGGAACCGAAAGAGGAAAAAGAGAGAGAGAGAGAGAGAGAGAGAGAGAGAGAGTGGCCGGTTGGTGTTGGTGGAGTTAGGAAGGAAAATTTTTTCAACCCAAACCCTAGATCAACCTTTCAAAGCTTTAGAGGTATTTCTCTAAACCCTGTAAGATTTCCATTGAGTTTGATCAAAGATTTATGTGTATTTCAAACTTGGGTTGTAAGAGCATAAGCTTACCATTTTTATTTTGCCATATGTTATGATTTTATGTGGTTGGTTATGCCTAGATCTATGCTTAGGATGATTTGATTCCTAGATCTAAGCATGGGTTTGAATTTTTGTTTTTGATTAAGTGTGATGGTTATGGTTGCTCACCAAGTGGCTGTGAAAATGTTTTTCACATGTTTGAATATGGTTATTTGGTGAATGATGGTTATGTGAATGACCTAAGTATAATGGTTATGGAATTAACCTAAAAACACAATTTGGTAAAACTTGTAAGTTATCCAATGTTGTGTTTTCATGATGATGAAGCAAGTGTATGAATGCATGATAAGAATGAATCCAAAGTGCTGCATGTTGGTGTAGGTTTATAGCTTAGTCCGTTTGAGGTAGTGTGTGCGGATTTTAAACAAAAACCAACCGATTTCAAAACTATCGATTTTCGGATTCAAATTGAATAGTTTTTTGGAAACTGAAATTTAAGCCCCTTAGAGGCATAATTTGGAAAAGGTCAAAACTGCAAAGTTGTAGAGAATTGAAAATCCAAGGGGGTTATGTGAACTGTTTTTGAAAATAAGGTTCTAAAGGCATCTGTTTTTAACAAAATCCAAATTTAATATTTATTTATACGTTATCCAAATTTAATTGTGGATATGAAAAAAAAAATGACAATTTTATGTTCTACCAAAAAAATTAAATACAAATGCACGACATTAAAAAAAGGCGGTGACAAAATTTGCTCACGACATTTTCTGGCTATTGTGGAAAATGTGTCTACTAAAATAAAAAATATTTGATGACGGTATTTTAGTGTCATAGAAAAAGAATTTAATGACATCCTACATGACATTTTAAAAAATGTCATTAAAATTTTCAGACTTTCCACGGCACACCCATTCAATGACTTTGTTAAAATGTCATCGAATCCTATCGACGACATTTTTTAAATGTCATTGAAGACCTTTTTTGTTGTAGTGGCAAAAGAGGGCATTTTTTCAACTTGGGAAAAATAAGGATATGCATTTTTTTTTTTTTTTTTGTTCACGTATCTTTTCGAGCTCTGATGTTAGACTTGGGCTCCATCTTACGAGCTCCTCGTGAAGAGAATGGAGCGAGTCCTATCAAAGGAGATGTGTGGTTCCATCATTAGTAATATATTCCAATATCATTTACGGAGTTAAATCGATGCGGCATTTTATTTGGATGATTTATTTAATTTAGTATTTGATTTAAAATGTTTTATTCGAATATGTTTTTTGGTGAATGAAAGAAACCACGGATTCCACGGTTCCTTCATATTTGATTAAATAGTTATTGGAGTGCAAGCATTTGAATATTTATTTTTTTACTATTATTCAACTCAAATATAAATTTTTTAAAAAAAATCCGTAACACGTTAATATTTTTACGTTTACATTATGTAAATGTTATGTTTAATAAAAACTATTTAAACACATATTTTATTTGGATATATAATTTAAATTCTATATCTGAATGTAAATATGTAAATTAATGAATATATTGATACAAAAGTAATCCAAACGAATGTGGTGTATTGCTTCATGTATATATTCGTTACATTTGAGCATATTCATTACATTTGAGCTTCTAAAAAGATTGAGAAACACATGTGTTGTACATTTAACTACCTTTTTTTCTCTATCATGTTATTAGAAAAGTAAAGCAGAATTACATCTTTTAATTTATTTGCATTTTTTAGTAGTTAGTAGCATTCATTGGCCATCATTTTCATCTTTAATTCATTCAACAAATTTCATTTCAAAAGATTCCTCAAAAATTTCATTTTCAAAAGAAAAAAGGAAAGAGAATTTATTGGTCAAGCATGTTTTGGAGCCAAGGCGTACCGTTGAGGCGAAATAAATATACAGCATACGCAATCCCTATCCAATCACTTTATTAGCAACCATAGGTTGGTTCATAATTTTATAATTTTATAGTGTAAAAGTTTGGTGTTTGGAGAGCTTTCAACCTAACTAATTTTGAATAAAGTTGGAAAGGATGCATCTGTTGAAAGAATAAATAAAAAATAAAAAATAAAGAGATTAGGACATCATTTGAGGTCTTTTTTTTTTTTTTTTTTTTTTAAATTTCGTTTTAATTTTTCACTTTTTTGTGAGGTATAGGTTTGAAAGAGAGAGAATAGAGGATTATTATCACTAAAAATAATGATAAATATATATTTTTTTTTAACTTGGAGTGACAGGATTCTAACTTTGCACCTTTAGATGGTATCATACATGGTATTACTGTCAGATTATGTTTGCAATCATAAACAATAATAAACAATTATGTTTGTCAAACCAAATTAATTTTGGAATAAAAAAATTTAATCTTAGAATCAAGAGTCACTTTAACCGTCCCTGGATAATTACACAAGGACAAAATGTTAACACTTCACCTTTGTTCGAAATATGGGTTTGAGATGAAATTTTTATATTGAAATTAGTTGACTTTTCAAAAACTAGTTATAATTTTTATTGATTTTCTACCAAAAAAAAAAAAAAAAAACTAAGAAGAAAAACTTAGGTTCACCTATGCAATCCAAACACACGCTTCAAAGACTCAATAATGAAAATATGTATTTTCTAAATAAAAAGAATCAGTACTTAAATTTTATTTTGACATTAATTTTTTAAAACAAAAGCCTTAACTATTACAATCTTTAAAAAAAATTCAATAAAAATTAAAAAGCTTCAAATTTTGAAAAACGAAAAACAACCCATGACTTATATTTTTTGAGGGGAGTGGTAAGGGGTATTGGGATGCTCATACTGGCCCTTTAATTTTTTATTTTTTATTTTATTTATTATTATTATTATTATTATTTTTTAGGGGTTGGGGAGGGTGTGTACAATTTTTTAAAGTTTTAAATTCATTTTTTTTGAACGGGTTATAATTTGTTTTGACATAAAAGATGAAAATGTTCGTTAAAAAAAATGTTTAAAATAATATTATTTTTTGACATTTTAAAAGTTTACCCGGTCAACGAGATCTATTTTAGTTTTTAGTTTTTTTACTGATGTACCCTTGAAAATTTTGTATTTTGTAATTTAATCCTTAAACCTTTTTTTTGAAAATCAACCATTGAACTACAATTTTTGGCATCCCAGGTCCTTTTACTTATGTTTGTAAAATTTTAAATGGTTTTTTACACGTGACAACTCAAAAAAGATAATGTTTGTCTTTTTTAAACTTAATTTCAACATAAATTATTTTAAAGTTGATTAACTGGTGATATCCTCAAACTTTTTACGTGGTGATCATTTGATTCTTTTTTTCCCCCCTTATTTTTTGTAAAATACCTTAAACTCTTAGCATATGTTTGGTAAGAAAGAAAGAAAACAAGGGAGAATGGAAAAATGGAAGTCAAAGAAAATAAGAGTGAGAGGAAATATTTTGTTTTTTTTCTCTATATATGTTGTTTGCTATCATAGAAGAAGATAAAATAAAAGATTATGCAATTATTATTTTATTTGTCTACATTTATTATTTTACTTTAAAAGTAGGGGTAAAAAAGTAATTTTAATAATTACCGTGTGGGTTTCAATTTTCTTCCCATTTTTGGAGGGAATAAAAAGGTGGATCCCTACAATTTTTCTCTCCTATTTTTTTTTTCACTTTTCTTTTCCTTCTTACCAAACAATTAACTCCATCAATTTCCCTTTACTTTTCCCTCGTTCAACTTTCTTCCTTCTTCTTTTCTACCCTACCAGACATAGCATTAAAGTGTTGACAATTGAAGAACATCTGCTAGAATTTCACCACTTTTGGAGGCTATCATGAGCCTCACGTGTGGTCTTTTTTTACAGTGAAATGACTACAATGTTTCTTTAAAGTTTGAGGACTTAAAAAAATAATAATAATAATAAAATTCAAGTTTGAGTATAATTAGACTAGTGAATTTGTAATATTAAATAAAAATGACTAACAATATCCTTAAATATCACATATATAATCATTTGCAAAAAACTGTGCAAAATATAATGGACGAGAGCAAAAGAACCGACAGTGTTAAGGATTGCATTTCAGAGGGTTGATTGTCAAGAAATAAAAATTAAGGACTAAATTGTTAAATTAAAAAATTTTAGGAGGTTTTAGTACAATTTGTTTTAAGGGAAGTACGTAGAAAAAAAAATTATATTAACTATTTTGAAACATTAAGGGATACATATTATGGATTTAAGATGAAAGAAATTAAACTCTACATGAATAATTACTTAAAAGATATATTTTTTGTAACATTTTTAACTATATAATTGTCACATTAAAATATATGATAACGTTTTTTTTAACCCAATCGGGCATCTTACGACCTTACGTGGATTGTGAGTGGTAGACCTCGCATCATATATCCATTACTATTTTTTTTTTCTTAATCTCTTTTCGCTGAGAAAATTCATCATTCTCAGACTTGCATCTTCACCTCCATTCTTTTTACCATAAAAAAAAGGTTCACCTCCAATCTATTTTCCCCCCTCTCTGAACACTCTATTCTCTCTCTAAAAAGACCAGAGCTCAAAGAAGTACAAGGAGCACAGCCACATAAGGAGAGATTTTGGAGAGACCAATGGCGATCGAAGCCCGGCGGCGGGACGGACCACCTTGGTTAGCGGATGACGTGGTACATTTTTGATCCTACAGCAGACGTGTTCCTCTTCGTCCCTTTGCTCTACATCTCCCACATTCTGAAGATTTTTTTTTTTTTTTTGTTTAATTAGTGGAGATTAAGAATATCAAATTAAGAACACCAAAACAGAGTTCCAAAAATGTTTTGATTGGAAATGAGTTATTGTTTGAAAATACACATTTAGTTGAAGCATGAACTATCACTGTTAATTAGTGTAAAAGCTTGAAATGTGTTCAGAAAAAAATAATAATATGGATCTTGTTTCGTTATTCTCGTCCTTTTATATATTTTTCTTAAACATTCTTATTTCAACTTGAAATAAGAAAGTTATAGACTTTTAAGGGTTTTTAGAGCAATAACTCTAACAAAAAAAATTTCAACTCATTTTTGTCTTTTTCTTAAAAGTCATAAAAAAAATTCAACTAATTTTTGAAATATTAGATAATTTAAATATAAAAAAACTCAACCCCAACCTATACACCAAATGAATGCTTAAAGTTTAAGTTTCTAGAAAAAAAAAAAAAAAAAAGAAAAGAAATTTAAAAATATAAACAGTTAAATTAATTTACTTTTAGAAACAATAAAAAATAAAAAAACTCTAACTGGAATTAATGTCCCAGACGACCTCTATGTAAAAGAGTGAAAATGGAAAAGTCTCAACCACCATCCGAAGAATTTTGTCGCACTAAGAGAGTCTTACTCTTCATTTGTTGATTTACATAGGAGTTGGGTTTGCTTAAAAATCTTACGAGATGGAGTTATTATTATTATTATTATTATTATTATTATTATTTAGAAAAGAGAAAGTCAAGGAAAATACATGTAAGAATTCCATACGAATTGTGATAACGATTCCCCCCTAATCTATTAGGACTAAACAGTTAAATTAATTTACTTTTTTTTTTCCCTAAATACCGCATGCTTATTTTTCAATCTCATGTCATTTATGTCTTAAGGATCCGTTTGGAGTTTGAGTTGAAAATTTTAAGTTTCAATAATAATTTTTATTGATTTTTTAGAAAAGACAAAATTTTTTTTCAGAAAAGACAAAAAACTTAAAAAAAAAAAAGGGATAAAAACTGAAATGAAAATTTTAAATTTGAATTCAAATTCTAAATATTGCCTCAAAGTTGGGCTTATTTTTCAATTTCCTGTCACTTCTGTCTTAAAGCTAGGGCAGTTGTGGCTTAGGAAGAAAAATGCTTTTCAGCCCGATTAGGAATTCCCATGACTTCACGTGGATTTTACGTGGGTTCAAGTAATGTGGATCCCATATAAATTATTCTTTATTTATTTTAAACGCAATCATATTGGTATGGTAAAGTATGATGACGTTAAAGAAACTTCCAACTTCATATTTGGAGACCAGATTTCATCATATTTTGAAGATCTCCCACTCCCAGAGCAAACAGAATCCCCTATTAGAAGCTTCACCGGCCTTTGTCGTTAATGGTCTCTCCGTTCGGCGAGATAACCACAAGGCCGGCACCAATGAACCTTGGGTTCGGATTCAAACGAAATTCCTTACCATGCTTTATTTTATTTTATTTTATTTGCCTTAAAATAAAAAATTCCAATAAAAAGACAAAGGAATAAAAAAATTTTCAAGGGTTGGAACTGAAAAGGCAAAAACACGAGCCCTCGACCCCAAAAAAAAAAAAAAATCCAATTTCTGATTTCATATGCTTGAAAACCATTTCACAAAATTCACACACACAAAACTCAGTCGAGCCGGTCCCTTGTTGTTTGTTCGCAAGGCAAATTTCAATCCCAGAGAGACTCTACCACAGACAAAGACCACCAAAAACAACGAAGCAAACCTATGACATTTTCTCTTTCTTAGGGTTTCATCTCCCACCTCTCCGGTGAGTTCCGACCTTCCATTTCCCCCCAAATCCATGGCGGAAGTCGGGAACATGGTCGTGGACTCCCTCGACTGCCGCCGCGACCGCAAGGAGAAATCCTCCAACGATCTCTCCTACTCTTCCTCCACGAAATAGAAAATATCGGTTTTTTCTTTGAATCCGTTTGGTGAATGAATTTGAGTTGAAATTTTTAAATTTAAATAATAATTTTTATTTATTTTTTAAAAAAAAACAAAGACTTTTTTCAAAAAGAATAAAAAATTTTTTAGAAAAAAAGATAAAAATTAAAGTTTAAATGTTAAATTTAAATTATTATTCTAAACGGATCTTTAGAAAAAATAGATTAGTTTTTTTCTTTCTTTTACTTGAAATTGAGCGATGGGCATTTGGTTCTGTGTCAATTTGTTGTTGAGCGTTTTCTTTGTCCAGAACTGGGAAAGAACGCACGTGAGAAGATGGGCCCAACGAAGCAAGAGGAGAAAAGGGAGCAAGATGTTAAAGAGGACAATGTGGAGAGAGAGAGAAGATGGGGCCCACAAAAAATTATTAAGAAAATAAACAAAGTTAAATGACAGCTGGATTGGTTGATAACGTGTATGAGTCAATGTTTTACACATGGAATCGTGAGTTTTCCATTCGTGCTATCAAGCAAGGCTCTTTTTCAGAGGCCACAAAAGGTTGTTAATCATTTCAATCCAGTTGCCAGTAAAAAATAAATAGTCCATTTAGTGGAGTAGTTTGAGTTGAAATTTTTAAATTTCAATAGTAAATTTTTTTGAATTTTTAGAAAATATAAAAAATTTTTTGAGAAAAAAATAAAAATTTTTTAGGAAAAAGACAAAAAAAAAAAAAATTGAATTGAATGATTTGAGATGACATAGTAAGGGCCGGCAATTTCGGACACGACACGGTGATACAACACGAGAACGACACGTAATAAATGGGTTTGGACCGCACGATTAATAATTGGGTCGACACGTTTAACACGAAAATAAATGAGTCGGAAATGGGCTGACACGATTAACACGTTTAACACATTTATGTTAGAATTTTTAAATTATTCGTTAGAATTTTCAAATTATTCGGACATGACACGGTGACACGACACGAGAACGACACGTAATAAATGGGTTTGGACCGCACGATTAATAATTGGGTCGACACGTTTAACACGAAAATAAATGGACCGGAAATGGACTGACACGATTGACATATTTAACACGAATTGCCAGGCCAGGCATACCAAACGGGCTAAAAATCTTCTGTGGGTAATGTAGTGGATTGAAAAGGTTTACTTATAAAATCATAATAAATAAAAAATAAAATTAAAAGAATAAAATGAAAGATTAGCAAGAATAATAATTCTATAGTACTTCATATTTCTTTTATTTCATAAAAAACTACACATCATTTACTTTGATTAAACAAACCCCAATCTAGCTAAGAGCAGAGTTTTCTTGAAAAATTTTAAAGTGAAATTTGAAAATTCTCAAAAAAATCAAAGTGTTAGATTAACATAAAAAAAAAAAAAAAGAATTTTCCTTTGAACATATGTTGATTGTATGATACTTAAGTGCAAAAAGTGCATTTTGTAAATATTTTAAGTACCGGGCTAAATTTATTTCATAATGTTCTGGGATAATATATGCAATTAAAGAAATTTTGATATCTAAAAAAAGTGATTTGTTAATTTTTGTTGGGCAGCCACTATAATAAAGTTAAAATTAAGGGGGTGTGATTATAGTGATATTTATTAATGTAGATTGATATAGTTTTAGGAGTATCAATATCAATCTTCTTTTTCAGATTACGATTAATAGTTTTACTTATTCTATCCATCAAATTAGGGGTGGCAATACGGGTCGCGACATGATGACACGAATCGAAAACGACACGAATTTTACGAATCGAAAACGACACGAATAGTGGACGGGTCAAATTCGGGTCACCCGAAATTGACATGGAAAAAAATGGATCGTGTTCGGGTTGGACCCGTGTGACTCGAACACGACACGACGACATGAATCGAAAACGACACGAATTTTGCGAATCGAAAATGACACGAATAGTAGACGGGTCAAATTCGGCTCACCCGAAATTGATACGAAAAGGAATGGGTCGTGTTCTGGTTGGACCCGGTGACCCGAACACGACACGAATTGCCACCCCTAAATCAAATACTCACTGTTGAGTTTAAAAGTTTTTTTTGGAAAGAAAAGAGGATAAATATTAAAATATAGGTTGTACTACATAAATTTCTAATAAATAATATTTATTTGAATTAAAAGTTAACGTTAATGCACGTGCCTTGCATGTGCATTTCTCCTAGTTAATATAAAAATGATCTCACTTAAAAAATTAATTAAAACAAATAATTTACATTACAAATATAGCTAAAAAAAATCCTTCACTATCATAAACATTTGCAAATTCCTTAAAAAAAAAAGGAACATTTACAAATAAAAATAGTATAACGAAATTAAATAAAATGACGGTAAAAATACGATAATACATATGTTTTATCAAATAATTTTTCCAAAAAAAAAAGAAACAAAAATTGCATATTTTTGCTAATGAAAAAAATTACATGAAAACTATTTATATATATTTAGATCTATAATTTAGAGATAATATCATACACTCTATTTAAATATATAGAATTCGAATTCCTATTTTTAAGATAAAAAATCAAAAAAAGAACTATTTATGCCCACTAGAGCTTTGTTAGATTTTCCGACCAACACGTCTGCCTAGAAAGCGCCACGTGTTGCGATGAGAAGCACGGAAGCACCGAACGTGTAAACCGAACTCAAAAGCTCTCTTGCTCTTGTCTTTGCCAACGTCACAAGCGTCAAACTGAAGGAAAATCCCCAAATTACCCTTACACTTTGAGAAAAGTCTCGTTTTGGGTTTTTGTTTGTTGCTGCTCTCTCTCTCTCTCTCTCTCTCTGTGTCTGGGCCATCGCTTGGCCTTCTTTTCCTGAACTGGGTATATTCTCAGGGTTCGAATTCGATTCTCTGCGTCTGAGAGAGAGAACTCCCCACCCAACTAGTCTTTTTATTTATTTCTTTTAAGTCTTTCGGTTTTTGCTCACCTCTTCTCTCTCTCTCTCCCTCTCTCTCTCTCGACAAAACTCTCATAAGGTGAGTTGACATTTTTCGTTTTCATTTGTTTAGAGATGAATTCGTGAAATTATAAGCAATTATTCCTCTTTTTTTTTTGTGGAATTTTTTAAATTGAGTTTTCTTTTTCCTTTTCTTTTCCTTTTTTTTTTTTTTTTTTTTCTTTGGTTTGTTTGGTTTGGTGCAACCAATTAATTCATGAATTTTTGTTAACCTTCGGTAGATTGGTATTTTTGGGCTTCATTTTTATTTTTAATTTTCCGGATTTGGGTGAGTTTTGTTAATTGAGAAATGAATTCGTGGGATGGAAAGCAATTTTTTTTTTCTTTTTTTGGAATTTTCAAAAGTTGGGTCTTGGTTTTTTCTTGGTTGTTGGTTTGGTTTTCGGTGCAACCAATGGATCCCAAAGTTTGGAGTTTCGAATTCAGACGTTGATCCTTGTTTGCCAATTCTCGTAAATTCGTGTTGAAGTTTTCATTTTTGATTCAATTTATGAAACCATTTCTGATTTTCCTTCATATCATATCATAGAATGTGAATTTGGTGTATAGATATCTACATAATTAATTGATTTGTATGAGAATTGTTGAGATTGTGAATTGTCATGGATCATGGCAACTTTATTTATTTGTTTATTTATTTATTTATTTTTGGTAATTATTATTTATTCATTTGAATCAAGGTGTTTTTTTATTTTATTTTATTTTATTTTATTTATTTAATGTAAATAATATTGTTTTAATGGTGGACTTACTACAAAATGCAGTTTGTTGCTTTGCTTCACTTGTGGATTTGAAGATGGTGATGATGATCATGATGGCGGTGTTGCTCTAGTTTATTTTATTTTATTTAATTTTAATTTTAATTAAATTATTAAAATCAACTCAATATGGACTAGATATTAGATTGAACTACTCCAAAGGCTAGAGTTGTTAGGAAAGAACAAAGACTCTTGTAATTCTGGTCTTGAAATCATTCGATAACCAGCGTGTTTATAGTTATTAAGTAGTAGAATCAGGCCTTTTGGTTTTAAAGATTATGGATGTGCTAGTCTTTCCTCAAGGACACAAGCAACACTTGCAGACCTCAGGTCGCAAAATTGTCCCGAGTGGGACCCACAAAGATCTATGGCTCGCGGTGCGAGAGGGTTCTTTGGCCGATGTGGATTTGGCATTGGCGCTGTTGAAGAAGAATGGGGGTAACATCAATTCGAGAAACGGGTTTGGTCTTACCCCTCTTCATATTGCAACTTGGAGAAACCATGTTCCCATTGTTAGGAGGCTTCTTGCAGCTGGTGCCGACCCCGATGCCAGGGTTTGTCCCTCTTTTTAATCCTCGGATTTCATTGTTACGTTGTTACTTGATTAAATGTATATCTTGTGTTGGGGAAGTGAAGTATATGCTTTGCTAAAAAGGAGGAAAAAGTATGTCCCAGAACAACTGAAATGGTTCTGTTGTCATCTTTACAATAGCTAACTTTTCTTGGTTGGAAAAACTTTTAAAGGAACAAAGTGAACAAAATCTATTCGTAATGGAATGTTCTGATCATATTTAATGCTATTGAAGAAGATTACCGAAGATTTTTAAGTGATACGTCCATAAATTTTGACACTTGGATTGCTCTTAATATTGACGAGTTTTGTTTTGTTTTATTCTATTTTATTTTTGTTTTATTTTTTTTGTTTTGTTTTGTTTTGTTTTGTTTTGTTTTGTTTTTTTGTTTTTTTTGTTTTGTTTTGTTTTTTGTATTGTTTTTTGTATTTTTTTTTTTTTCGTTTTTTTTTTTTTTTTGGTTTTTTTTGGTTTTTGTTTTTTCCCTTTTAAAGCTTGATTTTTGTGTGAAACTTTTATAAAACAACTTCATGTTTTCGTGCATATCATTTGTGGCATTCAATTTTTGTTAGTTCGGGTGATTTAGTTTGTGATTTTGGATAACTGTTTCCAAATATTTGCATTGTAGATGATAGATGTCAAGTTATTCCAAAAAACTAAACAGATGGGGAAGTGGTGAATTTACATATTAACGGAAGAGATTAAGATTTGAGAAGAAAATTTTGAGGAAGATCGAGATGGCAATTTTTGGTTCAAATATTTTTAACTTGGATTTATGATTGTCAAGTTTTTAATTCCCACCTTTCCCGACTCTGATTACCACATGTTTCATCCAGGACGGGGAATCAGGATGGAGTAGTCTTCACCGGGCGCTGCATTTCGGTCATCTTGCCGTGGCAGGCATCCTTCTCCAGTCTGGTGCTTCTATTACGTTGGAGGACTCCAAGTCTCGAACGCCTGTCGACCTCCTATCTGGGCCTTTATCACAGGTTGTCGGTAGCAGACATAATTCAGGTATTCGGCATTGTATTTCGTTAATTTTTCTGAGGACCTTATTCTGTTTCAAAATGAAACATAATGCTGAATAAACCGAGTTCTTGTTTGTCACGTCTTTAGTAGTGACAGAGGTCTACAGTTGGGGAAGTGGTGCTAACTATCAACTTGGAACTGGAAATGCGCATATACAGAAGTTGCCTTGTAAGGTCGACTCGCTTCATGGCTCACTGATCAAGTTGGTTTCTGCTGCCAAGTTCCACAGTGTAGCTGTAACTGCTAGAGGAGAAGTTTTCACTTGGGGGTTTGGAAGGGGGGGTCGACTAGGGCATCCTGATTTTGATATACACAGGTAGAGTATTGATGATTTATCACCCGTGGATAGGGATTAAGTTTTTCTCGGAGTTTAGACTTTCTTTTAGTTCCTTGTTATTCAATGATTTATGAGCAGTTTTGTTATTATTGCGTCTGATTCCGCTTTTATAGTTTTCTTTTTCCTCAAGAAAATTTTGTTTATTATTAAAGAAAAAAGGATAGATGTTAAACTTTGTCGAATAACGTTGTTACGTTTTTCTACACTAGTATACTGAGGGTATATGAACTGTGGACTTGTGTTTCTATCTGTTTTGTTTAGGCACAATGAAAAAAAGAAATGAAATCCTCTGAAATTCATGCTTATACACGACATATTTGATGCATAAAGATGTTATATGGGTGATTTCTGATTGTTTACTGCCTTAATGATGAATTTTTTAATTATTAATTATTAGCACGACATTTTGATTTTTCAAACAAAACAAAATCACTTTTGTCAACTTCTAGTACAAGATGATTTGAACCGAATGCTGTGTAGGATGAAGGAAAAAAATTCTTGAAAAAAATACATATATTTGTTTGCCATCAATTGGACACGTCTTGTTATAATCTTTGCAGCGGTCAAGCTGCGGTCATCACACCCCGCCAGGTGATTTCTGGTTTAGGATCCCGCCGGGTGAGGGCGATAGCAGCAGCTAAACATCACACTATCGTTGCTACCGAAGGTGGTGAAGTGTTCACCTGGGGATCCAACAGAGGTAAATCATAGGGGGACGAGTACATACATACAATATAGACGATTTTGTGTTTTACAAGAATATTGATCAGTTAAGGGAATGTGGTTATGATTTATATGATTGTTTATAACAATTAAGGACGTGGAGAATGCAGTGTTTGAAATCATAAATGGTCTGCTAAGATCATCGGTCATTCTCATATCATGTTATGCAGAGGGTCAGCTCGGCTACACATCCGTGGACACGCAACCCACACCTCGTAGAGTGAGTTCCCTTCGGTCACGAATTGTGGCTGTTGCTGCAGCAAATAAACACACTGCTGTTGTTTCGGAGACTGGTGAAGTTTTCACATGGGGCTGTAATAAAGAAGGTCAGCTGGGCTATGGTACATCTAATTCAGCATCAAATTACACGCCAAGATTGGTTGAATGCTTGAAAGGCAAGGTTTTCAAGGGCATTGCTGCTGCAAAATATCACACTCTTGTGTTTGGAGGTGATGGAGAGGTAACTTTAAGCAGATATTCATTGCTGTGTAGAAGTTACAGCTCAACATAACTTGGGCTCTTTTGTACATTAGGTTATTGCATGATTATTATTGAGCCTTCACTAATGCTAAACCACTATCGTGGGCACGTACAGGTTTACACTTGGGGTCATCGACTTGTTACCCCGAAACGTGTAGTCATTGCTAGAAACTTGAAGAAGAGTGGGGGTACCACTCTGAAGTTTCATTGCCAGGAACGCCTTCATGTGGTTTCTGTAGCTGCTGGGATGGTACACAGTTTAGCACTAACGGAAGATGGTGCATTGTTTTATTGGGTCTCCTCAGATCCTGATCTTAGATGCCAACAGGTTTTCCATTGACTATACCTATCGTCTCTGTTGGATTTGTCTTACCAATTAGAAGCAAATCACACTATTTATCTTCATATTGTTTGTTTGTGTAGCTATATTCCTTATGTGGGCATAATATTATAAACATTTCTGCTGGGAAATACTGGACGGCTGCAGTTACAGCAACAGGTGACGTTTATATGTGGGATGGGAAAAAGGGCACGGATAAGCCACCTGTTCTGACCTGCTTACATGGCGTAAAGCGGGCTAGTTCAGTTTCTGTTGGTGAAACGCACTTGTTGGTTATTGGCTCTCTTTATCATCCCATTTATCCTCCCAGTATGGCCAAGAATCCACAGAAGCAGGAATCAAATGTCAGCGATGAGCTAGAAGAGCTTAATAATGAATATCTTATGCCTAATGACTTGGATTCCTGTAACCTGCAACCTGCCGATGAGGATTCTGGAAAAAGGCCTGTACCGAGCTTAAAAAGTCTCTGTGAAAAAGTGGCTGCGGAAAATTTAGTGGAGCCACGAAATGCTATGCAATTGCTTGAAATTGCCGATTGTCTTGGAGGAGATAATTTGAGGAAGTATTGTGAGGTATGAAAATATATATACATATATATATGTATATGTTTATTTTTTTCATGTAGTTGTTACATATATTGTTGGTGGTTGGCCTTTTGTTTCTCTTTGATAGGGTGCAGTTAATTGCAGGTCTTTAATGTTGAATTATTTCTATGTACCTAATTAAATCTATTTTTGTTCTTTATTTTCAGGAAATTGTTATTCGTAACCTTGACTATGTTTTCACGGTGTCATCACATGCCATTGCAAGTGCTTCATTGGAAATTCTAGCTAGCCTTGAAAGCACGATGGATCTAAGATCATCTGAACCCTGGAGTTATCGCCGTCTCCCGACTCCCACAGCTACTTTCCCGGCCATCATAAACAGTGAAGAGGACGATAGTGAAAATGAGACACAGAGAACTCGTGACCACCATACGAAGAACTTCACATCAAAGAATGAAATGAACCAGAGATTGGACTCCTTTCTGCAGCCTAAAGATGATCCCGATAGAGATATTTCAAAGCAAATCCGAGCGTTACGGAAAAAGTTGCAGCAGATTGAAATGCTTGAAGCAAAGCAATCTAATGGTCATCTTCTTGATGACCAGCAAATTGCAAAGCTTCAAACAAGATCAGCTCTTGAGAGCTCGCTTGCTGAGCTTGGCGTTCCAGTTGTAACACAGCAGTTGAACGCATCTTCTTCGGTTTGTACAGATGGGAAAGGGAATAAAAAAGCCCAGCTATCGAAGAAACAAAGGAGAAAGAGCAAACAAAGGGCAGAAGAAATAGAGATGGACTCTACTATTTCTAAAACTGAACTAGGATTGGAACCCGCAAAAGATTTCTCGGAGATCGAAGTCCCCCAGGTCCCAAAACATAAGGTGCGCATTTCTTTCTTATTCCTTTATTGGTTTAAAACCGTGAAGGCTTAGAATTTTAAAGAATCTTTTTTATCAGTAGTTTTTATTTATTGGGTTTTGTTCATTGTAACTTTCGATAGGATGAGGATATAAATGCGTTGTTTGAAATGACTTTGACCAACCAATCCACAAAAAAGTCGGATTTCAGCGTTCAGGAGACGTCAAATTTGCCAAAGAACAAGAGTCCGTCACCCATGGTTCCCAAGAAGAAGAATAGGAAGGGAGGGCTTTCCATGTTCTTGAGTGGCGCTCTTGATGACACACCCAAAGATGTTGCCCCCCCTCCACCGACGCCCAAAAGTGAGGGTCCTGCATGGGGTGGAGCAAGAATTTCAAAGGGTCCTGCTTCTCTTAGGGAAATCCAGAATGAGCAAAGCAAAACCAGGGAGAGCTGGTCACTGAGCAGCGGGGATAGGGAGGAAGATCTCGGTGATGGAAAAAGTGATGGGAAAATTCGATTGAGTTCATTCCTGCCTTCCAAGCCAATACCAATGGTGTCAACTAGAACATCGCAGTCACACGATGGAGAGAGAAGCACACCTCCGTGGCAGTCTTCAGGAACTCCGCCGCTTCTTTCTCGACCATCTCTTAGAGACATCCAAATGCAGCAGCAGGTACAAAGTTTATATCCTTTTTGCGCTTGATTTCGAAGTTGAAATACAGTATCGAAGTTGAAATACAGTATGTAATATAAAAGCCCATCAAATTAGAGTCTTGGGTCCTATGAATTCAAATCCCCTAATTCCTGGTTGTTCATCTCAAGCAGGGAAAACAACATCAAAGTCTTTCGCAGAGTCCAAAGACGAGAGTATCTGGATTCTCAGTTACTTCTGGTCAGGGCTCGCCATCGGAGTCTACCAGAATGAACCGCTGGTTCAAACCGGAGGTGGATGCTCCGTCATCAATACGTTCTATTCAGATAGAGGAGAAGGCTATAAAGGACCTCAAGCGCTTCTACAGCAGTGTCAAGATTGTTAAAAATCAGTCTTGAAATGACATGCCAATGAAAGCTTTCTTAGGTAGTTATTGCGGCTCTTTCTCTTATATTTTCTTTCATTTATTTATTTATTTTTTCATTTGATAAGACCACTACTGTAAATTCTTAATTGTACAGAAAATTTCAGTGTACATTAATATCCAAATTTGCAATGGCAGTTAACTTTTCATAATCACCTTTCTTGGGGGGTTTTTTTTCCCCTACTTTAACCTCGCACTAGTATACAACAACAATTTTGTTTTATTTTGTTTTGTTTTGTTTTTTGTTTTTGTTTTTTGTTTTTTATTTTTATTTTTTGTTTTTAATTCATTGGCATTAGCAAGTTTTAGTTCTAACTAGAAACTAGCTGTGGATTGACCTGTCGATCGTCTTTTGTGGCGTCTCTCTTTTGTTATGCTCGAAACATTTGAGAAAGAATAGTATAAGAGATACTAACTCTAATCTCAATTTTTAAATTATCAATTCACGTATCATATTTTATTGGTAGATGTAATAAATTGATGTGATAATGCTTAAACACTTATCAATAAAAAAATGATAATTTATATGTCACATAAATTATCAATTCACGTATCATATTTTATTGGTAGATGTAATAAATTGATGTGATAATGCTTAAACACTTACCAATAAAAAAATGATAATTTATATGTCTCATAGATTGATGATTAAAAGTTGGGATTAGAGTTCACATAAATTATCAATTCACGTATCATATTTTATTGGTAGATGTAATAAATTGATGTGATAATGCTTAAACACTTACCAATAAAAAAATGATAATTTATATGTCACATAGATTGATGATTAAAAGTTGGGATTAGAGTTGGTGTCTCTATCATGTTTTTTTTTTTTGAGAAAATTACAAAATTTTATAAGTTGTGGAATTGAATGGTAAATATTGTATTATCAGTCCCAATAGAATTCTATTTTTCTCAGAATCTGCGCTATTTAACTTTTATATCTCCTATTTTAATTATTTTATTTTTTGAACTTGGAAGTGCATGGATTCTAATTTTATACTTTTAGGTGAAGTCAGAATCTACGTTCTTTAAATTTTGTACCTCTAGATGTGACTTATGGCTTCTAAACCTAAAATCTCCTAATCTCTCATCAACTGGGCTAATCCTAGTTGCTTGAGTAAAAATTAAATTTACTAGTAGGTAAAGTAGTATTTGATTGTTTACCGAAGGGGGGAAAAAGTTCATGATCATAAACAATCGCTGCAATTATTTCGTTGTATTACTTATTTAAAGAAGAAAAAGTATTTAGAATTTATTACTTGACTTTGACCCAATAAAGTTCACAAACTGTTAATATAAAGATCATTACTATTTAGGATTTCTTACCTTTTTATCCTTGACTGTCCAACTTTTACACGAATTTTCAAGTGGATGAGATTGGTCGAGTGGACTCAGTTGGAGATAGGATTGCATGTGTTCATGGATTGAATGAGATTCAAGCTGGGGAAATGGTTAAATTTGCTAGCGGTGTGAAAGGAATAGCCTTAAATCTTGAGAATGAGAATGTAGGGATTGTTGTCTTTGGTGGTGATATTGCTATTAAAGGAGGAGATCTTGTCAAGCGCACTAGATCTATTGTGGACGTTCTTGCAAGAAAGGCAAAGCTAGGGTGTGTGATCGACGCATTGGGAGTACCTATTGATGGAAGAGGGGCTCTAAGCAATCACAAGCGAAGACGTGTTGAAGTGAAAGCCCATGGGATTATTGAACGCAAATCTGTGCACGAACCTATGCAAATAGGGTTAAAAGAAGTATAGTTCAATCAAATTTTCATCCATAAACTTTAGAATGTTCCAAAACCAATTATCAAACTATTAATTTATCTCACAATAGTCTATTATAAGACAATTTAATGGTTCGAATTGAGGATTGTTTCTAAAACGTTTTAAAGTTCAAGAACTAAAACAAATTTGGACATACGATTTTGATATAAAAATGAAATGAACTTTATTGAAAAAAATACTAGAAATATCAACTCTAATCTTAACTTTTAAGTACTAACCTAGGTGTCACATGAGTTGTCGTTTTTTTATTGTGGGTGAGCGTATTTCAAGTATTGCCACATTAATTGATTATATTTACAAAATATATATGAGTTGGTACTCAAAAAGTTGGAATTGAAGTTAGTATCCCTAGCACAATTCTTCTTACCAATGGTGATGTATCATCCTTTATAACTTAGTTTAAGATATGTATGGTGATCACACCCACTACAAGAAAAGAGCTTTTCAGGAAAATCAAAAGTCGTTGCTAATACAGATTGTCGTTACAGAAAAAATTTAGCGACAATATCACTAAAATAGACAACCACTTTACCTACGACAATTATTGTCCCTAAAAACGCCTCTGACATCCTCAGAAGTCGATGTATCGATGAAATCATTTGACATCGTCGCTAAAAAATTTTTCAATCCAGCTCTTTGTTACAAATTTTGTCGTTGCTGTCACTTTCCATATGTTTATTGGCGACAAATTTCGTTATCGCTTGTTGGGTTCTGGTCAAATTTAAATTAAAAAAAAAAAAATTTTAGTAGTTTTTGGTTTCCAGATGTTAAAGGATAATGTTGTAGAGAGTCCATATGGAAAACCCTAATAAAGCATGTCCCAATGGAAGAGAGAGCGTGCAGAATCAACCTTAACCAGCCAAACACAGGTGGGTGATATGTTCAGTGAAAAATCATGTGATCTGATAATATGATCCGTACTTTCTTTTCCTTCTTTTCATTTTGCATTGAAAGCACACAGTTTTGTGCATGTGTAAAGAAATGAAGGAAAATATTAGAGGAAAAGGAAAAGGGGAAAAAAAAAAAAGTAAAAGAAAGGAAAAAGGAGTAAAACGACAAGAAAAGACAAGAGATTGGAAATGGTGTGGGTCATGGGAAGAGAAGATTGGGCGGGAAAGCAAAAAGGAAAGGAAAAAACCTTTTTTTT
Source organism: Ficus microcarpa (assembly GCA_025413485.1). Lineage (NCBI taxonomy): Eukaryota > Viridiplantae > Streptophyta > Magnoliopsida > Rosales > Moraceae > Ficus > Ficus microcarpa. The sequence goes on from CM046387.1 coordinate 8,982,184, forward strand.
TTTTTTTTTTTTTTTCCTTTTTCTTTTTTGACGTGATAATTGTTTAATCCATGAAGATTGTGGAAGTGAAAGGCAAGAATTACTATTTATTTGAGATTGATTGGCTTAATGATTAGGATGTTACTATTGAGTTTTGAAAAATAATTTTTTCATTTATAAACTATACACAAATTACAAATTGCAAAATGTCCTAATGTAGATACTTTCCTTAAATTAAGAAATTTATAAATCAAGTAACTTTAAAAATTTAAACTATTGAAAACTAACAAGATAATTATAGAAACATGTAAAAGAATAAAGGAAAAACACTTGAATCACACAATTTTAGAGACCATTATTATACCAATATGATATAAAAATTAATATTGACCAATATGATAGAAAAGTAAACTAAAGTTATTCAAAATTTGTGCTATGATCAATAGTGGGGAATTTGACAAAGCATTTTCGTGGAAGAGGCCTGGTAAGTGTGTCGGATAATTTATCATTGGACGGAACATAGGCAACATGGAGAGTACGACTTTGAGCTTGATATTCAACGAAGTAAAAATCTAAAGTAACATGTTTCATGCGCGAATAAAAGACATGATTGGAACAAAGATGATTCGCACCAATATTATCATAGTAGATCACAGGTACTTGTGGAACGACAACACCAAGCTCAGTAAGAAGTTTGCATACACAACTTAATTTAGCAACAGTGGTAGCAACATAATGATATTCAACCTCAGTTAAAGAGTGAGTAATAGTGTGTTTCTTAGAACTCCAGTAGATTGGATCTTGTCCAAGATACACGATATAGGCATTGGTAGAGGTAAAATCATCCTTGTTTCCGGTGCAGTCAACATCTGAGAATGCCTGAAGCTAGCATAGAATGCATTTACAGCTTTCCAATGATCATTGGTGGGATGGGCCATAAACTAAGACAATTTGTTAACAGCAAAAGCAACGTTAGGACGTGTAAGAAAGAGATATTGGAGACTCCCTTTACTACTACAAAAGTTGGCTTACATGACAGAAAATACACGATGGTTTTGTCAAACCATCGTCGTAAACGGGATAACACGACGGTTTGACAAAACCGTCGTGTAAACAAAGGATTACACGATGGTTTAGTCAAACTGTCGTGTAATTCGATGGATTACACGACGGTTTTGATGAACCGTCGTGTAATCCGACTGTGGATTACACGACGGTTCATCAAAACCGTCGTGTAATCCGGCAACATTTCAAAAAAGAAAAAAAAGTATTACACGATGGTTTTTATAACCGTTGTGTAATCCTAGGATTACACAACGGTTATAGAAAACCGTCGTGTAATCTTCCGAAAATTTTCCAAAAAAAAAAAAAAAGGATTACACGATGGTTTTTATAATTGTTGTGTAATCCTTTTTTATTTTTGAAATTTGAAAATTTTGAAAATTTGCTCAAAACCGTCATGTAATCTTCTGAAAATTTTCAAAAATTTCAAATTAAAAAAAAAAAAAAGGATTACATGACGGTTATAAAAACCGTCGTGTAATTCTCGGATTACACGATGATTTTGAGCAAAACCGTCATGTAATCTTCTGAAAATTTTCAAAATTTTTAAATTTTCAAAAAAAAAAAAAAAGGATTATACGATGGTTATAAAAACTGTCGTGTAATCATAAGATTACACGACAGTTTTGAGTAAAACCATCATGTAATCCTCGGATTACACAACGGTTATAGAAAACTATTGTGTAATCTTCCGAAAATTTTCAAAATTTTCAAATTTTCAAAAAAAAAAAAAAAAAAGGAATTACACGACAGTTATAAAAACCGTCGTGTAATCTTAAGATTACACGACGGTTGTTGGGGTTAGACTTCATGTTCCCATTTCACAGTTAACCTACGAACGTTAGTCAAACGGACGATCAATTCCTAGGTAAATTTATCTTTAGGCCGGGCCTAAATCGTGGACTTACTCTTTAGTAATCGTCCATCGCTCGACTAATTGGGTCGGACCCAATCTATCTTACAAACTCGAATTATCATTGAACTGATCACATATGATCGAACGTCGAACGAGACATGATCATACGAGCAGTAAGTAAACAACAATCTACGGACAATGTTTGGGCCAAAATAAAGCCTTGCCTTTACCCATCGTTCATCGTTCGATTTTAACAAAAGATTTCAAGGGAAACTTCCCTCAACCGTCAGGCTCATATTCATTGGTGACATGTCAGATTGTTCGTAATAACTAACAACCCCATGAGTATCACAATTCAACCGCTGAGCCCACGATTTTATCTGGTAACCGCTTGGTCAACTGCACGATTGACCTTCTGACGCGTGTCCCAGCAGACAGAAACGATAACCGTTCGCCGCAAACTTCGGGTTCAGACCATGCTTCTTCCTCTATAAATAGAGGAAGAACCCCCCTTTCAGAAAAAGGAGAATCTTTAGTCTGAAAAATATACTGTTACTTTGCCGAAATATCCATAGAAAAACTTTCTTGTATTTAAAAACCTTCATTAATACAGAAATCACTCTCTCAGAGGACGTAGCACCTTTATTGGGCGAACCTCTTTACATCTTGGTGTTCATCCATTTTCTGTTTATTTCTGATTCAATAATTTCTTTTAATATTCATTTTTCTAACATGAATTGTTCTATTGTTGAAATTGCTTTTAAGAATTTCATTACGATGTCCAAGGGCCCATTCAGTTGATTTTTTTGCTTTCATTAAACTAATATCTCCGATAAAATTTTGACTGTAGAAATCTGGCATCTACAATGGTGTTGAGCAAAACCGTCGTGTAATCTTCGGATTACACGACGGTTATAGAAAATCATCGTATAATTTTCTGAAAATTTTCAAAATTTCAAAAAAAAAAAAAAAGGGATTACATGACGATTATAAAAACCATTGTGTAATCCTAGGATTACATGACGGTTTTGAGTGTAATCCTCGGAATTACAGGACAGTTATATAAAATTGTTGTGTAATCCTTCGAAAATTTTCAAAATTTTCAAATTTCATACTTTGGAATTCGCACGAAAACTCATTACTTAAATACACTTTCCTCTTCATTTATCATCATTTTCATTTTCATTTTCAACCCTCTAGACAACTCAAACTTTTCTACTCCCCACCTCCTTCATCTGCCCGACCCCCTTAACTTAAAATTCGGTCACGCCGCCACCGCCGCTTCAAACTTTTCCTAAACTGCGGCCATAGATGAATTTTCTAGAAGAGTATTTAGATTTTCAGTGTTTTTATATATTTATATTTTTTATGTATTAGTTGGATGTCATCTACTTAGAAGTTATTATTATAACTCTTACTGTTATTTTTACAAGTTTGAATATATATATATATATATATATATATATATATATAAACGTGATGTATTATACGTTATTTATATATATATGTTTATGTCTAGACGATTATTATATATTTAGTTAATTTGCATGTTGATGTAGATGATGCAATATTAAGGTGATTGCTAGACTTACACGTGACTTTAGTGCCACGAGCTGGTTGCTTGCTTTGTAAATCAGTTTATCTTATTGCTTTAGTGATGTATTATACGTTATTTATATATATATGTTTATGTCTAGGCGATTATTATATATTTAGTTAATTTGCATGTTGATGTAGATGATGCAATATTAAGGTGATTGCTAGACTTACACATGACTTTAGTGCCACGAGCTGGTTGCTTGCTTTGTAAATCAGTTTATCTTATTGGTTCTGACTAGAAAATTCTATTCCGTTCCTCAGCAAGTGTACATAATCCCTTTCCTCTTCGACAAATTTATCTTCCACCATAATATCTGTTCCATTTTTAGCGTAATATCCATAGCATCCTTCAAGCTTATACTCTTTAACAAAGAGCATACCAAACCATTTAAGGTGACCTCCTATTACATATATGGCCTTCAACTAGATGTCACAGGTAATTGGTTTAGTGGTCTTCGATGAAATCAGTTTTATTTTGAAATCAATTTTTGGAGAGCTTAGTGGATTCTAGTATTCACGAAGTTAGCTTGATTTTTATCTTCTTACTATTCAATAAGATACTAAGATTTGCATATATATATATATATATATATATACTACTAAAAATAGGGGATTACACGACGGTTTTTGACCGTCGTGCAAAGTTTACACGACGGTTACGGAACCCTCGTGTAATCCACCGTCGTGGAAGATACCACGACGGTTATATGAACCGTCGTGGTATCTCAATTTTACACGACGGTCAACACCCGTCGTGTAATCTCGTATTTAAGTATAAAAATCCTTGTGTAAAGCGGACTTTACACGACGGACATATTGAAGACCGTGGTGTAAAGTCTACTTTACACGACGGACATATCGAAGACCGTGGTGAAAAGCGGACTTTACACGACGGACATATGAAGACCGTGGTGTAAAGCGGACTTACACGACGGACATATGAAGACCGTGGTGTAAAGCGGACTTTACACGACGGACATATGAAGACCGTGGTGAAAAGCGGACTTTACACGACGGACATATGAAGACCGTGGTGAAAAGCGGACTTTACACGACGGACATATGAAGACCGTGGTGTAAAGCTGACTTTACACGACGGACATATAAAAGACCGTGGTGTAAAGTCCACTTTACACGACGGACATCTAAAAGACCGTGGTGTAAAGTCCACTTTACACGACGGACATCTAGATGACCGTGGTGTAAAGTTTCGGAGTGTCTATCGTGAAATGGCAAAAATCAAGAGACAATTCAAAATATTAACAACATTGATCAAGGTAAAAACATACCAATTATTATATATTACAAAGATGGAATGTCATAATCAACGAATTCCATTACATGACGAGACCATTCACCCCTAATCAAATCCAAATCATCAGAAGTGAAAAATTCTTTACTTTCAAGTGCGTTAATTCCATTAAACACTATTTCCCTCATAAAACCTAAAACGAAATAACCACATTCGACACTTCCCTCTTGCAGAGGACAAGACCGGTTCGAGATTTTCGTTTTATAATCTCGTCTCTTTTTAATTCCTTGGCCGACAGAAATCTTCCAATCCGTTAGGGCCCTAGAAAAGTAGTAAAGTTCAAACTAATTAAAATGCATATATTTAAGATTAACAAAAAAATTAACATACTAAACTTGACTTACATGTAAATGAGTTCAGTAAAGTCGTCTCGTTTCTTCTCTCGAATAGGATCAAAATAAAAGGACGAGGTCCTCCCCACGGGTCAATGACTCCCAAAACCCAATGTCTGCCTCTGTTATGAGGCACAAGAAAAAGCCGTCCTTTGGTGCGTCCTGCAAAAAGGTTAGAAGATTATCGGCTCGCTCTCTCATGCCAGCATCTTCAGTATCTACACGCACTGGTGAGATTAAGGTTGGAGACACGAAAACAAACTTCTCTGCTTGCCCGTTCTTCCTACATAGTTCCTCCAAATAACTGCATAAGTGTGACAAATTTATTATTATACCTACTAACAAATGGAAGAATTTCCAGAAATAATAAATTTAGAGATAGAATGTCGTACCTCATGTAGACTAATATACAATTCGCACTGATTTCTTGTAAATTAATGAACTCATAAATATCGTCGAAGCCTAAATAGATAGGCATCTGAAAACCCATGATCGTATTCGGTATTGGGACCTCTATCTGATTACCTTGACGCATGGAATTATGTGCATAATAAGCCAAAGGCTTCATCGCTTTGTTCATTTTAATAAAGTCGAACAAAGTTTGTTGTTGTTGCACATCCTGTTGTACCTCAGTTCGAGAGTCGATCGGTCTCTTTCCATCTTGTTTTTGGCGTTTTTGGCGTTTTTTCCTCACAACTGCTGGGTCAGGAACGTGACTAGGCCCTCGACTTGCCTTGTTCATACTTGTGTCGATCTCGACCAATGTTATAGGCCAAGCAACAAACCCATTAACAGCATCCTCTACAGTGGTTGCCTCGTCCGTTGGTATAGGTAATGCTGCTTTTTTTAATTTTGGCACGATGATTGACACCCGCACATTCCCTTCCCCCAATGGAATCCCATGCACTGTATCAGTTGGAAGGCTCCCTAGCCATGCTCTTCCAAACGCAACAAGCAACTGCCCACCCTGAACTTCATCGAAGATATATAGCTTACACTCCTGACTATCGACCGGCACGGTTGCCGGATCAGTCACTCCATGTTGTTTTTCTTGGGCAGAGCAACTAGCCTTAAAGCTGTTGTGTTGGTCCACGGTTGGCACATTACTGTTGGGATCAACCGCCGGCTGCGCATTTTTGCTCGCACATAGACCACGAACCAACGCCTTTAGTTCTTCAATTTCACGTCTCATTGATAGTACTTCATTATCTTTGCTCGAACTGAAACCCCTGTTGAAGTACTGAGAAGGCTTTACGAACTTTGATTGGCCACGGATACGTCCTCTGTGTTCGGGTCTAGATAATGCGTTCGACAATACATCACTAGTGCCAACTGATTCAAAAGTGCCTTGGCTCTCCTGTGTGTTGTACTCCATCTGCAAGATAATTGCATCATAACTCATTTCAGCTTAAGGGTATGTTGTAAGTATAGTAGTGCACATCAAGTCATTGTTAGTTGGTAAACTTACGATCAACTCGCTTATATTTTTCATTGCTGGATCTTTCAACACTCCATCTACGCCTGTCTGTTGCTCCAGCCACAAAACATCTCTTTTTTCCCATTCCCCAGTCATCTTATGCTGAAATATAACATCGTTACTATACATGAGAATATACTGTTCTATAATCGGCATAAGATTTAGAAGAAACAAAACATATTGCCATACATTTTCCTGGTCGAGCTTTCTATATCCGTCTCGGCTTCCTCTCGATGAGTATTCCTGGTTCGCTCTTATTTCGCTGCCACGATCCGAAAGTTGTTGGAATTGTTCGGATGTTCTATACT